>CM055650.1:8630676-9230676 GCA_029378325.1 Elaeagnus macrophylla | reverse complement strand
ATTAAACCTAATATAAAAGAACAAAAACAGGGGCTGATCTTGAAAAAGAACTGCGGCAGCAAATAAAATACATATACAGCAGATCTGGGCAGCAGCTGCGTGGGACAGAAGAGGAGAAAATACTCAGCAGCAATAGCGCAGATCAGAGGAGAATTTTGGGCAGCAACGCAGGAGACGAGAGGCAGAAAATATAGGGCAATTCTGGGCACAAAAACTGATCAGAAAACAACACAGAAAAGAGAGAAAAACAAGCAGAGAGCAATGCAATTTCTGGGCAGATTCTGAACAGAAATTCTAGACAGAAACAGGAGGACATCAGAGGAGGAAAACACAGCAGAATTGGACAGAGAACAGAGACAAATTCAATAGAAGGGGGTTTTATTAATTTATTCCTTCTTCTATTCTTCTTTTATTGTTTTTCCAAATTTCTATAACTCTATGAATCTGATGTTGACCATGGATGATTTGTTATTTAATTTTAGAAATATGCTTGGCTAAATTTTCATTCAGTTAGGGTTGTGGATGTGGAAGTGTATGTAGACCTTATGCTTTAATTTTATAAAGTTGTGCTTTGCTTGGTGAAGGATGCTAGTTATTCTATGCTTGATTAATTGATTTATTCTTATTGATTGTTTGATCAACAATTGATAGGTTAGTAGACTAAAATTGAATCTGGAAAGGTTAATTTAAGTTGGATAAAGCTAGAATAGTGTGAAGAAATTAATATAGGAATATATAATTATCTCACATAACTCAAAAGAATTTGTGCATGAATGTTGTTCTTAGATTCAGTTTTGCATAGGAATATGTTTCATTGAGTCATAGAATATATAAACATTGCAGATTCGGAAGAATCCTTTGTGAATTTTTGCAATTCTTGTTACTGGTATACTTTGCTGCAGCATTGCTACAGCATTGCTGCAGCAACGCAGTTTGTCTACATCACTTGTCACATTCGCAATCCTAACTGATTTATCTCCTTGCGATCCTTGATATCTCTCTCGTTAAACTTTGTTTCAGTATTTTCACTCTTGTTCTCTCGTATTATTTATTTTATTTTATTTATTTTATTTTAATAAACAAAAACACAAAATATTGATTTTAATTGTTAATTTTTACGAGATTTTCTAGTATTCCAATCTCCGTGGGAACGATCTTTCTTATCATTATATTACTTGTTTGCGACACGTGCACTTGCGTTAAATCATATACACCATTGTGAGCAACATTTCCTCTGGTAAGTCATATGCGCACTTATATTTTCTCTTTTATTTTCTTTGAAATTATTCCTTTGTTCGTTGTTAAGTGTTATTAGGGATTAGGGATTAGGGATTTCATAGACTTATAAACCAAGATTAGTATACTCTTTTAGTGAAGATTTTGAATGCTAGAAAGTTCTTCTCAGACAGCACATGCAGATGTAGTGTTACTAGTAATGAATTCAGCACATGCACTTGATCACATGTAGTGTTATTTTTTTATTGAGCTTCTGCATCTGGTATTTTGTTATATTAGCAATGGCAGACTTGTCAGTCAATTAAAGTGCAGATACTGCATCTATAAGGCATAGTTTCATCCTAAATTGGCTATTATATAAATGCTAAACAAAAGAACAAACTAAAAATCAGATATTCCATGCTAAAGTTTGTATTGTGTTTTGTGTTTGATTATTGGGATATAATGGCTATTGTTGTCTTCAATTTTATCTTGAGAAAATAACGTAAATAAAGTCTATTGTTGCTTTTCAATTCTATTTTCTTATTTTTTATGTAGATTGGTAGACCATAATTGGATATAATGGCTAGAAGGCTTTCTACTAAAAGCAGTAGTAGGAGTGGAGATGCATATGTGAGGTTTTTGTTTAGTTATTTTTTTCTATTAAGCATGTTCAAACCAATTTGGACAGCATCACCCTTATTTTGCTGTTTTTTTGTTTCTTTGCATTACAGGCACGTACTAGTAATGATATTTTATATCAAAGGAAGATATCTGATGATGATATATTTTCAGCACGTGTTTCTGTGATATGTGATCCATTTAAAGCTATGAATGACATCAAAACAGCTTTAACGGATCAACAATTTGTAGAGTTTAAGTTACATTGCTTTGGATATTTTGGTGAGTTGAAGGAAATAAAGTTATCTGGAAAGCTTGTGCATCACTTGTTGGTCCGACAATGTGAGACACAAGTCAGAGATGAGCTTTGGTTTGAATTAAATGGAAGGTTGTTAAGGTTTTCTGAGAAGGAGTTTGGGATAATTACTGGGTTAAAATTTGGGTCTATAGTTAATGGAAGTGGGAATTCCTATCTATCTCAAAAATATTTTGAGGGAAGCTACAAGATTTCGATTGGTGAATTACGAAATGTATTGATGAATTTTAAAAAAGTCCGACGCATAAAGAGGGAGTTGATCTTGATAACATTGTCAGATTAGCTTTGGTTTATTTTCTGGAGTTTGGGTTATTTGGACATATAGTGGATACTCAGTATATTGATTACGAGTGATTATTTTTGGTGTATGATCTGGACGCCTTTGATATAATACCTTGGGGTAAATATGTTTATCGAAAATTAATTAGGAGTTTGTCAAGAGATGTTGTTAAACAAAGGGATGATTACAAGAAGAAGGTGGTTGCTAATCGTAACCATGGTGAGCATTACAATATCCATGGTTTTGTTTTTGCATTTCAAGTTTGGATATATGAGGCGATTCCCTTAATTGGGAAGAAATACGGGGTTAAAAATGGTAGTTTGGTGCCTCGTATATTGAATTGGAGTGCATCAACTAAACCAACTTGGAATGATGTTTCAAGTTATATTTCTAAGATTACTGAAGTAAACTTTTAATTTATCAGTGTAACAATTTGTAGTTATTATATCATTTTTAAATTTGTCATAGTAAATTTTACTAATTTTTTTTTGGTTCTGAATTTGCAGGCAGATGTTCATACAGTTTTGGATCTTACTCCTGATGAAACCCAAAAGCGCATTTGTCATTATTTTAATTGTTCGGATTTGATTGATAAGCTTCCTCCTTCGGTAATTAATGTGTTGAAAAGGACTACTCAATCTTCTCATCAGCAGACATATGTTGGTACTAGTAAAAATTCTGTTGGTGCATCTCGTTTTGGTGGTAAGGATGATTTGGTTGATACATTGATAGAGATTGCGGCCATTGCCAAGGAACATGAACAAGTAAGATCATACACCTATATGTGATGAGAAGACTCCCACAGGTTCTTTGAATGCAGATTTTAATGATGAGCCCAATGCAACCTCAAAGGATGTAAATGTTGATGATGAGCTCGATGGAGCCAAAGGTGAAGGTGAACCAAAAAAAGTTAATGATGGTCATTGTGATCAGATGAAGCAAACTCCAATCAAAAGGCATGCTTCAGAGCAATTTCGACGTGATTCAAGTGATGATGTTTGTTTTTCTGATGAGTTGTCACCTACAACGAAAGCCATATTGAAAGAGCTTAAGGATCAACGAGATTTTTTATTGACATTTAAGATGGATGTGGCAGAGCGTATGGAGAATTTTAGTGACAGACTTGACAACATCCATACATTACTCGATGATTTTATGGTTAGTCAATAACATGTGTTTTTTTATTGAACTAATTTTATTATGTGTTTGCTTAAAATGATGATTAGATCGTCAAGTTAAAACCTACGGTTGATGTCTATCCAAAATAGTTTGTACAGATTTAGTAATATCTATAAAGCAGGTGTTATTATTTGGTTGTTGTGGGTTGAAACAATTTAAAACAAGAGCTACCTGTTTTGGTATAATATTTGATATGCATGGGGTGTTTTATTGTATAAAATAGGGTTTTTTTTTTTTTTTTTTTTTTTTTTTTTAAGAAAAAACAATTGTTGTTTGGTTGTTATAAAATTGGATGTGAAAGAAGAATATTATTTTTTATTTTGGTTGATGTCTATCCAAAATAGTTTGTACAGTTTTAGTAATATTTGCAGAACATTTAATAGATGGCTAAAACAACTTCATGTTTATTTTTTGCTTGGTTTTTCTAGCTTGTTTTTAGCTTGATTGTTCTTGTATTGATTTTGTAGGTACATTCACAAAAATACTCAACTCAAGGTGATGACCGATCGCATCCATCAAATCAAATGGACACTAGAGATGATGATTGTACTCAATTGCACCCTTCTATTTCTTTAAGTGAGGAAGGGAATATAACTCCGAAGTTAGGAGTTGACGTTGATCCTATACCTAACTCGTTGAGTTACTTGAAAACTTATTGGAAGCAAAAAAATCTAAGAGATTCTATGATGCCTAAAGTTTTTGAGTGTCGAAAGGTTTAAAAGTCACGATATTTCAGGTCACCTTATGATGTTGAGGCTTCTAGGAAGGCAAGTTGTGATGATCAAACGTCATCGGATGATTGTATGATGCTTGTTCAATCCTATGAGTTTGATATAGATCCATTTGCTCCTATGTCATCACTGGTAGTTGATTTTTATAATAAATGGATGATTGATGTTTCTAGGTAATCAATTTATTTTTATGATATTCGTTTGAATAGTTTTATTTTGTATTTGTTTATATGTTACTAATGTCACTTTTTATTTTAACCCAGTGGACAGTCTCGTGATCTGGGCTTCATGCTAGCTGATAGAGTATGGTTTGAAACATTAGAGAATCCTAATGGCTTGGTTTCGAACTGGGTATGTTTAATTTTTGCAATTTTTACATATTGTTTTTGTTTGTGTTTTTAGATCTTCAATTTGTAACTAATATTAATTTTTTCGTGTGCTTTGGTTATAGCATATTGACACTGCTTTCTATATCTATCGTGGTTGGAGACAAGAGTGGGTTTTTTTTTAAAAAGAGACGATATACATGTCTTGAAAGTAACTTCATGGTAAGTATTTATAACTAATATAACTTTATTTTTTTTTTGACAAATGGTTGTATTGTTACTAATTGATCTCGTGTCAGGATGAGTGTAAAAAAGCTTATTATGAACATCATGCAAAGAAGAAAAAACATGCTCATGTAAATTTGGACTCTCTTATGGATTATGCTACTGGTTTTCGGGATACTTTTCATCATTAGTATACTGTTAATTTGCTTTATTGTCCCGTTCATGTTAAGGATAATCATTGGATATTGGCTGTTGTTAATATTGAGCCTAAAAGTATTGATGTATATGATTCACTTAGCAGTAGTCGTTCTTCAATGATGAAAAATGCATGTAAGCCTATTGCATATGTTGTGCCATTGTTGTTGAACGCATTACAGCCCCAATGTTCTGATCAAGATCAAGAGAAGAAGATTGTGGAATGGGAAATCAAGCTTGTACCAAATGTCCCTCAACAAAAGAACTTGTAAGTATCTATTTGTTTTTTACTAGTTTTGGTTTTTGTTTTTATTTTGAATTTTGCTTTGTTTTTTTTTATTTTATTGTAGCACGGATTGTGGATTATATGTTATAAAGTTTGCGGAGCTTTTGGTTCGTGGCCTTGATGTGGATAGTATGACTTCATGTGATACAACCGAGCTTAGGAAACGATTATGCCAAGAATGGGTTTACTATGAGCGACTTATGTCATGAATCAACTTGGATGAATTTGTATAGTTTTTATAACTTCTTAGTTTTGTATGTATTGTGGTCACGAACATATGGACTATATATACATTTAGGTTGCTTTTAGAACATAACTATAGGATGATTTTTTGACATGGTAGAAATGAGAAATCTACCACTCATATATCAGCAACATTTATTATGTATTATTGTTGCCATCTTTTTTTGCTTAAGTAACGCATCTGTTATGGGCATATTGTGATAGGGCTATAATGCAAGTGTTTTGGATTCAGATGAACTGAGTTTGTATTTGTAACAGGTTTAATTTAGTATTGATAATTTGGGTCTCAATGATTTTTGGTCATTTTTTGATTATTATGTGCATTAAAGACTTGTTTGTCTTGGTAATTTTGGCTGGTAATGTTTCTATGTTCAGCTTTGATATAGAGAACACCTCACTCAATTTCAGAATCCATCAAGAATCGAACATCCGAGTATTAAAGTGGTCATATGTGAAAAATGTCGTGTTACTAAAAATGTGATATAGATGTCAATTACACTAAAGAATTATCAGTTATCACATGCCTAAAATTTTCCAATGTCAAGAGCAAGTGATCTTTTTGAAAATGTCTTAGAATAATTGCACGAGAAGAATCGAACAAAAATAATTGAACGTAATTGCACGAGAAGAATCGAACAAAAATAATTGAACGAGAAAAATTGTACAAAAATAATTGAACGATAAAAATCGTACAAAAATAATTGAATTCATGTTTTCACCCTCACAAGGCTCTTAACTTCTTAATAACTAAGGTAACTAGATTCTTCCACAAATTTAAACGTTAATGTTAATAAGAAATAGGTAAACAAAGAGTGTAATTTCAAACCCATTATGCAAAGACGCCCACCAATACTAAAATTGGAGTTTTTATTATATTCAATTTGACAATCGCCAGAATGTTAAGATAACCATAGAAGCATAATATTATTTACATTATATTTTATCCATGAATTTGAAGAAATCGTCACTTACAAATTCACAAAAAAAAAAAAAAAAAAAGGTAAGCAATTATATGAACAAATAAATGAATTTTGAAGGGTAACTTAGTAAATTTAATTGACCTAAATAGGTCCTATTCAGCAAGTTTAGGTTGCTTTTAAAACATATATATGGTATGATTTTTTGTCATGGTAGAAATGAGACACACGCACTCCTATATCAGCAAGTTTAAAAATAATTGAACGAGAAAGTCGAACAAAAATAATCGTACGAGAATAAACATGTAGAGCTTCAAGACATCCACCAGATTGTTCGGAATTAAATTCATGTTTTTCACCCTCACAAGGTTCTTTAACTTCTTTCACAAATTTGGATGTTCATGTTAATAAGAAATAGCCAAACAAAGAGTGTAAATTTCAAATCCATTATCCCCAGACGCCAACCAATGCTAAAATTTGAGTTTTTCTTATAATCATAGAAGCAAAATATTACTTGCATTATATTTATCCAAACAGATCCCAATCAACAAGTTTTAGGTTGGTTTTTAGAGCATAGCTATGGTATATAATTTTTTGACATGGTAGAAATGAGAAAGACAAGCACTCCTATATCAGCAAGTTTAGTAGTACTAGTACAATTTGTCAACTTCTATGGCCATGTATTTCAATTGAGTTAGTAAAAGAAGTTTGTGTACAGATAATTACTATGGCGATGTAGTTTTGCCCAGCTTATATAGTATAATGTACTTTAAGGGATGACAAATAGTACTATCTTCTACATATGTCTAGATTAATTTTTGTAGTGAAATTTTCATGGCTCTTCATTCTTTTTCCCCTGTTCCATAGTACATATGAAATTAAGATAAGCCAATTAGTTGAGACACAAAGGTCCCATGAAAAGGAATTTTAAATTATCAAACAATATATATATGGCCCCCTAAATAGTAAATCACTAAATATACGTTTGTTAAAATTGACTATTATGTAACGAGTCTTTCAATTGTTATCACTTAGAGAAATGGGGGTGATAAGAGATTACATACACACTACGTGTTATCTCTTTTCTTTTAAATAATTCAAATCAGCTTCAACTTCAAATCTAAAAATCAAAACATACTAATTTTATTCCTTCTTCGTATTAAAAAATGAGTAATATGGAATAGTTAGCTAATAGCTTTATAAATTAAATATTCATGGAAAGGAGAAAAAATCGGACGGCAATAATTGAACGAGAAAAATCAAACAACGATAATTGAACGAGAAAAATTGAACGAAATAAATTGAACAACAATAACTGAACAAGAAAAAAAAAACACAAAATTCAAATTCAAGGAAAGGAGAACATTCAAAATTTAAAGAAAACTAACCCAACTACTCAATTACCTTTTTTAAGAATAAGTTGAAAGTAATATCAAACCTTTTTGACCTTGAAAATTCCTAAAACTTCCGTATCTTTTTTTTCATTATCATAATAACATATGTACCTAATTTTGCCTTTTACATTACACACTGTGAACATATCAGTTTGTTGTTGCTAGCCAGTTATGCACATTGCATAGTAGTCTAGTTTGTATAATATTATAATTTTTATTTAATAATATTGTTGGTACTTTTCTGTTGTCAACAATAATTGAACTGGTGTATAGAAAATTAAGAACTAATAAAATTAAGCTATATAGTAGAGAAATAGAATTCACACTTTGAGATAATCAAGTCACAGTTTATAGATTAATCAGAGAAAAAGAAAAAAAAAATCGAACAATTTAGTGAACAAGAAAAAACAAACATTTGAACAGAAAAAATCAAACAACAATTGGTGGATAAAAATCAAAAAATTGAACCTACTAAGTATACACAAAAGCTTATATATTTTCAAAAGGAAAAATGCAAGTCAAATACCTGTATTTAAATTGTCCACATTTATCCGTATATCAACCAATAAAATTGTCCACATTTTTTGTATATCAACTAATAAAATTGGTAATAACAAGGAAAAACAGAATCATCTAAAGTCCACATATATGTATATATCATCCAATAAAATTGTCCACACATAATTCTTCTCTACTCTACTGCTAATGGATTTGGATTTCTGCATCGTTTACGATTATGCCCAATTTGACCACAACTTGAACAGTGCTGATCTCTTTTTTTTCGTTCACCATATGCATGTATTCTCTTTTTCTTTCTTCTTCCTATCCGTGTCCGAGTTATTGGTGGCAATACTTTCTTGTCTTGTATTTCACTAGGTATATTGAAGTCTCTTTCATCAAGTGGTGGATATATGGATTCAACATAGGACAATCTGAGTAGTTTTGAATGATAATAGTTAGAGCAAAAATCATACCAGGAGAAACCAAACTTCCGACAAACTACTAGTGCATGTGAACAGGGTAGTTGGTCTAGATCAAAGACTCTACAAGTACATGTTTTATCCATCAAGTTTACTATTTCTACCATTCCATTATGCGTCACAGTGAACTCCATGTTATTGATTTTGGTTGCATGATAGAACTTTGCCTTTTGATATTGATCATGAAGGAGAGTGTCAACCCATGTGGTCACTTCATTGTTCATTAAATCAGCCTGTGTACGTCTTTCATCATACCATTGTTGCAATGTGCGTCTTATTTCTTCAAATAGTCTCACAACTGGTAGGCTTCTTACTTTGACAAAATTACCATTGAGTCCTTCAACTATGTTGGTAGTCATGATGTTGTATCGGGTGTGAATACATTGTGAACGTGCCCATTTCTCTTTTCCAATCTCATTCTCAAGCATTGAAACAACTTCAGGCTTCAGAAAATTTTTTAGTTGCGAATAATAATTCTCGTACTCACTTTCTCGGTATGCATTTGTTGCCTTTTGAAAGAGAAGTTGTGCAGCACGTTTTTTGCAATGCTTTTTCAGATTTTTTGCAAGGTGATTATAGCACACCACATGAGCTGCTAAAGGCATCACTGATTTAATTGATTTAGCTATGCTTGCATGACGATCTGAAACAATAACTGAACCAACAACATCACCAATTGCTAGATGCAAGTTTCTAAAGAACCATGTCCACGAATCATCATTCTCCGAGTCTACTACTCCAAAGGCTATTGGATATGTCTGATTGTTTCCATCCTTTGCTGCTGCCACAAGAAGGGTCCCCTTGTATTTAGCCTTCAAAAATGTGCCATCAATTACAATAACAGGACGTATTGACATTTTGAACCCTTTTCGAGTTGGACCCAAAGACATGAATGCATAAACGAAGTGATCAACATCATCTGTCACAAGGTTTGTAATAGTACCAGGGTTACTCTTTTCAAGCATATGGAAGTATGCCGGTAGCATTGCATATCCATCTTCCGCCGATCCTTTTGCCTTATCCAAAGCGAAGCTCTGTGCTCTCCATGCTTTCATATAGCTAACTCTTACCCCATAATGATTGTAGATGTCATCTATAATGTCTCGTGGGCCATAATCTCTTTTAGCATTCTCATATATTTCTTTGATTGAATCAGCAATGAACATTGAAGTAGCATGTTGGTCATTTTTTGTTTGAGCCTGTGAGTTGTAGGAATGATTTTTTATCAATTTTGTGACACAAAAAAATGGCATCATGTTGATCTGATTTGCTCGAACACACCAATCGCATGAATTGCTAAGGCATGTGATCTTAATCATTTTTGTGGTTGATCTTTTCACCTTGAATGCAAATGTTTCAGTTATTGCCAATCTTCTGTCTGAAATTGACCAACCAAAGCATTTAAGGGCATATCAATAGGAACCTCAGGAATTCTCTCTATTAGAGGCGAACCTAGCCAATTGTCTGTCCAGAAACGAACCCGTGAATTCTTACCTATCAACCAACGAGATTCATCAATTAAAGCTAAGAAATGGGTCCTCAAGCCAGACCAAATAGATGAGCAAATATGATATCCTCTGGGAGTATCATTCCTATTAAGAAATCTCCTCCGTAAGTACATCAAGGTGTGAGAGGTTCTTTCAATTAATTGCCAAAGCAAATCTTCGCAGCATGGCTTCATTTAAAGTTTTCAAATCTCTCAGACCAAGACCCCCTTTAGTAAGAGGACGGCAGTAATCTTTCCAGGCGACTTGAACTAATTTCAATTTGTCCGTATGGCCAGTCCAAAAATTTTTTTGGATGACTTTAGTAAGCTCATCAAGAACCGCTTTTGGTCATCTATAAATTTGAAAAGAATGGAGGAAAGTACTCTGGATAATCGATGCAATCAAACAGCGACGACCTACTAGAGAAAGTGATAATCCCTTCCAAGAATCCAAACGGACTTTAATCCGATCAGCCAAACCCTGAAACCAGCATCGACGTGGGGCACCACAAAAAAGAGTCACCCCCAAATAACTCATAGAATCACCGCCCAAATGCATACCTGAAAGTTCTTGAATAGAATGAATTCCATCTCTCGACACCCCCTTGCCGAAATAGATTCTTGATTTTTCAAAGTTAATCAATTGTCCCGATAAAACATCATAAAATTGAAGAACTTTAGAGATATTGTGGATATTGTGAGAACTAGCCCTTGCAAAGATGATCAGATCATCTGCATAAAGAAAATGGGTAGGAGCTGTAATACCATGAGGAGAAGAGATATGGGCTAGCCGACCATTTACAGCCATGATAGAGAGATATCTGCTAAGAAAATCACTTGCTATGCAAAAAAGCAGCGGAGATAAAGGATCACCCTGTCGCACCCCTCTAGAGCAAGGAAAATAACCTTTAGGGGAGTCATGCATGAGAATAGAGATTCTTGCAGAGGTAAAGAGACCTTGTATCCAACCAAGAAAAATCTCATCAAAGCCAAAACACCTCATTACCTCAATAATAAAGTCCCATCTTATCATATCAAAAGCCTTCCGAATATCGATTTTAAGAGCAAGATTTCCACCACGACTACGAATATCTAAAGCATTGAAGCACTCAGATGCCCCTGCCATGCAATCCCCAATACTGTGTTTCGGAACAAAACCAAATTGATTTGAAGAAAGAATACGAGAGCAGATAATCCCAAGACGAGTAGCTATTATTCTCGTGATAATCTTAAACATGAAATTTCCAAGTGAAACAGGTCTGTATTGGTCAACCCGGCTTGCATGATCAATCTTAGGTATCAAGATGATAAAACTAGAATTGAGCTCGTGATGCATCCTCCCTGTATGAAAAAAATCCTGTATTGCTTTAACAACATCAAAACTAACAATGTCCCAACAATGTTGGAAAAAATGACTAGTATAGCCATCTAGGCCAGGAGCACTCAAGGGATCCATATCAAACACCATCACTTTTATTTCCTCGCTAGTAAGAATTTTCCTCAAGGAAACGTTATCCTCCTGAGTAACCAACTTTGGAACTACTGAAGCAATTGCCGAAAAATCTGGAGGATCCCCCCTTATTGGCTCTGAAAACATCCTCTCATAATATCCCACAATATGACTTGCAATAGCATCCGAATCATGACAAATATCACCATTAATCTCCAAATGGGATAGAGGCTTTTTAGCCTTTAAACGACGAAACATCGAGTGATAGAAAGGTGTATTCCTGTCACTATCCTTAAGCCACTTTAGTCTGACCTTCTCTTTGAGGAAGGTGTCCTGTTGTTTTAAAAGCCTATCCAAATCAACCATGGCATCAGACTCGATCTGAAAAATGTCCTCGCTCAAGTTTTCATCATTATATTTTTTTTGAATATCAGCTAGTTTAGACTTAGCTAACTCAATATTGCAGTCAAGATTACCAAACACCTCCCTATTCTATGATTTTAAAGACATTTTTAAGTTCTTGAGTTTGCTAACTACTACCCCCATAGGGCTAGAATGAACTGTAGTTGACCAAACTGAGCGAACTAAATCCAAAAAACTTGGGTGATCTAGCCACATACCATGAAATCGAAAAGGACGAGGTCCTATAGGCATAGAAATACCAGCAGAAAGCAATAGCGGATGATGATCAGAATTGTGTCGCGGAAGAGTACAACAAGAAACTTGATTCCAAGCATCCAAAAAGGAGTTAGTACACAATCCCCTATCAAGACGAGATCGGGTTCGAGAAATGCCACCCTTAAAGTAAGTGAAGAAAGAACCCTTTACATCAATGTCAATCAAATCACAGTAAGAAATAGCAGCATTAAATTCTTGGATGGAAAGATTTGCATGAGAGGATCCAAAAGTCTCATAGGCACCCATAATGGCATTAAAATCTCAAATTACCAACCAAGAAGCATGTAGTTCTGATAAAATCATTAAAGAATCCCAAAGGGCTCTTCTTTTGATATAAGTGTCACTTCCATAAACAAAAGTTAACAGATGAGTAGTAGAGTTATTAGTGTAGGTAACGCTAATATGTTGTTGATCCTGAATCAAGACAAAAGTATTCAATGCCACAGAAGGTGAAGCAAAAAGCCAAATTTTAGGATTGGAAGGAACATTAGTGCAAATAAAATTGTATCCAAGAGAGCGCCAGAAACGACCCTCAAGAGCTCGAATACTAGTCATGGGTTCAGCTAAGCAAACATAATCAGGTTTTTCTTTTCGACAAAAATTCTGTAAAGCTTGTTGGGTATCTCTATTGGCTATACCCCTACAATTCCACTAAAACATTATCATGATAAATCATGACTTGGGACACCACTATAAGGTGTATTATTTGCAGAAGAAGATGTTGGACTTTTTGACCTTCCTTTCTTACCAGTAACCAAGTGCCATTTTTCTTTGTCACTAATCAAATCATTCTCAAGAATATAAGCTTTCTTAAGCCTCATCATTCTTTCTTCAAGTTCCAGCATGTTCACAGGGTTATGAATAACTCTGGAAGCATTACCACTGAAATTGCAATCAACAATAGGGGTAGGAGGCTCCAAAACTTTAGCATTGTCGGTCACTAAATCCAATTGAATAGAATCTTGTGCATCCGTAACCGAAGTAGGAGTAGTACTAATATGTCCAAAAGCAACATCATTGGAGGTAGATATAACTGCACATGCAGGAAGAGAGACTACTGTAGAATCCTTAGACATCATAAGTCCAGAGGTCACAACAGAGATTGGACGAACATTAATGGTGTCCGTAGGAACAGAGATGGATGCACTCGAAGGAGGAGTTGGCATAGTACTCGAAGGAGGAGCAGTCATAGTACCCACATTATTACCTGCAATAATATCATTATCTATAATATTAAGTGCAGAAAAAACATTACTAACCGGGATGGCTGCAGAATTAGCAGATTCTTTAGGCCGATAAATTTCTCGAGTTTTTGGTGCAGCTTTTGGTGGGTGAACACTTTTGGGAGGATCAACAGTGATAGTAGAATTATTTTTTCGACATTTAAATGCAGCATGTCCTACCGAAGAACAGATTGTGCAGAACTCTGGGATGTTCTCATAGAATAAATCAATGAAGAGCTTTAGAGGACCCACTTCAACCCTTATTTACTCATCAAGTTTTGCAGCAAGATCTATATCAATCAAAACCCTTGCAAATTTTCCCATTTCTCCATTTAGAGTGGCATTATCAATTTTTAAAGGAGCACCAATAGCACGAGCAATATTTGTAAGGATTTGCTTATCCCAAAATTCCCATGGCAAATTGTAAAAACGAACCCACACATGAGCATTAGTTGTCTTTTGATGCAAAGGATTAAAATTTGGCATCCATGGTTGAACCCTAAAAACACCGGGCTTTAAATTGATAGGAGCATTTGCCCAAACCCTAGCTTTATCCTCGGGAGTATGTAGTAACATATGATAATAACCCCGTCCCAATGAAATAAGCTTCCAATTAGTGGGTAATTTCCAAATTGCTGTTAAACGCGACTTTAAATCACCCTGAGTCCATGGCTTATCTCCCTTAGAGAGGATTAATCGACCAATCAAGGAAAACTTACATAAATCAAGGCGGGATTGATACAACTCTAGGTCCACAATGACGCATGCCATATCACCACTTTTCTTTGGAGGGGCATCAAAAGTTTCAATCACAGCATTTGTGAGTGAATTAGATATGATCTCGGCGTAACTTTTTTTAGGGTTAATTTTAGGACTAGGACTATCCATAATTCTTAACCCAAAAACATAACAAACCAGGATAACAAATCAAAATTCCTGTTTGTTGCCAAATATCCTTATGCCAATATCACAATTCAGGCATATCACTGCTAGCATTCAATTTCAGAAAAATAATGACAAAATCAAGCTAATAAGCACCCTTTAAACTAGGCACATTACGTAAATATGGACATAAATTGGGCAGAAAATAGGCAATCTCAGATCTTAGATCAGGAAGGACGGCAGTCTGGACATAAATTGGGCAGAAACCAAATCACAATTAGGAAGGTCGGCAATCTGGGCGGCGAAGACCAGATCCGGGCAGCGAGGACCAGCAGAAGGTGGTGAGTACCAGCTTGAGGCGGAGGAGGAGGTGGACGAGAGATTCCACAGGCGGAGACGGACTCTGATGATGTATGCGTGATCCCTTTCAAACTGTCTCCGTTGATCTTTTGAGTACCAGCTCGAGGGGGAGGCAGACGAGAGTTTCCAAAAGGTGAGTACCAACTCGAGGCGGAGGCGGAGGCGGACGAGAGTTTCCATAGCTGGACGAAGGAGGCGGAGGAGAGGAAACCCTAGTTCAAGAGGCGGAGGCGGACGAGAGTATTCAAAATAGTCAACTTCCATATAATACTATTGAAATATATATTTGATATAATACTACTTCAAATATATATTTCAATCTAAACTGAATTTTTTTACTAAATTTATATAAGACACCTTTTTCTTTTTTCATTGAATAAATTAAGCAAGTTAATTTTTAATTAAAAGCAAATAATAATAAAAAAAAAGCAAAAAGAAAAAAATATAATCTAAAAAAAAAGTTAAAATAATAATTAAATGACATCATTATCTTGAACATTTCATAAAAAAAAGAACTATACAAACAAAAAAGCAATAAAAAATAGCTAGCAAATTTTTTTTTAAAGAAAACCATCAAAACATACTTGGCTGACTGAAGAAACGTTGTGTGGTAGAATTGAAGAATAGCAAGAGGTGGTGGCAAATGGCATGGCGAGCCAACATCGTGGTAGAAGGTGGTGGTGAACAATAGTTTAGAGCAAATTGAAGGCAAAGGAAAGGCTGAGTGACGAAGTGGCTGAGAATGACGGGGTGGACTGGGGTTGACAGTGTTAGCTGAGGACGACAACGGAATGGCTTGGCTAAGGTTGACAGTGTTGGCTTGTGTTTTCAAAGGTTACTTTCCAAGTGGTGCACAAGATGAAAGTGAAGGCGAATGCTAGAAAGATAGAATAAAAACCTAAAAAAAAAAATTCTTATATGGTTGCATATAGCCGTCTTATATATTTTCATATAAGATGGTTTATGATTATCTTATACTAAAACATATAAGACAGCTAATAGACATCTTATAAGAAAAAATTTTATGACGGTTAATAACTGTCTTATAAATCATATAGGATGACCAACTATGACCACCTTATTTGTTTCTCACTCTAAAATAAACGTAGTTATATATTTTTCAAATTCTTGTTGTGATGGTTCTCATGTGACATTTTAAGACGTAATTTTGGAATTTTTTTTTTGCTAAACAAATTTTATATATAAAAAAAATCAAATTATGAGACAAAAATTTATTTAAAAAAATGACCAGATTTTAAAAATATATTTTTTTGTCATTTTTTCTTATTTTTTAAAATTATTTTAATAAAAAAATTAAAATTATAAAATTACCTCTTTAAAAAATTATATGAAAATCATGTGTTAAGAAATTGAACTTAAGTGTACCTTTGAAAAATTATTCATTGCTTCTGGAGCAAGTAATGAGGTAGTGCTCTAAATTAATAAAATATAAAATTAGTTCAACCATTTTTTTTTTTTAAATATAACTATTAAATATTTAATGAAGAGAATAATTAATAAAATTATGAAAAAGTAATAATAAATAATACTTGTTTAATAAGTAAAAAATTTATGATGTACCGTAAAAAAAAAAAAAAAAAGAAAAAAAGAGGCCTAAAATGTATCTTTAAAAGATAAGGATACACAACCCTTCTTGACTTATAGCATTATTTTGATTCCTCTGCATGCAATGATAGAAGAAACTCATTGTCCTACGAGTGGTTAGTAAAATCTACTGATTGGTGTCGACTTCAAGTGACAACGACTCCTCTTGACTCTTATGACTTATTTTTATTTAAAAAATTATTAAAATAATATCTAAAATTTATAATAATAAAAATTTATTTTAAAAAAATGATCTCACATTTTTTTAATTATAAAAATATATAATTTAAATATAAAATTATTTTTATTATTATAAATTTTAAATATATTATTTATATTTTATATTTTATTTTTACTGTTTTAGTCCAATCATTCAGAGCAAAAGCACATGTGTCGTCCATCGTCTGTAAACACTTGTCTGACCTATTCAGTAAGTTGATTGAAAACATTTCATCGCTTCCGTTTTTTATTTGAACCCTTTTTCATTGCCTTCCCTTGTAAAGCGACTGCGACAAGCTGATAGATAAAACATTCTCGTTTGGATTAAATGCACTTCTTCTAGCATTGTTCTCGTAAATTTCCATGCTTATATAATTTAACAAATCCATTTTTTTTTTATTATCATAAATAAAAAATCCAAACTAAAAAATGAGATATTTTTAGTATTTGTACAGTTTTTTTCTACCAAGTCTAATTAATTAATTATATATAATTTTAATATTTAAAAAAGTGATAAAAATGGTATACATAAAAATAGTAGTATCATTGCATAGGCTCATAGTTTAAATAAGTGAATTTATCTAAATAACAAATATTTAAAAAAAATATTATTTTTATTTAAATAATAAATATGAGTTATAAAATGCACAATTTTAAAATCACTTGTCATATTAAAATTATAAATTTATTCTCGAGTTAATATTCTTCTTCCAATGAACAAATGTAACATTTACATACAAATCAAATCTGAATGTAACTCTTACATACAATAAAAATATATTACAAAATAACAGAAATCATACAAAATCAAACGAAAAATCAAGAAATAATGAAAATAGAGACACAAGATATTTCGGGATCTTAAAATTTCTTAATACTATGCGTACATTCACATTTATTTTTACATATAAGTTATACATTCAAATTTTTTATTATAATTACTGATTACTGCTACTGTTTTTATAGTAGGTTGACTTAAAATTTATTAATGTAATGCGTACATTCACATTTATTTTTGCATGTAAACTGTACATTTAAATTTTTATTCTGATTACTAATTACTGATTACTGTTGTTGTTTTTATAGTAGATTGACTTAAAATTTTTTAATGTAATGCGTACATTCACATTTATTTTTAGATGTAAACTGTATATTCAAATTTTGCTATATTTTTTTATTTTGATTACTTTGATGTTTTATGTATTCTTTACCTTGGATTAGAATGTACATTGGAATTGATCAAGAATCACATTATAGTGGATTTTTTTATCTCTTATATTAGATTAGAATGTTTATATATTGACTTATTTTAATGTAATGCATATATTCACATATATTTTTTAGTTGTACATTCAAATTCAGTTATAAAATTTGAATGTACAACTTACATGCAAAAATAAATGTGAATGTACACATTACATTAAAAAAATTTAAGATCATGAAATATCTTGTGTTTCTATTTCTATTATTTCTTGATTTTTTGTTTAATTTTTTATGATTTCTGTCATTTTACAATATATTTTTATTGTATGTAAAGGTTACATTTAAATTTAATTTATATGTAAATATTACATTTAAATTTTTAAACTTGAAGACTCGAAGATTGAAAATGTCACTTAGACTTTATTAAAACACAATTATTTTACTATGTAAGTAAAAAAATTAATTTTTCTCTTTTCTATGCTCTTTCTGGTAATTAATACTAGTTAAATTTGGTCTGGAGCAAAATGTTTTCTAATCCCAATTACCGGTTGAATTATCGGTTGGGGGATGACGAGATAGAAACAACTCATTACAACTCACGAGTTTATTGATTCTTACTTCTTATTTTTTTTTAATAAATAATTTAAATATTTTTAAAGTTAAAATAATAGATGAACATTTGTTAATTATATTTGGGAGGAAATAAAAATAAACATACGAGGGTAGTTTTTTTTTTTTATTATTGTTTTTTGAAAAAATTATAAAATTAACCCCTAAAATATATAATAATAAAAATAACATTATTTAACACTAATTCATTTTAAAAAAGAAGGTAATTGTGTAATCTTTTTTGTTATGAGTTTTAGGGGTGATATTTTAGTTAATATCTCCATTATTATTTTTTTAGTTCGATTTTTTAATTTTGTTCAGTTTGGTTCGATTTTTGAACACCCCTACTAATAAGTTAATATTTTTTTAAAAAAAAATATATTTATTATTTTGTCAAGTTTAAAGTCCATAGAACGTGAGAATGTAAATTTATTCAAAATTTAAAAATTAATGATATAATTTATATTAATATAAGCTTTAATTAAGACTATAAGCTTATTTGGTAAGTTGTTCACACCTTACTTCCAAACTTTGTTTGTTAGTTTTTCTTTAATGCCTTGTACACGGTTTTGCTTTCCCCCAGTTTTAATGAAATTTATATATAATATAATATTTATTTATTAAAAAAAAAAGGCTGTGGTGAAATTATGGGTTGACAAAACTGATATAATTATTCAAGGTTGATTATAGTAAGTTGTATAAAATTAAATATATTTTATTTTAATTTATACTTTTGTTTTAATTTCTTGTGCTAATTAGCCTAAAATATCAATTTAACTTGTCTATGGCTCACCAATAATTACTCGAATGTATGATTAACAGTTGTACACCACTAATATTAACCCTTCTATTCATTCGCCGAACATGGCAACTAGAACAAATTATTGTGCTTTATTAATTGCAATGTACAACGTTTATAATTATAATAGGACGAGGGTTAATTTGGTCCACTATGTATTGTTAGTTGGATAATTAAGTCTTAAAAAGTTATAAAAGTAATACAGTAAGGATTTATATACTGCTACTGTTAACATTTTACGTTTTTTTTTTTTTTTACATTAGATTTTAACAAATAAAATATAAAATTGATAGTGTTTTATTTTAAAAACCTAATGAATTTATATAATATTATTAATATATTTAAGTGTCTATTTAATATAAGTTAATAGATTACTGGCAATGAATACTCTAATTGTTTTATATGTACGAGATTATAAGTCTGAGTGATAAAAAAATTATAATTATTCTTTAACAACAATTTTAAATATTAGTCATTGGTATTATTATTATTATTTTATTTTATTTTATGTATTTTTATCATGAAACCTTATCAAGCTACTGTTAAATATACTTTTTGAGACATTACAATTGAAAAAACTAATCTTTTTAGGGATGACAGTTTTACATTGCAGAAATTAAAGTGGGATAGTTCAGTGAAGATAGTGGGATTTTATATAAACAAGATCATGAAATTAAAGTTGATAAAAAAATATATAATAATTATTAAAAAAATTAGACATAGTTTCCTAAATTATAAGCATTAACTTAAATAAATGAAAAAATGTCGAGATCTTTCTCCATTTTTTTTTTATTAATTTTTTTACAAGTGCAGAAGAATCCCTACACTGAAAATACACCAGTAGAAGAATCCCACCAAGTCAGAAAAAACAAGAATCCCACCGCCATATATGACTTCGACTACCTTCTCTATTTTGCAATTCCTATTTTACTGTTTTTAGATTTCATATCCATTTCATAAAATCAACAGAATACCTACCACACAAACCCTAAGGCCCATTACCTTCTTGTCTCTTATTTCGTCACGAAGAAATAACAATGGCAGAGACAGTCTTCTATAAGCTCTCAGACGACGTCGTTCTAAATATATTTTTTAAGCTTCAAGAAGACCCAAGAAACTGGGCTCGTCTCGCTTGTGTTTGCGTTAAATTCTCATCTCTTATTCGCACTGTTTGTTGGAAGCAAAAATGTTCTAAGACTATTCCTTCCGTCATTTCCGATCTCCTTTTCTGCATCTCTGATCCTCCAGGCTGTTGGTCTGCGCTTTACAAGCTCGCCGTTTGTTGCCCAGGTCTTCGTCTCTCCGGCGTCCTTTTAGAGAACTCCGATTTTGGGTTAGAACGTGAGCTTGGTCCTTCTCATTATCGCCAATTGGTTTCATCCGAAACCACCAGAAAAACAACTGGTAAGGCGCCTTCGAGTAGTCAATTTGATGCTAATTCTGAAGTTTGTGTTTCTGGATCCGATTGTTCTTGGTCTCTTTACGATGACCTTTATTATAACGCTTCTGAAACCCAAGAAGACTCTCAAATCGATGAAGAGCTTGGAGCGTTAAGCCATGAGCACTCTGCTTGTAAGAGGAGGAAGGTCTTTAGATCCATAAAATCTCATTTGGCTTCACGGATTTGGAATTTGAGTCGTGAACAAGGTAATAAGCTTCTTCATAGCCGATTTCGTGGTGATTGTTTGTACTTGTGTGATTGGCCTGGTTGTGTTCACATAGAAGAGAAGCGAAATTACATGCTTTTTAGGGGAATTTTCAAGGATTTTAAGAGGACTCAAGTGTGGAGGACTATTAAAGATGGGAATAGGAATAAAATTGAGCTAAACTGTGCGTTTTGTTCCTGCAATGAAACTTGGGATCTTCACTCTGCCTTCTGTTTGAGGCGGGTTTATGGGTACCATGATGATGGTGAACCAATTGTTCGAGCTTATGTTTGTGAGAATGGCCACGTTTCTGGTGCTTGGACCCATTTGCCTTTGTATACTTAATACTGATTCTTCTTCCTCTTCCTCTTCCTCTTCCTCTTCCTCTGTTTTTTTTTTTTTTTTTTGGATGGGTTCGTTTTTCAGCTTCAATAATCGAATTGGGTTATCTTTGTTTCATTATTGTCCTAGTTGGAGGAGGACGTGAGGACCTGTGAGTGAAAAGTGTGAATCATATTCAAGTTCTCACATATGTATGGTTCATTTCGTTTCTTTTGATGTATTTTATTGCTTGTTTCTTAATTTGGGTTTTGTATTTTATTAAAGAAACATGGTCTTCTGATTTCTTTGATTAGTTTCATATATTGAGAGCAGTGGGAGAGAAATATTTTAATGAGCGTAAAATTCCTTTATTAATTGGGGCCTTAATAATTGGAGAAAATTTTGTATGTAATTATTATATATATTATGTGATGAAATGGATGAACGTAGACCATCCAAGGGGTCACTTGACTTTGTTGAAATAGTACATTACTTTGTTGTACAAGTCAAGTACAATTCTGAAATCTTGAAAAGATATTACAATCTAGATACAGCAGTGAAGCTAATCTATATGTCATTTACATATTATAATTGTTGTTATTAACATCTTAGATTACTAGATGCTCAAGCTCGCACTCCCTTTTCTAGCAGTAGCATTTAATGCACTAAACTACGCTAGTATTTTTCAGTTAATTTACTTGTTCAAGTTTCAATTTTTTTTTATATTAGAAAACATGTAACATGCTTATTTCTTCATGTTGAAGCAGCTGACTTTAATACGACAGATTTTTATGTGAGTATTTAAAACGTTAAGTCAATCCTTGTTTAGCTTGATCGGTTAATTTGTGACTATTATTGTTTTTTTTTTTTGTAGGCTCCTTTTGATACAACCCCTTGGGGTCTTCAAGGAGTGTTTGAGACAAGTTTACATTTATGTGAATTATGTGAATCTCACATGCTTTCTATCTCGACTAGTTTGTTCTAATAGACACTTCCTTAATGACGTTACTTTTTTTCAATATTCTAGATTTACTCTTTCTACTTATTTTAAAGTGTTGGGTACGTGCAAATAAAGTGGCACATCGACTGGAATTGGGGGGATTATAAAGACTTTGACTACTTAACTCAGTTGAAACCAAAAGTTGTTTACAAGTAGTATTAGAACTAAATTCAAAGTTATTTGTTAGGTCTGCGCATGAAACACAACAAAACATTTGAAAACACTCCAAGAGTGAAATACATTGATGCATTCATCAAAGCAGTGCTCAAAGCCTTGATGTAAGTATTCATATTATTACTCTCGTTTTTGATTCACAAGTTACGAATTGCTTTCTCATTCTATTTTTCGAAATTTCTAAAGGAATGGATCTGATAGAAAGAGGGTACTTTAGATTTTTTTTGAATTATTTGGTGGATATAAATACAGCTTTGGTTTATACCATGTAGACTTGGACGATCCTCATCTTAAAAGGGTACCCTAGACTCTCTGCTCTTTGGTACTTTGACTTTTTAAAGGGTAGGAGTCTTGCTTATGAACAAGTCATTAATTGAGTGAGAATATGTCAAGTGTTGCTAGTAGTGATACGATCTAAGGGGCGCTACAAAGAAAGTACAACACGTGTCTAGGATCATGCCATGAAATAATGTGCACTCTCACCAACAGAAACAGGCACACCGCGACACAGGTCTTTTGCCGCCACAACAGGAATTGGCTAATTTCAGGTAGGAACATCTACACCGCAGTCTAGGGTAGTCAATGTTGCGGCCCACACCTTTTGAGTTTCCAAACAATAGCATTACGCCGCAACTCGAGCATGTTGGATTTCAAACAAGAGCACTAGCTTTGCGGCTTGGTATTTTCACTGCCATGGCTCGCATAACTCTTCGTGTGATCAGGGGCACTGGCGCCGCGGCTCAGAGTTCTCACCGCCGCGACTCGCGAACATTTTCTATGTAATTTTAGACTATTAGATTAAAATCGATGGTTTAGATTTATTTATTTTTAGGTTTTTAATTGTAACCTATAAATACTTTATGAGGCACAACTGCCTCAAACACTTAAAAACTTCAAAATTAATACATTTTAATTCTTAAATCAAATTTGTGAGCTTTAATGCTTCATGTTTCTCTCCAAACTAATTTATTAAGGGATTGGCAAACCTTGTGGCGTTCTATCATCTTGCTTGTGGTGAGTAATATTCATTGACTTAAGGTGAGTCCTATATAATATGAACATTCATTTTCTAGGAATTGATTTTCAATATCTTGTCGGATTTTAGGCCGTGTCTCTTGTATGAATCAAATCGTGTTCGTGAGTTATAAGGTTTGTGTTTTCAAATTCGCATCAAGTAGCCACTTCGTTTAATAAGCTTTGCTTGCTAGTTATTGAAGCTATGAACGTTTTAATAAGATCTCAACATATCATGTTGATCACTTTGGGATATAGTTATAGTCATTCAGATTGTTTGGAATAAACCATACTGCAAACTTGTAATGTATGTGTATGGATACTTTTGGCTGAAAATAAAGAATAGAGATCAAATATAGTTTGAATATTTATATAAAGTAGTGTTATATGCATCAAATGACGTGTCAGTTATAGATGTGAGATTATGAGATAATTGTGGAACCACCTACTAATAGAAGAGTCAATGAAATTATACCATGTATGCATTAAGTTGTGATAAAAAAATATTTTATTATGTACTTTTATTTTTTAAGGAAGGTTGCAAATGTGCACATATTACTTTGATTATTGAAAATAAGTAGTCATTTGGGTTTGGTTACAGAATATGAAAATCTTGTGTAAATGGTATTACATTAATGCTTGTCTTTGGGTTTCTTCACAATCATCACTGTGCAGTGGGCATGATGAGCACAATAGTCACTTACACTACCAAGAACTGCCCTGCAATATAAAAAAAAAAATGTATTGCTAAATCAAACATAGTTCATCCTATTGAGATAATCGTTGAACAATTGTATCCATGTTTTTGCATAATATTGAGGTGAACTAAGAAGATTTACCTTTTGAGAGCTCCATAACCATGACTTCCTGTAACTAAAACAGCTGCAGTGTGTTTTTCTACTGCATCGCAGAGAACATGTTTAGCATCTCCAGAAATCTCCTCCACCATCACACCACTCACCTAAGTTCATACTTACAATTTTAGGTCAATGTTCTAATGCAGATAAAAGTTTTGACTTATACATCAAAGCTTAATTAACTACCTGTTTGCTGTTGCAAATTTGCTTAGCCTTTTCTACAATCCCATCTGCTATCTTCTCCAGATTTGCCTCCAAATTTGGGCACACATCATTCCCTCCTATAAACAACTAAATGTACGTTAGAGAAATATGAATAAGATATTTCTGTAAAAGGGCCATTGAATCAAATCGTTTTTTTTTGTTGACAAAATTGCTCTCATAGCTAAGGAAAGACATTTTGGAAGTATTTTAGGCTTCATGACAAAAAGTGTAACTGAAAGTACTTTAATTTAAAATCAATTTAACAGAAACACAAACAATGCAAGGGTTTGTTTGCTTCTGCCTCTATTACATAAACGAATTTAGATAAAAGTAGTATTATGAAGAAGTACATATAACTTCTATTAGCAATCACAAAATATGTTTTATGCCGAAGAAAAATGCTAAAATCATATAAATTTGCACATATGTTTTGAACCCAAATTACTTATATCATAACACATGGCATAATTATTTTAAAAAATAGAAAAGTAATACATTGTTATTGATAGTTATGTCACATGTTACCATATAACTTATTTGAGTGCAAAAGTGTGATCTTTTTATTAATCTTATGCTAAAAGCACTTTAGATAATTTGTTTTCTTGTTTGGTCCTAAATTCTAGAAGCATGAACAAATAGAACTCAATGCTTTAATGAAAATCACTTGAGTATATACGTATATATTATATGTGAGTGTACAAGTCTATTCGTACCTGGTCCAGCATGAACAATAGCTGGTGGAGTGGGTATGGCATGAACAATGACGAGTTTAAAAGGAGGGTTTGTGGAGTAAGGAACAAAGAAGTGATCCAGAGTCCATTCCAAAGCATACGTACTATGCTCGCTATCGTCCATTGCTACCACCATTACTTGCTTTTCTACATCTCCCATTTTTAATAAATCACACACTATTCTACTCTTTGCTTTTAATAAAGTTTCGTTTAACAATTTCTATAGAGATCTGGTTTTAAGAGTTCAGTAGGTGACAATTTGTCTGACACATCATTAATAAGACAAAGAAGTTCATGTGTATAGATTTTCCAAACACATGAATGATAGTACATAAGAACACCAAGTTCTAGAGAGATTAGTAAGAAAAAGAGAAATTTGGATCTACTACTTTATTAGACCACATGTTAAAACGTAAATCAGAATTCACATAATTACTTAACCAATGCATTTAGTACCACATGCTTGGCAAAACTAAGAGGTGTTATTTATTTATCCTATTCTTTGAAATTAACTATTTTGGTTCATTGTGCCGAGGTCAGTGCACCTATAATTTAAAAAAATGAAAATCGAAACAATCCTATATGAGTTGGTTGTATAAAAATAAAAACCAACTCAAATCAATAAAAAATTAAAATAAAAAATATTATATTTAATTTTGGTTGTATAGATTGGATTTGTTCTAGTAAATTTTATACACTCCTACTTATACCTAATAATGCAAACCCTACTTGTACCTTAGGTAGAGGTTGCATTGGTGATAAATTTGTGTCTTCTTTGTGTATATTAGTTAACACAATAAAAATGTTACATAATTTTTTGTGCAATAAATTATTTATAACAATAAAATATAACATAATATTTAAATTTATTTATAAAACAAGCAGTGATAAATGAAAATTCAATCTTATTTTAATAATATCATAATAATGTTTATATTTGTAACATACTTATTTTCATACTGTGTCAAAATTGTCAGCTCAATCGTTTGATTAATTTTGTACATAAAAAGTCATCCTAATTATATAATGAATTTAGAGTAGGGGTGACAATCGTGTTGTATTAGTCGTATTTATATTGTATTTATTTCTTATTATTCGTATCTTATTTTTACATTAATTGTGTTTAGTTTTCGTGTTAGTTGATACATGAAAAATTTACTCAATTTTTTTGTATTACTTATTTATAATAATAAAGCATAATAAAAATTTTAAAGATATAAATAAACAATATATTAATTCTTACCAAAATATTTATATGTATTGTATTGTGCTAGTTATTCTACACAAATCTACTATTTTGAACACACCTTTTCGGGCTATACCGAGAATGGATTTGAGAATAGTAAAATAGCCCATAAAAGCATGATGGGTTGAACACGTTAGCATTAATTCCTGAAATAATATATATATATATATACATACATATATATATATATATATATATATATATATATATATATGAAGAAAATTAATTTTTTGCCTAAAATAATAAAACGATTGTATTTTGGTAAAGCATAAGTGATATTTTTAACTTCCAAGTCCTTCAAAGTTCACAAACTTAAATGTAAAGTTTACATACAAATTAAACTTGAATGTATAATAAAAATTTATTGTAAAATGACAGAAATTATAGAAAAACAAACACAAAATCAAGAAATAATAGAAATAGAGACACATGATATTTCAGGATGTTTTTCTCAAGAAATAATTTTTAGTAAAAGGAAATTTGAACAAATTCAAAAAACAAAATTAAATCTTAAAGAAGGCGACGGATTTAAAGAATCATCTTTTTCAAAAATAAGAAAAATGTTTCTAAGAAAAGATATAACTTATTATGGCATAAGTAATAAAGAAATGAGTATAACTATAACAGATGCAAAAAGGAGATTTAATATACTATTAATTGATAAAGAAATAATTATAGATAAATTATCAAAAATTTCACAAAAAAATAAAGAAAAAATAGGATATATTCATCTTGGAGGAATATGATGAGTGCTCGAAAAGCACTAATATTTCGTGATTAATTGTGCTTAATTGTTTAAAATATAGATTTGTTATGATTGTTTATTTGATTATTTTCATAAATCTATCAATTCGAAGTCACGGGTATGTTTTAATGCATTTCAGGTGTTTTTAGCGTCAAATGAGTCAAATAATGAAAACACGCAAAGACGGAACACATACGGCGCTCGGATCACGAGTTACGGGCTAAACGAGACAAATATGTAAGCCTTACATAACGAGCCATCACATATGTAAGGGGGTAAACGTGAAGAAACTGAAGACAACGCGCGCCGCGGCGAGGAAAAGTCATGCCGCTGCGGGGAGCTCTCGGGTTTTTACATTATTTCCAGAATTTGTGTTGCGCCGCGGCGCGCCTATTCCTATTGCAATCAGGATTTGTGTAAACCCTTACATCTATAAATACCCCCTTAGAGTCCCCCTTACATACAACTCGAATACAACTCTTACACACAATAATTTTGCGACCAAACAAGCAATTCAATCAGTTTTCGGAGCTTTGCTACACTCAAACGAAGTGAGAGAAACCATTCTAAGGATCCAAGGAAGCCGTAGACAATCGAAGATAAAGCTTTTGGAGAAGAACGCTATCCAATCCATAAAGCGGTATTTAGATCTAGGTTTCCTTGTTGTTATAGAATTCTATTTTCTTCTTCTTTCGTTGGAGTGTATGATCATATTTTATTTATCTATAAATATTAATATGAACATGAGTGGCTAGTTTTATTATGGATGTTTAGTTTGCGTTGCCATGTTTGCTAGAATTGTGTATGGTGTATCTTTTATTGATTTAATATAAACAAATTACTTTTTGATTAAGAGCATGTTTAGATATTTAATTATGAATTATCATGGGCCAATTTGAGATTCGTAGTTAGGTTGAAAGATCTTAGAATTTAGTTATAGGAACGTCACTTTAACTTTATTCCGAAACACTTAATCAAAGCTTCAATTTAGTGACTTAGTCATAGCATTAATTTGATTGGCATGTTTTTCCTTGCGCGTAATTTGATTACTATTTGATTTACCCCAACCGTAGGCAGTTAATTAGTTAATCAACAAAGAGATTTATCCCGACCGAAGGCAGTCTCATAATTAAAAGGAAAGCCGGTAATTTTGTCTATATAGGACGTTCATGTTATTTCACCATACCTTTTCGATGCAAGCATGGTCAACCAAGCTAAACGTCCATACATCCTCCATTGATTATCAAATTTATCTGAATTGATTGTTACTTGCGATTTTGTTTTCGTTTAATTGCTCGTACTTTGTTCCCGTTACAAATCAAACACTTTTTTACAGTTTTACTAGCTTTAGAATTCTAGTTACTTAGAGTTTTAGTTTTACTATAACTCTATTTAATTAGTGTTTTATTCTCATTATAACTCTATTTAGATTAAAAAATTAGTTATTTAGAACCACTGTAATTCCTTGAGAGACCGACCTTGGAAGTTGCTTATCACTTTTCTACGAGTGATTCGTATACTTGCGAGTACACAATTTAACACATCAGAATACAAATTTTAATTAAAGTACATTTTAAAGAAGGGATTGATACACCTATAAAATTATCATTATTAAATAATAGAATAATAAATAGAAGAGATGCTATGTTAGGAATGATACATGAAAATTTAGGATACCAAAAATTAATATTCACAATACATCTTAGATTTTCTGTCAACATTAATGATAAAAATCTTAATCAAGTATTAAGTTTAGCATATGAATTTAAAAGAAGAAATTTAATGAAAGAAGGAAATCATTCATTTTCAATACATTATATAGTAGGATATTCATTAAGTAACAGTCATAACTGTTCAATATATGGTCATAATGAATTTATAGAAATAGAATTTTTTTTTCAAAAAATAGGGAAAGTAATAAAACTAAAATTAATGACAGATTTTGAAATATCAGAAGAATAAAAATTAGATGTTAAAGAAAAACCTCTTATACCAGGTAGAAAAAGTAGTATTCATAGAATAAAATTTGTTGAAGATAATGTAAAAGTTAGTAAATCTGAATGGAAAGAACAAGAAGAAATAAAAGAATTAAAACAAGAGGTGAAAGAAATTAAAAATTTATTAATACATGAAGTAATGGGGGATTAGATAATGTTAAAATCAAAATTACAAGAAATAGAGTTAGAAGGAAATGGAAATATAAATATAAATGGAAGTATAAAAACTATAATGAAAGCCTTAATTCTTTTAGCTGAAGAAGTAGATGCAACTTGTGAATCAAATACTAAATATTTACAGAATATAAATGACATACAAAAAGAAATTCTTGAAGAAATAAGAGAATATAATTATAGTAGAAAACAATTAGAAATACATAATGAAATAATAGAATTAAGAAAAGATTTTAACAATATGCCTAAAACTACTGCATTAAGATTTGATCCTTTAAAAGGATTAAAAGAAGAACCTTCTAGGAGACCTGATGCAATGATACCTAAAAATGATAAAAGAAAAGATGAAAAGATATCCCAAGAAAAAGACATAATCCCAATATAATAGAATATAGAAGAGAATTAGAAGAACAATTTATGGACCCTGAAAATAATGATATAGGAAAATTAATTAGTCTTTTAACATTAACAGATAAAGAATTGGAAAAACATTATGAAGAAAGAATTTGCACTAATAAAGAAGACGATGATATGACTATACTTAGTGAATCTGAAGAAGAAAATATAAATCCAAAAATACACATGGAACTAGTATTAGCAGCCCCTAGAAGACCAAACCCAGAAAGAGGAGAAATATCTGACCCACATTGAAAAGAAAGATATAGACAAAGACAAGAAGAAACTGAACCCTTAAATAGAAGAAGACATCCACCTAAAATGAAAGAAGGTTTACATTGGGGAACAAGGAGTAGTATCCCACAAGAATTTAGGCCACATGAAAGTTATAAATCTGACATTTTAGACCTAGATTGTATAAGAGATAGGATAAAAGTTTTGGATGAATAGGCTAGTAGAATGAGTGTAATTATACAAACTTCTACAACCACACAAACAAACCCTTTCACTTGTAGAGTATTAGTAGGTTATAAAATGACAAAAAACGTAAAAGTATAGTTTACAAATCTAACAGAAAGACAAAATTTATTGATGATAAGGAATGCATCTACTAGAAGAGAATACTTAGAAATTGTAGTAAATGAAATATATAAAGAATTCATAGGAGAAGATAAAGGTAGACGTATCATTGAATCTAGTGAGAACGAGATAAATGAGGCTAAATGATATTTAACTAATATGGAGATATGTAATATGTGTTATATAGATTTATTTATATGTGAATATGAGATGTATTATCACAAGCTACCACTCTCTATGCAAGAAACTTATAAAGAAATGTTTTTTTCAAAAATTACCTGGAACCTTACATAAAACAATGATAGAAGGATGAAATAATAATAGAGAAAGAGAAAATATACCTAATACATTAGGATGAAGAATTAGAAGTCTTAAGAACTGAATAATTTTAAAATGTCAAGAAAAGAAATAATATAAGCAGGTCAGAGAAAATGATAAAATTTGTTGTGATATAAAAGATTTTAGAATGCCAGAAAAATATGGATGCACTATAAAACCTTATAATAAATACAAGAAACATAAAAAGTATAAAAAATTTAAAAGATATAAATTTAGAAGACAAAACTTTCAAAAATATAAAAGAAGATATTATAGAGAACCTTATAAACAAATATATTTTAGAAAAAAAAGATATAATATACCAGAAAAGAAAAATTATTGTCCTTCAGAAAAGAAAAAATGTAGATGTTAGATATGTAATGAGGAAAGACATTATGCAAATGAATGTTCTAATAGACTTCAACATAAAAAAGAATTTAAAAGAGAATTTCCACAAAAGATAAAAATTTTAGAAGAAGCTTTTAAAATGGAATTAGAACTTATAGAGGAATCTGATATAGATGATACGTGTAGTATCTATCTATTAGAAGAAACAACAGATTCAGAAACATCTGACTCTGATTTAAAATTTGATTTTGAATAATGGATGAGTTATTTATATAACAAATCCAAATAGCACTTACATAAAAATTGGCTTAAAATTTAAAGAATATAATAATTATCATTTACATGCATATATTGATACAGGAGCAAGTATGTGTGTAGCTAGAAAAAATGTATTTCCAGAAGAACGGAAATAACCACCAAAAGAATTAATAGTTTGAATTGCAAATAATACTACAATAAATCTTAATAAATTTTTAAAAGACACAGATATATTAATAGGAGGAGAAATATTTCATATACCTACAATATATCAATAAGAAACTGGAGTTGATATTCTCTTAGAAAATAATTTTTTAAACTTATATCAATCTTTTACACAATACCTAGATAGAATCAGTTTAACAACCCTACAGTTTAACAACCCTAGAAGGTGAAATTATATATGTATCAAAAATTAGAAAAATTTTAACTGTTTTATCACTCACTTTTATGACACAACATAAAAAGCAAAAAAGTGGTGAGAATTTAGAGCACCAAAACCAAAAATTATATTTAGAAAATATTTCTTTAGATATAGAGATTAACCAAAACTCTTTCCTAAATGAAATACAAAAAGATAAAGTTTTAACAGCAGTTAGAACACTATTAAGAAGAGTATGTTCAGAAAATTCTTTAAAGGGAAGAAAAGAATGGTTATAAATTTTAAAGCTTTAAATAAAGAAACCATAGATGATGGTTATTTTATTCCAAAGAAAGAAGAACTTTTATCACTTATCAAAGGAAAAAAGTATTTTTCAAGTTTTGATTGTAAAAGTAGATTTTGGCAAATAAGACTTGATGAAGAATCTAAAAAATTAACAGCTTTTAGTTGTCCACAAGGTCAATTTCAATGGACAGTTGTTCCACTTGGTTTAAAACAAGCACCATGAATTTTTCAAAGACATATGAATAATGTATTTAAAAAATTTCATGACTTTTGTTGTTTCTAAATAGATGACATACTAGTATATAGTGATAATCTACAAAAATATTATTTAGATATTGTCAATATTTTACAAGAATGTCTAAATCAAGGATAATATTATCTGAAAATAATGCAGTAATAGCTCAACAAAAAATAAAATATTTAGGATTAGAAATTAAAAACAGAAAACACCACTTACAATCTTATATTTTAAATAATATACAAAATTTTCCTAGTATAATTAAAGATAAAAATCAACTACAAAAATTTTTAGGATATTTGACATATGCAGAAGCTTATATAAAAAAGTTAGCAGAAATGAGAAAACTATTACAAACAAAACTTAAAAAAAGATTACGTTTGACAATGGACTGATCAAGATACTAAATATATGAAAAAGGTAAAATTATAAGTAAAAGATTTACCAGCATTATATCATTCAGGACCAGATGATAAAATGATAATTGAAAGAGATGCTTTACATGAATATTGGGGAGCAGTATTAAAGACAAAAGTTGATGATAAAGACGAATATCTTTGAAGATTTACTTCAGGATCATTTCAATGCTCAGAATTAAATTATCATAGTAATAAAAATGAATATTTAGCTGTAAAAAAAGTTATTAAAAAATTTATAATATATGTTATAAGTCAAGATTTATAGTTAGAACTGATAATAAAAACTTTGGACATTTTTTAAGGACTAATATTGCAGGAGATTATAAGCAAAGAAGACTCATCAGATGGCAACAATGGTTTAATTATTACAAGTTTGATGTAGAACATTTGCTATGAACTAAAAATAGTTTAGCAAATGCATTAACTAGAGAATTAGCGCCATTAACTATTTTTATAATTGCAGGAATGGAGCAAATCAATTTAAAAATCAAAATAAAAGAAAAGGAGATAAAAATCCTTGAAGAACAACTTGCACTTTTAAAACTTGAAAAAGATCTTATAGAGACAGGTAATATAAAGAAAGAATTGAATTACTCAAAATAATTCTCAGAACCAAAAAATTCAGAAAAAACTTATGAGGAAAAAGTTCATATTAAAATGGAAGAACCTAACAGTTCAAAAATTTCTGATAAAGGAAAAGAAAATTTTAATTAGGTTGATGAAGCTGAAAATTTTGAACAAAAGAAAGTCTATGTAGTTTACAATGGTCCAAACCTTGGAATTTACAGTAATTGGGCAGATGCAAGCAAAACAATTGTTGGAAATAGTATAGTAACTCACAAAGCCTTTATCAATCGAATAGAAGCTGAAGGAAGCTATGCCAACTACAAGACATCAAAACTTATATATTCAGAAGAAATTGTGAAAAATTATTCTACAGTATTACAACAAAAACCAACTCCAACCAGCAAATTGAGAACTTTAGGAAAAGTGGTCAGACCACCAGTTATATTCAGAGAGACATCTCCCAGACAAGTTTCAGAATTTAAGGAAGAAAAGGATTAATATAGAAACCTCAGTAAGGTTCAATGGTTGAGTTTATACAATCTAGCTAGAAAATCTACTCAAAAGCATATAGAAGATATGAAGTTCTACACTGTAGAAAAAGATTATCCAGCTAGAAGTAAATTCAACATCCTCGAAGGAGTAGATCCTATTTTTGTATATAGAGCATACCATGCAAGTTTAATCAAAAATCTTTACTCAAGAATTAATTTAAGTGAATTAAATTATTTTCCTGAAAACTTCAAAAAATTCATAAAAAATTTTAGAAAGAAAATTAGGACAAATGATAAGCCTGTTTATCTTAGATTCTTTAATTCTTTAATGGATTGGACTGATGAGGATTGTATTAGTCCTTATCATTTTATCAAGATAGGTATTGCCAACACAAGCAGAGAAGTGCCCAAACCAAAAGCATTGCCAGAAAAGGAGTTTAATACAGAAGAATTTTGTATATCTAGAGGACAAATTTACTATGAAATCAGGAAGATTGACAATTCTACTAAAATTAGAGTAAATTATTTCACCAATAAAGTAATCATCATTTTCCACAGTAATATGACTATTACCAAAGAAGATGGTGAAAAGATTAGCAGGTTTGAAGCCAATTTTAATTCCAACAATTTAGAAGCCAGTCAAGAAACAAGAATTTTTTTTTGTTTCTATGCTAGGAAGGTTACCAATGATCATAAATTGCATTTACTGCATAAATGGTAGAGAAGATGAAGAAACTTCATCACCTATGTCATCAAAACTGTCAGCAGAAAAAGACGAAGAATAGTGAAGGAGGCCCGTCGGCAGAAAAGTAAAAAATAAAAATCAAGATGTAGGACCCAAAAATTAGCTGTCAACACATACCAAGGAACAATTAAAAGTAGTTTAATTATTGTAAAAGAGATTCCTTCGTCTATAAAAGGAACTCTTATCTCATATCTCAAGACACACACCTCAACTCTCTACACTCTCTCAATATTCAACTTAACTCTCAAAATTCTCTGAAGAATACTCTTAAATTTCGTATGTATTATCTAAAAGTTAAGTATTTTTCATAAATAAGCAGCTAAGCCCCTTTCAAGGTTCTTAGTTAGCTTTAGGTTGTAATAATTATTATATTATGAATAAAATGGAGTGAAGTCACTCTTTTTCTATTTTTCTGTAAGTTAAATTTTATATTTGTTAGATATGTATGGATGTAAGGGCTTCTCTATGACCAGATAGAGTTTTGAATATTGAAAACAAGTTGAGGCATATTTTGGGTAATAAAAGGAGACGAATAGAGGAAAAGAAGATCATGGTGGACCCATTAAGTTTAGGTATGGTAATTATAATCTTTAGCTAATTAAGGATCTTGAATGTTTAAACATTTGTTTACAACTTATTTATAAATTCAAAAAAGAAAATCATGGCTAATATAGAATTATTTGAAAGTAAATTCATGCAAAATTTAGAACAATATTTTGATGATGAATGATATGAAACCTGTCTGAAAATTTTTAAAAGATTTGATACTATTTTAGATTTTTTTTATTGATTATATCTCTAGTATTTTATATTTAATAGATCACCCTACAGAAATTATTTTATGCAATATTTTGTTCGAGTAACTGACACAGAATTTGATAATTTAATCTTTGATTTTATTTATTTAAAAAACATATAGGTAAATAAAAGTTAATAATAATGAGAGATAATATTCAAAAACGTATAACAAGATTAAAATTAATAGATTTAACAAATCAAAGAGAAGTTCAATATTTTAAAGAACAACTTTTATCTGCAACATTTGAACAAAATAATTTACATAACGAATATCATGATCAAAATTATAATTGTTCAGAATATATATATAAAATAAATTTATTCTTCAAAATCATACAATCTTTAGAAACACTTCCTTAAAAAAATACAAAAATAATTAAATATGTATAACTGTGCAAAAATTGGTATCAGAGCAATATAAAATAAATAAATATAAATATAAATTAATAATTAAATTAAAATCAACCTAAGTATATAAAAGTTAAAATATCATGACTTTTGTAAGCCTTACAAAAATTTTCAAAAAATATTGTAAGCTTTACATACTTATAAATTAAAAAAATGGATAAAATGACATTTTGGTAAAAATTATATCCACTATCTAATTGAAACTCACTGTTTCAATACCCAATTTGCTATTTAGATAAAATTGACACTTTTTGTCATATGTTTGCTATATGGGTAAAAAACTCGAATATGTTGTCAATTTTTTTTTTTCACGGGAAAAATTGATGTTGGCATTGTTCGATTGTAAGATTGATGACAATAAAAAATGAGAATAGAGAATAGAGAAACAAAAATTTATATTTTATAATATGAGGTAAATTATAGATGAAGATTACATTTTTTATCCCGTTTTTCGAAATTATATAATTTATTTTAATAAATATAAAAATTTATTTATATTTTTTATTTATAAATTTAGCTACAAAAAATTCAAACTAATTCTAAATAATATATTATTTATTATATATTTTATTATTAAATTATGTTTTTATTCTTTTAAAATATCAATTATTATTTTTTTAAATTATTTACTTAAATTCAAAAAATCTAAAATCATATAATTATTTTAGAATTTATTCTTATTATTTCAAACAAATTTGTAACAAAATTTTACCAATGTAATTTAATGTAAAAAGATTATGTATTAATTTTTTTTATCTTTTTATTTTTCTTCTCATTATATAATATTATGTTTATTCTTATCATAAAATATTTATTATTGAATATTTTTATTTAATTTTTCTTTTATAAAAAAAATTACTAAAAAATTAAAAATAATAATTTTAATATTATTTAAGTCTTCGTTCCCTATTTAGGAGTCATTATTTTCCACTGAGGATCCTGATAAGTCTCTGCAAAGATTTTAAGTGAGATGAATAAATTTAAAATCATGGAAAGAAAATGAGAAAGAAATTTTTGCACAGCTAACCTCGTTGACAACCCTAAAAGGTTGTTTTTTTTTTTTTATTTATTTATTTATTTTTTTTTATGTAAGGATGTTAATTTGTTATTAGAGCTTAAATTCGTGACAAATTTTCAATTTTCACATTAACGGAACATGCCTTTGAGAACGTGGTGGGTTCAAAATTAATTACCCATGCTATGTACTTTTCAATACGCATTTTCATATAATTTATTTTAAAATATATTATATATTTGTAGAATTTTAAAATTAAATTATATAAATTTTAATTAATATAATATTTATATTAATAAATTAATATTTTAATTATAAAAATTTAATATTATGATATGAAAATAAAGAATTTTTTTTTAATTATAACTATAATTTATACTCTAAATTTAAACTTACTATATTTAATTAAATTTAAACTTATTAAATGTTTCGGATATTTAAGCTATTAAAATTCAATTTATCATGATTTATAGGTAAGCTTATTGCAATACAAGAAAAGATAATTTTAGGGTTGAATATTGTTATTGTCAGCTTTGACTTATTTTTAAATAAAAGTACAATATTAAATAATAAAATTATGAATAGTAAATTTATGTTTATCTTACAATAATTTTTTTATACAACTTACCCTAATTTATTTATTAGTAAAAAATACCACTAACCGTTCTTCTAACGTCCATATTCCTAAGAGTGAAAGACCTAAAATTGAGGACCGAATTCTTCTAACGTCCATATTCCTAAGAGTGTAAAGACATTATAGATACAGTAGGAGAATTTTTTTTATAAATAGTATAAAAATTAGAAAATAAGATATGAGTAGAGAGAAAAATATTAAACCCTAAAAAACAAAAAATTAGAGAATTTAAATCTATCTCTTAAAATATACTAAATTTTCAATATATCTATTATATATAAAAAAAAAAAAATTGGAGGATTATGAGTACAATAACTATATTTTTAAACCGTACATCCAGCAGTCGTATATAACTACATTTGTTGTGGTCCATGGTCCAAAGAATAGTATAAATTAGGGTAAATAATTTGTTACCAACTCACACGGGATAGGACTCGATTAAACAAAATACAAAAATTCAACTAGATCATTTGACTAATAGATTATTTAACTCATTTAACTACTTAATCCTAGTTTTAAAAATTCAAGAAAAAAGAAAATAATTATTATTTATTGTATTATTTTTAAACGATAATTACACAAATACATATACACATTATAGGGTTAATTAATAAAATTAAATTCAACTACTTGCTCCAATATTTTTCTAAATTAATGTTGGTAAAATAAACATTAATTTAATTTATAAGAAACAAAATGAAGACAATATTTTAAAAACCATCATACGCTCGTAAAAGAAATAAATAATGTTAAAATTTATGGAAGTTAAGTGATTTAAAATATTAATCTAATGAGAAAATATAATAAATTTATAAAAACAAATGTCAATACTGAACATTAAATCCTAACCTCACTAAAGGAAAAAACAAAAACACTAATAAAAATTGAATACAATGTCTCTAAATCTTAAATATTGAAATAAGCGAAAAATAGATGCTCACACTAAAGTGAAAAATTTATACAATGAAAATTTTAAGTCAAAATACCAAAGAAGCGAAAATAGATTTGCACGATATGAGACAAAAAAGAAATTAGCATCATCCTCATTAATCAAAAAAAATAATAATAATAATAATAAAATTGTATCCAATATATAAAATTTCGAGCGAATAAATTGCTAAGCAAAAAATAAGATTCTAGAACAACCTTTACCAAAAACTCATTTCCTTCAAAACCATTATTCTGGAACCACCATCAACAAAACCCATTAAAACAATTTAAAACAAGATTTTGGAACCACCATTGCCAAAACCCACTTCCTTCAAAACAAGATTTTGGAACCACCAATACCAAAACCCATTTCCGATTGATATGTAAAACACTAATTCTGAAACAAGATCAGCGGCATCTTTGTCCCCCATACTAAATATAAATTATTGATAGGTGTTTATAAAGTGCTGAATTTAGTGTACAAATGAAATGTGCTGACCCAACTCAATGCCAATGGTGTTCAATCCATCAATCATATTTTCGGTAGTACCAATCTGCCCAAAATAGCTGGCTACAAAAGGAAGACGAATTGCAAGATAATCAACAGGGATTCTTTCATTTACAAAACCTTCCAGTGGATTGGTGGGTAACATTGCCTCCAAACAATAGTCAGAATCTTGAAACATTCCCAAATAAAAGAGGAACATTTAAATTGGTAAAGAAGTAGAATATTGAAACATAGAAGCCATTAAAAAGGTCATGAATAATTATAGTTCTTTTGTTTTGGTTGGGATACTGTTTACTAAACCAACTAGCAGTAGTCGAACCATAAGTACGAGATCCAACATCAACATAAATATACCTTTGCTTAAAGCTAAGGTCCACCATTGAAGATCGATACTTGATGTTCTTAACATTCCTTTTCAATGTAATCCAAGACTTTAATGGTTCTTTCTCAATCAACAGCACAACAATTTGATTATTCCATTGTATACCCTGGAACATAGCATTTATAATCAAAACTACCACCGGATATGAAGTAATTTCCAACCTGTTCGCGTAGAAGTTCAAACTCTCTGTCATTCTTTGACATTACGATCTCAAGAAACACTGCCCAGAAGTTTCAGCCGCAGTGGTTACTCGAATGATACCCTTTGGCTTCTTCTCAAAATCACTTCTGAGTTGGTCTTCAATCTACTCCGTTCTGATGTTGAGGAAAAACCAACGAAATCAATAGGCGGTGGCGTTCGATATCAGTGGTGTACTTGTAATGCTTCTTAAAAAAGAAAAAGAAAAATCTTGATGATGCATTGGCGTCGTTCACGCTGATTGAATGCTAGAAGCAATGCTTCCAGATCAATGAAGCTCTTGAGCTTCATGACTCTAATACCATCTTAAAAATTCAAGAAAAGAGAAAATAAATATAATTTATTGTATTATTTTCAAGTGCACATGAGTATATATCCACATGAGAAAATTAACTAATAAAACTAAACTTAACAAATAACTACTTACTCCAATACCCACTCATAATATTTATTGTTATATTTGTCTCTTAGTAGAGTGTATTCTAGAGTACCAACAACGTTATTATAACATCAAGGAGAAAAAAAAATACTTTGTTAAGGACGCAATAACAGTCGTGCTTAAATCAAGCACAGCGTCCTAATGATGCTTTGATTCAACACGGTAAGAACAAATCAATAGGTACTGAGCAACATTTTTTGTCATACAAACAATGTTCTGTATCAAGCTATTACAGGCCACTGGCCGCACATATATGCCTATGAAAATACATGCCAACAAATTTATGAGGCATAACATATTTACAATCACTGCAAATGCCTTTACGTATTTGTAGCCCAGACTTAGGGTTTGTTTTTATGCCTTTTCACAATCATCACAGAGCAACGAGCTTGATGAGCACAATAGTCACTAACACTACCCAAAACTGCCCTGCAATTACCATACACAACATAAGAAGATAAAAAACATCTTCACCTTTAGGTGCTGTTTGGTTCGTTGAATGTAAAAAATAATGAGAATGATAATTGTAATAGAATTGAATGTAAAAAAAACAATATTACTATTACAATATTTGTTTAAGTAATATAATAAAAATAAATAATAATATTAAAATAAAGATTATAAAATTATAAATGAAGTAAAATTAACAAATAAACTTTTTTTTACTACTAAAAGAGATAAAATGAGCAAAAAAAAAATATAAATGATTATACAAAATTGTGAGAAAAATATAGCATTACAGCATATTCATAAGGACTGCAAACGTAATGAGGATTACTGCTGCTACTGCTGTAATTCCTTTACATTCAATTACAGAGTACAGTCAAACCAAACACAGTTAAACCCTAAATGATTTTCATTACGATTATGATTACTGTCAACCAAACACGCCATTAATGTTCAATATTCATCACCCAAGCACCCACAACATATTATATGTTTCATTATCATTTCTCAATACATTAAACCAGCTTAAACTAGCTGCAATTCTGAAACAAATCAAAGTGCATGGGTTACCTTTTGATGGCTCCATAACCATGACTACCCACAACCAAGATGGAGGCATGGTGTCTTTCTACAGCATCGCAGAGTACATTTCTGGCATCTCCTTCAAATACCTCCACTACTACATCATTCACCTGCACAGATTGTAGAATTTTCAGCTTAATTAATTATAGCGGAGAATAATTGTTCTTTAATTTCCCTCAGATTAATTCTTTTTTCATCATCATTTTAATTCTAAATGTTGAAACCAGACCTAATGTAATAATGGGTGGACAGCCGTAATGGTTTCTTTGTTCAGGCCTAACAGGCTGTTTAGTACCATTGCTTGAAAAATATGTTTTAAGTCACTTTGTTAAGTTTTTGTCCAATTTTTAGTCATATATGATAATCGCACATAAGCACGTACATGTTTATATTTTTTGATAAATGTAAAATAAAATTTGATTTTAAAAAAATTACTCAAATGTTTTAGCAAATTCTTTTCAATCTAACTTGAACAATTTTTTGATAAAATTAAAATTAAATTTTTATTGTCTAATATTTATCATTATAATCAACCTCAATGTTATATCATTTTATTATCGATTAAATTAAGGTTGAATGTCAAAATCATACATTAATGAATGAAAATTTTATTTTCGATAGAAAAAATTTGAGTGACTTTTCTTTTTTATTGAAAAATTCAAAATTATTTTATTAAATATATACACATGCATTAATCACATAATATTCCATTTTATTTAAAGAAAAATTTATTTAGAAAAACAACAAAATAACACCTAAAAATTTATAACAACAAAAATTGCAATTTTTATGTTCAAATCATATATTTTCACAATTTAAAAAATAATTATTATATCATTTTTTTTAACATCTGTTCAATTGAACGCTTTTCAAATTAAATTATAATAATTTATACATGATTAATATTGAACATCGTTTAATTTAACATTATTTTATTCTTATTATTATAAATTTTATGAGTGTTCTTTTTTATAATTTTTTCAATTTAATTTTGTACATACAAGAGTACGAACACCTTTTCTAAAGGTACTAAACAGCAAAACAAACCTGACCTAAACCAAGAATCAAGTAACCTTATTAATTGTAGTGAGAATGTAACTATGATAACTTACTAACAAATTACAATAACTTGCAACATTTCAAGTAAGAAAAGGGAAAATTTTATACCGATTTACTTTCGCAAAATTCCTTAGCCTTCTGCACAACACGAGCAGCCATCCGTTTGAGATCGGCGTACACAATAGGAAGCAATCCTGCGGCTCCTACAATTTCACCAAAACATATCAATTTTATAGAATCGCTGACAACGTGGACACTATTCTTTATACTCTAACCAAAAAGATATTCAGTTAACCCCCCAATCAATCAAAAACAAAATCAATATGCATATACTCACACGAATCACATACTAGAAATTAAATTATATGTCGATGAAGAAGGGGAATAGAATTGGGACATTGGGGGTACCTGGACCAGCAAGGCCAACGGCAGAGGCAGCGATAGGTTTGGCATGGACGATGATGAGCTTAAAAGGTGAGTTAGAAGCAAAGGGAGTGAAAAAATGGTCCAGAGTCCATTGAAGGGCATATGAGCTGGGTTCGCTGTCATCGATTCCAACAATCATCACTTGCTTCTCTGATGTAGCCATCGTTCGGTGATTTTAGTCTTTCTGCTTCGCTTTCTACTTCTCTTCTCTCTCTTCAATACTAAAAGGCTTTGATGTTTGACTGTTCGTTGAAGGTGTTTGTCTTTGGGATTTTGTCTAAAATGGGCAAATCCCACAAGGTAGTTTAGAAATAGGCTGATTTGGTTTAAACTTTAGAAATAGGCATTTTTTAACTGTCCACCTGTTTTATTGGTTTGTAGCCGGTATTTTATTAAAAAAAAAAAACGAAAATTCGCGTGCTTCAAAACATTTGAATTAAATCCAACAGTTTCGAGTCTATTGAACTAAACTCTCCCACTCTCCCACTCTCCCACTTACCTGAGGAACGAAACGACGCAGACTTATCTCGCGAGGAAGACGATTTAGGAACATTTCCAGTCTATTACCGAGGACGAAGACGACGCAGGAAACAAGAATTTCACGGAACTTCATTTGTGAGCTCTGCAACTTTTGGTAAGTTTTGTTGAATCAATGTCTTCTCCGTCCCTTCACGAAAACTTCTTGGGAATGGTTTTTTATTGGGTTTTTGTGGAATATTGGTATTTCTGTATTTGGGCTTTTGTGTTTTTATCAGTCTTGCTGGCTGGGTTACTAGTAGCCATTGCCATTGAGATTGAAGGTTCGAGATATGGTACCAGAAAATGGAATTATTCATTGTTACCCTTTCATGTATGATTTATTAAAAAAAAAAAATCTGATTTCTGGTCTTTCTGCGGTGTGGTATATCTCGATATACCTAGATAGATCTTAGGTATATCGATGGTATATCTCGATATACCTAGGTATATCGATGGTATACCTAAGATATACCTAGGTATATCGAGATATACCATCGATATACCGCCCATGTATATCTCGATATACCTAAGATATACCTAGGTATATCTCGATATACCTAAGATATATCTAGGTATATCTCTGTTTTATCGAGATATACCTAGGTATATCGATGGTATATCGAGATATACCTATGTATATCTGTGGTATATCGAGATATACCTAGGTATATCTAAGGTATATCGAGATATACCTAGGTATATCTAAGGTATATCGAGATATACCTTAGATATACCTAAGTATATCGAGATATACCTTAGATATACCTAGGTATATCGAGATATACCTTAGATATACCTAGGTATATCGAGATATACCTTAGATATATCTCTGTTTTATCGAGATATACCTAGGTATATCGAGATATACCTTAGATATACCTAGGTATATCTAAGGTATATCTCGATATACCTAGGTATATCTAAGGTATATCTCGATATACCTAGGTATATCTGTGGTATATCTCGATATACCTAGGTATATCTAAGGTATATCTCGATATACCTAGGTATATCTAAGGTATATCGAGATATACCTTAGATATACCTAGGTATATCGAGATATACCACAGATATACCTAGGTATATCGAGATATACCTTAGATATACCTAGGTATATCTCGATATACCTTAGATATACCTAGGTATATCTAGGTATATCTAAGGTACCGAGATATACCTAGGTATATCTAAGGTATATCGAGATATACCTAGGTATATCTAAGGTATATCGAGATATACCTAGGTATATCTAAGGTATATCTCGATATACCTAGGTATATCTGTGGTATATCTCTGGTATATCGATATATACCTAGGTATATCTGTAGTATATCTCGATATACCTAGTTATATCTCGATATACCTAGTTATATCGAGATATACCTAGGTATATCTAAGGTATATCGATATATACCTAGTTAAATCTCGATATACCTAGGTATATCTCTATATACCACAGATTTACATAGGTATATTTGTGGTATATCTTGGTATATCTCGGTATATCGAGATATATCTTAGTGTATTGAATTGTATTCATGTTATTTTGAATGTTATTTTCAACAACTTGTTCATAAGTATTAATTATTTTTTTTTCTTACATTGCAGGAAATGGCAGCTGAATCAAGCTATAGTCCTGCAGTCTCCCCCTCTGGATATTATGTTGCTAAAATTACCAACATATCACGCCGCGGCACTTTTAGCACATTGAAGACGACCCTTGAGCGATTTGGGTTACTTCAGAGGTATGAAGAATTATGTTTTGGTTTCATCACAAGGATGAACCATATTGAGTTCACAGGGGGATTGTTGCATCACTTATTGATGATGCAAGACAAAGATCATTCGGGGAAAGAGCTCCGAGTGATTATCAATGGCACACCCCATATTTTTGGATATGGAGAATTTAGTTTAATAACCGGTTTGATGTTTACCGGTTCGGAAGAGTGCCCAGCTCGAAATAATCGGTTACGGAAGACATACTTTAAGACCGACGGTCTCATCAAGAAAGGCGACCTGGAGAAGGTTTTCACAAAGCTTCCTATCTCCACTGACTTGGATGATGTATTGAGGTTGGGTCTTATTTATACCCTGGAAATTATTCTTCTGTCTGATAATAGTCTAAGGTCCATTACTGAAGACTATTTAGAACTGGTTGAAGATTTTGACAAATTTAATAAGTACCCATGGGGTAAAATAGTTTATGACTATTTAATAAGAAGGTTGAAGAGTGTCATTATGCATATTAATGACAGAAAATCTAAAGGCCACAAGGAGGTCGCGTCTGAAGATTCAAACAAACACGCGATCACTTACAGTGTCTACGGATTTTGTTGGGCACTGCAAGTCTGGGCTTATGAGGCCTTACAGGTGGACATTTCTGATTTAGCCACCCAAGTATTCCCCGATCAAATCCCAAGGATACTACGTTGGGAAAATCTAAGAAAGGGACAGACTATTAAATTCTGGGAGTTGAACCAGAATATCTTCAAACGAGAGGATGTAAGTGTTTAGCATATATAATTTGTCTTTAATTACTCTGATATACCTGAAGTTGTTAAAAATAATTAATTAATTTTTTTGGTTATTGTACAGTTTAATATGTTGAAGAGACTCGCTCCAAATGAAACTGAGAGACAGAGTCCTTCCTACGTTTCAGCACAAGAATGTGCCAAGGATACAAGCTTCGGTGTGCCGAATGTGTCCATAAACGTTGGTACAATTGATGAATCATTGCCTTCAAAAGGCGATGATATGCATCATCAATCTGGTCACTTTGAACATATTAGTGACCGAATCCCAGAAGTCCAAACTCATCATACCTCAGCTCATTCATCAACTTCCATTATGGAGGTAATGGAACTATCAAGGATAAAATTTCCCCATTCAATGATATATATGATTCTATAGATAACGTATATAATTTCATTGTACCTCAGGTTTTGCAGGAGATTAGGGAGTTGAAAAAAGAGGTGGCAACAATAAAAGATAACCAAATATGGATGATGGATGCTTTGAAGAAGGTTTTAAGATCAGAAAAAACTTCTTCACGACCACGGGACGAATCAATGAAAGCTTCAGGTTCAGTCAAACCGTCCAGGGTTAAATCTGTCCCAACTTTCGACCGACGTAAGGTTGGGGATGAGAATTTATCTAAGGACGAAGAAATTGTGATACCTACAAATGAAGAGCCATTACTGCCACATAATGGTTGCAAAGAAATAGTTGTCTTCGCAGAACAAGTTGCTGAGGAAACAACCTCAGCTACTACATATAAGGAAGATACATTTGTGGGTGTCAGTGAAACTTGTCCCCCTGAAGTAAACATTGAGAAACAGCCAACTGATGTCTTCCAGGAGGAACAGAACTTGTCCAACATTAATTTATCTACTCTGGAAGAGATTTTGGAGGCTGCCCCTATTATAAGTGGTTCATCGTCAATGCGATTAGGATCGCTAGCATCCATGGGCGTAGGATCAATTGGAACGTCCGCACCATCTGCTACGACATACAGTCGTAGGAAGAGAAAGCTTGGTCCCTCGCTCAAATCTCCCTATGTTCATCCAAGGAAGAAATCTGGTATATCAATAAGATCTGAACAATCGGAGGAACATCAAGTGCCAACCCTTTATGACCCAATGAGGATGTTCAGTGAAGATAGATACAGATACTTCTTGGAGTGGCTATATACAAATTACTCAAACAACCAGTACGTATATTCTTTTATATATATTTATTTACATCTTAGATATATTTCTATTAAAATCTCTTATCAATATTAATAGGTTTACCGTATTAATCATATTTTATATTGTTTACCTTTTAGGGAAAACATTAATGTTTGTTGCCCAAGCAAGGGTATGGCAAATTCTTCCTGGTTTCATCGTATTTTCAAACCACATTCATCCTTACTGAACGAGGTATATTTATGTTATGAATTTTAGCTTTTGCTCTCTTATAATGAAATATGATATGAAAAAATGGTATTCTAAGGATAACTGTCATTATTTGAAATGCCTGTGACTCTTGAGAACTAATGTATGCAAATTTTTCTGGTGTTATATCCTGAATTAAATTTATGCAGCACATTGATTGTGGACTATGGTTGTTGAGGAAAAAGGAGGAAATTCACCCGGACTTGTTCCCTAACAATCTCTGGACTACAGTTGACTCAACGTTTTTGGTAAGGACCAATAATATTATACAATATTATTGAAAAATAAATTCTTAACTTATTTTAAATGTATTTGGCCATTATGGAATATTAAAATGTAGGCTTACGTTGAGTCAAGTGCGGCTGAATGGAAGAAACTTAAGAAGAACGACCAAACAAAATTTTGGTCGCTCAACAAAAAGTGGTTGGATTATGTAACAGGTATATTCTCTAGTTATTGTGATTGTTGCATAATTTGTTTAATTTTATTGTCTGATTAACATGGTATATCTATTGTTATACATTTGAACATAACCAGGTGCACGTCCTAAACATGCTAAGCCATGGAATTATGTGCACATTATTTATGGAGTTGTATTGGAGAAGGGCCATTGGATTGCTATCGGAATTGACATAAGACAACAACATATTGATGTCTACGATTCACTTCCGAAATACATAAGGGATGGAAGTCTTAAGAAAAGACTTCATAACTTATGTGTAATGATCCCAAGCTTAATTAAAAGCTTGGGATTATTTGAATATGAAATCAAAGAACGGTGGCCCTTTTATCGTAATGCCATATCTGTTCCTGAACAGGTTGAAGCGTAAGTTTCTTAAAATACTTTGGTACATTATTTTTTTGTGTTTAATAGAACATCGTATACCATGGATTACCTACAAATTAAGTCTAATATTTTCAAATTGTTTTCATTTCACAGGGGAGACTGTGGCATTTACGCTTTGAAGTTCATCGAGTACTTAGTTAATGAGAAGGCCTTAATTGAAATTAAGGACGAGTCCATTAGTTTTTTTAGGAAGAAACTATGTTTAGAACTTTTCTTTGCTGAAGACGATTACATTATTGTATAACTTAATTGGCACATTGATTTTGGTGTATATCTTCTTTAACATAACCAAAAGTCCGTGTTTAAGTTTATGTTCGGATTGCACCTGTTCTATTATTTATATTGCTAACTATGGTATATTGTGTTATATGTACTTATGTCTCTCGTTAACAAAAGATTATCCTCACATACAATTATTAAAATAAAACTTATATCAACATATTCGTGCATAAAGGTTTATAAAAAAAACATTACCTAGAAAAACATCAATTGTCAAAAGTAAACTACTGTCATATAAATCGAGCTGTAAGGTTTATTTTAATTGGCAACTTTCGTGAACAAAATATCAAATGTAATCTAGCATAGGGGTACCTGTTCGATCAATTGACACACAACTAATGTATTCCTCGAACGTGCAATAATCATCAGGTAAAACACTTCATCATGCATACACACTCACATAATTGAACACTACACTTAGTTTGAATTGTATCGAAAGAACATATTGTGCACATCATGTTCGATCGATCGAGGGTATGGTCGATCGATCTAGACATGTTAGATCGATCGAACCTGGATCAACTTCGATCCAGGTTCTCTCTGTTTGGATTAGATCGATCGAGACATGTTAGATCGATCGACCCTGGATCAACTTCGATCCAGGTTCTCTCTGTTTGGATTAGATCGATCGATCGAACCATGTTCGATCGATCGATACTGGATCAACTTCGATCCAGGTTCTCTCTGTTTGGATTAGATCGATATACCTTAGATATACCTAGGTATATCGAGATATACCTTAGATATACCTAGGTATATCGATGGTATATCGAGATATACCTTAGATATACCTAGGTATATCGATGGTATATCGAGATATACCTTAGATATACCTAGGTATATCTCGATATACCTTAGATATACCTAGGTATATCTCGATATACCTTAGATATACCTAGGTATATCGAGATATACCTAGGTATATCTAAGGTATATCGAGATATACCTAGGTATATCTAAGGTATATCGAGATATACCTAGGTATATCTAAGGTATATCGAGATATACCTAGGTATATCTAAGGTATATCTAGGTATATCGAGATATTTTTTATTATATCTAAGGTATATCTAGGTATATCGAGATATATCTAAGGTATATCTAAGGTAAACCTAGGTATATCTAAGGTAAACCTAGGTATATCTAAGGTATATCTCGATATACCTAGGTATATATAAGGTAAACCTAGGTATATATAAGGTATATCTCGATCGAGACTGGATCAACTTCGATCCAGTTTCTTTCTGTTTGGATTAGATCGATCGAGACATGTTAGATCGATCGAGACTGGATCAACTTCGATCTACCTCCTCTCTGTTTGGATTCGATCGATCGAGACTGGATCAACTTCGATCTACCTCCTCTCTGTTTGGATTAGATCGATCGAGACTGGATCAACTTCGATCTACCTCCTCTCTGTTTCAGTCAGATCGATCGAGATATGTGGGTCGATTCATCGAGTAGGTCTCGATCGATCGAGACAGTTTACGATCGATCGAGCCGGTATTATATCTCGATATACCTAGGTATATCTAAGGTATATCAAGATATACCTTAGATATATCTAAGGTATATCTAAGGTATATCTAAGGTATATCGAGATATACCTTAGATATACCTTAGATATACCTAGGTATATCGAGATATACCTTAGATATACCTAGGTATATCGAGATATACCTAGGTATATGTAAGGTATATCTACGTATATCGAGATATTTTTGATTATATCTAAGGTATATCTAGGTATATCGAGATATACCTAGGTATATCTAAGCTATAAGTAGGTATATCTCGATATACCTAGGTATATCTAAGGTATATCTAGGTATATCTCGATATTTTTGGGTATATCTAAGGTAAATCTAGGTATATCGAGATATATCTAAGGTATATCTAGGTATATCTAAGGTAAACCTAGGTATATCTAAGGTATACCTAGGTATATCTAAGGTATATCTCGATATACCTAGGTATATATAAGGTAAACCTAGGTATATCTCGATATACCTAGGTATATATAGTTATACATAGATATATCTCGATATAACTAAGGTATATCTAGTTATACCTAGGTATATCTAAGGAATATCTCTTGGTATACCTCGATATTTTTGATTATTTTAGTCAATATATACCTACATATATGTAGGTAACCCTACCCTACAAATAATGATTTTGATATGTATGCTAAGTCGTATGTGTAGTTAAGTGCAAATATCTGGGAGTGTATATGGTAAACATGAAAGTCCAACTTAAAAGTAGAAAGCATTAAAAGATATGTGGATACATCTCTAGTATGACCTGCCATGAATTAACCATATTTGCATTTATAATTAATTAATACAAATCGAAAAATACATAAATAATACATTAAACTCTTAAGGATGACATGGTGCCAACCGTCAATTTAACAACAAATGTTTATCATACAGAAGGTAGGGAAGGTTCTACAATCATCTGACGGAATACATTACAAGTCCTCATATTATGACCACTATTTCCACACCTACTGCATAGTATGACCTTTTTTATTACTTCCCCGCGTGAACGTATGCGTCGCTTTCGCGGTCGCCCACTACGTTTCTTCGTGTTGGGAGGAAGTTCAACTAAATCTATGATCTCTGGTGGAATGTCCCATTCACCAGTATCAGTAGCCGGAAAAATGGATTCTGCATATGCAATGATGTAACAATCTACTGTATATAACTTGTCCACAAGTGTATGAACATCAACATTTTGAAAACGGGCCGCTGCAATGGCATGACAACATGGGATTTTGTGAATATCAAACTCCCTGCAACTACAACTTCTGTTCAGTAGATCAACATCGTGACTAGTGTCACCATGTACAACCTGATTTTGGTAACAATAAACTTGTTACATTAGACAATAAATAAAAATATATAAACATATAATAAACAATCAGATAGTTGTACGAATGGCATACCTGGAAGACATGTGCATTAATTCTAAAAACCCTGTACCTTGTGGACTTATTGTGATTTGCACGCATAATTGATTCCACCACATCGGTTAGATGGCGAGTTCCCCATTTCAACCCAACTTCCCTACGTTCGACAAACCAAGCTTGTATCTTGCTACGGTAGTACTCAGCAAGCATGGTTATGGGTAATTCACGAGCAGATTTCATGACATTATTAAAGGATTCTGAACTATTTGTAGTCATTATACCGTATCTCATACTTGGGAAATGATATCTTGACCACTTCTCAATGCCTGCTTCAACTAAGTACTTTTCTATCTCAGGATCGATCAATCTCAAATCCCCCATGTACTTGTCAAATTCACGCTTTGTATATGCCCTTGAGCAACATCTAAACAAAGGTGTAATATCTGGATTCTTAAACTTGTGGTTTAAATTCATCTCCATGTGAAATGCACAATAACCATGCAATGCATTGGGTAATGCTTTCGGAACAGCTTGAATAATACTTTGGTGCCTATCAGAAACAATTACAAGGTCGTCGATGTGCCCGACTAATTCTGATACTTTTAGCAAAAACCATTCCCAAGCTTCATTATTCTCAGAATCTCCAACCCCAATGGCCAGTGGATATATGTTGTTATTTCCATCAGAAGCATTTGCAACGAATAATGTCCCAGCAAACCTACCTGATAAGAATGCACCATCAACTGTAATTACATGTCTTATACAAGATAAGAATCCTCTGATACATGGACCTAATGCCATGAAGAAATACTTAAATCTTCCGGATAATTGGTCAACTTCAATATGTGTGACGCTATCGGGATTCCTTTCCTTCAGGACGTGACAGTAGGAAGGAAGCAAGAGGAAAGATTCCTCTTCACTTCCACGTAGCAACCTCAGAGCCTTCTCTTTAGACCTGTATGCTGTGGTGTAACCAATTTCAATCCCAAACTCATTCTGACAATCATCAATAATATCTTTCGGCTTATAAATTCTTCCGGGTCGCACCAACTTCATTTTTATGGCATTACCTATGACTCTTGAGGTCGCAGTCCTATTCTTCCTCATGTAATGGTTAGGATCACAAGTATGTTCTGATTGAAAATGCTTTACCTTGAACCTATCTGAGCCCTTGATCCGATTACATCTAATCTTCCAAATACAACTACATTGAATGCAACTTATCACGACACGGTCTTTCCTACTTGTCAGTGTCCTTGTCTCAAATCTATTTCTTATGGCATAAAGGCCGACATGTGTGGTGAAATCTATCTTACTGTCAAACACTTGATCAACTTTCAAATCAACCTCAACATGTGCCATAGAAGAGGAAACGTTACCATTAGAAATAATCTCTGTGGCTGTACTTGATGGACCAAAATGTATTTCATTATTGCCCACAACAACATTTCGTCCTTCAGACTCAGTTAAACCATTTAACAATTCATCTCTTAAAATCAGTCTTTCTTGTTCATCTGATGTCATTTCATTATGATTGCCTTGTAAAGTACCAATTCCGCCCATGTCATTATCAATGTTTTCGTTGACAGTAACAACTTCTAATTGACACTCTCTATTCATATCAACAAACTCATCATCACCCATATGCGGTATATCTAAATAGTTATCTAAATCATCACCAATACCATGAGGTATATTATCGCAATTTCTTATGGGATTTTGAGTTCCTTCCTGCGGATGTGTATCGCTCAAGTCATTTACATGACGCCCTATAGTATTAACAAGTTCTTCACGGCAAATGGAATGACTTGTACCTACTGATCTTATCTCATTTTTTGTTACATATAGAACAGCCTTTCTTTCATTGTCTTGAACATGAAGGTCAAAAAACTCATCCAAATCTTCATCATCGCCAATTAAAACAGAAGGTAATGTCAAATCATTCTTATAGAAGTATCTTACTGAAATTTCATACTTTAACTTATCTATTTTCAACTTCATAAACAACTTTTCTTTAAGTTCATTATACTTATATCCCTTTTTAATCTTCATCACCCAACCTTCACCTCCTCGATATATTTCTTTATCATCTTTCAATAACCACTTACCATTATGAATTATTAGAATACTAAGCCAATCCATTCTGTAAAATGTTTTCAAATAATTAACCAATATTAATTCAAAATTACATTTAATTAAATTGATATATGAAATTATATACCGCAATATACCAGAGATATACCTAAGATATACCTAGGTATATCGAGCTATACCTAAGATATACCTAGGATATACCTAAGATATACCTAGGTATATCTTAGGTATATCTTAGGTATATCCTAGGTATATCTGTGGTATATCTCGATATACCTAGATATACCTTAGATATAACTAGATATACCTAGGTATATCTAAGGTATATCTCGATATACCTAGGTATATCTTAGGTATATCTTAGGTATATCTCTGGTATATCTCGATATACCTAGGTATATCTTAGGTATATCGAGATATACCTAGGTATATCTCTGGTATATCTCGATATACCTAAGATATACCTAGGTATATCGAGATATACCAGAGATATACCTAAGATATACCTAGGTATATCGAGATATACCACAGATATACCTAAGATATACCTAAGATATACCTAGGTATATCGAGATATACCTTAGATATACCTAGGTATATCTAGTTATATCTAAGGTATATCTAGGTATATCGAGATATACCACAGATATACCTAAGATATACCTAGGTATATCGAGATATACCTTAGATATACCTAGGTATATCTAGTTATATCTAGGTATATCTAGGTATATCTAAGGTATATCTAGGTATATCTAAAGTATACCAGAGATTTACTCAACGACCTAACGGATAAACCCAAGACAAAAGGGAAAGAAAATAGCAGATTAAAAATGGGGGATAACACGCGAAATACATTAGTTCAAATTGAACACTGAAAATGGCAGATTCATACAACAAATTAAACGGCAAAATAACACCCAAATCACTTTCCAACCAACCAATCACCCAAATGGTTGGCAAATTTTCAAAAAAAAACATTGACCCAAAACGATAAACTGCAAAAATTGTTGGTACAAATGCCGCGGCAAATTTCACCATTTACATGCTATTTAAAACTGAGAAATTTCTACCCAACCAAAATATTTAATATCACTAACCTCAAATTTCAAAGTTTGTAAGGATGAGATGAAAAAATGGAGGGGAGAGTGCGTAGAGAAGGAGAGAGAGGAAGTAAGAAAACTTTGGTGGGAAGGGAGAGTGCGTAGAGAAGGAGAGAGAAGAAGTAAGAAAACTTTGGTGGGAAATAAGGGGTGGAACCGGCAACTGGAAGAGCCAATTTCAATTTGCCTATTTCTAAAGTTTAAACCAAATCAGCCTATTTCTAAACTATATTATGGGATTTGCCCATTTTAGACAAAATCCCTTTGTCTTTTATAGAGAAAAAGCCAAGGAATCTACTAGACAAAATCGGAATTTTATCTTCACTTCTTTACAAATTTCATTTGCTAGAATTCTAGAAAACAACATGCCAACATTAGCCTTTTGAATTCTAGGGGCGGATTCTAGTTATCCTGTGACTCCAAATTATGTGTACTAGTTTTTGTTGCATCAGTATTAACAATAAATAAATAGGGAAAAAAAAATCTTTTATTTAATTATTAGATGCATATTAATAATACATAAATCGATTAAAAAAAAAGAGTACAGAAAATTTAAAATATTTTGTGTTTACGGTACCACACGGACCCTAGCTATCAAGAAATGCATTATATTCTTTTAAAACATCAATTATTACTTTTTTAAATTATTTATTTATATTAAAAAAAAATTAAAATCATATAATTTATTATTATTATTTCAAACTAATTTATAACAATGTTATTTAATGTAAAATGATTATGTATTTATTTTTTTATTTTTCTTCTTATCATATAATATTATTTTCCTTCTTATCATAAAATATTTGTTATTAAATATTTTTATATAATTTTTCTTTTATATAAAAATAATAATTTTAATATTACTTATTCTAGAGATCTTGATAAATCTTCGAAAAAATTTTAAGTGGGATAAAAAATAAATTCAAGATCATGGATGAAAAATGAAAAAGAGATTTATGCCCCACCTCATCCGTTAACAACCCGAAGAGTGAGTTATGTTCCTATGTAAGGATGTTAATTTGTCATTATAGCTGAAATTCATTACAATTTTTCAATTTTCACATTAAGGGAAGATGCCTTTGAGAACGTGGAGGGTTCAAAATTAATCTCCCATGCTATGTATTTTTCAATACGCATTTTCATATAATTTATTTTAAAATATATTATATATTTGTAAAATTTTAAAATTAAATTAAATAAATTTTAATTAAAAATAATGTTTATATTAATAAATTAATATTTTAATTATAAAAATTTAATATTATGATATGAAAATAAGGAAATAATTTTTTTTTTAAGATATAACTATAATTTGTACTATAAATTTAAACTTATTATATTTAATTAAATTTAAATTTATTAAATGTTACGGATACTTAACTTATTAAAATTGAATTTATAATGATTTATGGGTAAGCTAGACACAAAAAAAACAATTTTAAGGTCATTGATTGTTTTTAAATAAATGTACAATATTAAATAATAAAATTATGAATAGTAAATTTATTTTTATAGTACCATAATTTTTTTTATACAACTTACCCTAATTTATTTATTAGTAAAAAAAAACTATAATCGTTCTTCTTGATAAGAAATTTGATAAGAAATATACATGTTCTTAATAATCACATGTGCTCAAGTAAAATTTAGTGAACAAGTAATCATGTAAGTCTTGGTGAGCGAAGATGAGCAAGTAATTAAGTAAGACTTAGTGAGTAAGAAAATAGTAAAACTTAGTGAGCAAGTATTTTGTCTTATAAATAGCTAAGAAAAACTATATTGTAAACCAACCAAGTCTTTTACAATTCAATGAATTGAATTTATATAATGAATTTTCTAAAGTTTAGTTTATCTTCTTTCTTTTTTGTTATGCTTTAGATTTATTCACAAAATCATTCATGGTATCAGAGCATTGAAGCTTTGGTAGTTTCACAATATGGCTGATCCTCAAAAAGACCCAGATCCAATAACACCTCCAATCGAGCAAAATTCACAAGATGTATTTTCCTTCCATAATTTGTTAAACACAATTAAATTAGATAATAGTAATTTCATTATATGAAAACACCAAATACTCAAAATTCTTCGAAGCCTAGAACTAGATGGTCATATTTTTCAAGAAACCCCAAATCAGTTGCAATCAAATGAAACATCTAATTCAGATTTTAAGAGATGGAAAATAGAGGATGAGATGCTAGGATGCTGGTTAATAAATTGTATGATCGATGAAATTTTAAAACAAGTTGTTGGTTTTGACACTTCACGAGAAGCATGGTGTATGTTGGAGAAAAATTATGCATCGAGATCAAGAGCTAGAATGATACTATTGAAGGAAGAACTGCAACATTTGAAGAAAGGTAATCTTACTATAAATGACTATGTGCTTCAAGTTAAAGTATTATGTGATGAATTGCAATCTGCTGGTTGCACTGTTACAGAAGAGGAAAAATTAATGTATGTCTTGGGTGGTTTGGATGAAAATTTTGATAGTATTTTTTCAACAATAACTAAGAAGATGATAACTAAACGTATTACTATTAATGATGCCAAAGCTTTAATGCTCAGTCATGAAAGCAGACTTGAGCAAAGAAAAACTACACTTATTTCACCTCTGCCCAGTGTTCATTTGGCTGTGAAAGATACTGAATATGATACTCAAGCAGATCCAAAGGGATTTGATAACTTGTCATAATGCCAAAATGTCAATGATCAATAGAACATTAGACCTCCACAAAATCACTATGATCCAAATCAGTTTGTAGGAAAAGGTCGTGGTATTAGAAGAAAAAGATTCACCAACAGACCACAATGTCAACTGTGTGGCCGTATGGGTCATTTAGCATCCACCTGCTGGCATCGTTTTGACAGAAACTTTACTCCTACTTAAGGAACTCCAAGTTCACAACCATCACAAAATACACAATATCCACGAGGACCTCATTCCTAAATGCAAGCTATGTATGCAAATTCTCATCTATCTCCTCCATCACCAAACTTCGTTCCATCACCAATTGTTGGACCTATTTCACCTTTTTTCACTTATCAACCACCTTTTTATTCTCAAGTTGCTCAACCAACTTTTCAACCACATTATAACTTACCTTATCCTCCACCTCCTCAACAGCATAATGCAAGTTGGTTTCTTGATTCAAGTGCTAGCAACCATGTAACCTCAGATCCCAGTAACTTTGCCATATTACAACCTTACTCAGGTAATCAAAAACTCATCATAGGTAATGGTTCTCAGTTGTCTATTTCTAGAGTTGGATCTAATGTTTTTGAGTCACCTTATGCTTATAATCGTACTCTTCACATGAATAACATGCTTTTAGTTCCTAACATTGCTAAAAATCTATTGAGTGTATCACAGTTTGCTAGAGACAATGCTGTTTTCTTTGAGTTTCATTCTAACTTTTGTTATGTTAAGGATCAACACACGGGGAAGGTCCTCCTTCAGAGAACCCTCAATAATGGTCTCTATCAGTTTGATTTCACACTTCATCCACTAGCACTAATCTTCCACAGAACAAACCTACTGTTTTCGCTGCTCAAACTACAGATCTGCTCCTATGACATTTTAGACTTGGACATGCATCCTTAGGCACTACTAAGAAAGTGTTGTCTAATTGTAAAATACCTGTCTCTAGTGAACAATCTGTCTATCCTATAGTCTGCTCAACTTGTCAACTTGGTAAGAGTCATAGCTTACCTTATTTTCCTTCTTATCATAAAGTGAATGCACTACTTGAAATAGTTTATTCTGATGTATGGGTTTCGCTTGTTACTTCCATCAATGGACATTAATATTACATATATTTTACTGATGCATTTTCTTGTTATACTTGGATATATTTTTTAAAATTCAAATCTGCTGCCTGTAATGAATTCTTACAATTTAAAGCACAAGTTGAATTGCAAACTAATTGCAAACTTAAAACACTTCATAGTGATTGGGGTGGTGAGTTTCAAGCACTCACAACTCTTCTTAATCAATCTGGTATCATTCATCACACATCATTTCCTCATTCACACCAACAGAATGGTGTTGCCAAGAGAAAACACAGGCATATCTCAGAATTGGGTCTATCAATGTTGTTTCATGCTTTAATGCCACTCTGTTATTGGGATAAGGCATTTTTTTCAAGTGTTTTCATTATTAATCGATTGCCTAGTAGTGTGCTAAATGACATATCACCTTTAGAAAAATTATTTCAACTTGTACCTGACCATTCTTTTCTCAAAGTTTTTGGATGTGAATGTTATCTTTGTCTTCGTCCATACAACATTCACAAACATGAACCACGATCACAATCATGTATTTTCTTTGGTTACAGTCCTCGTCATAAAGGTTATAAGTGTTTATCGCACACTGGTAGACTATACATTAGTCGCAATGTAGTGTTTAATGAAAATGTATTTCCTTTTGCATCACAGTCTTCTAAATTAGTTCCTCCTGTTTCTAAAAATTTCAATACTATTTTACTTGTCCTTTCCAAACCTTCTCATAGGTCTACATCTGATATTCCTCACACTCTACACAGTCCTTATTTGTCTCCTATTGTTTTATCTCCACCTTCTTCCTCTAATTTACATTCTCCTTCTATTTCTCCAATATCTCAGTCTTCACAGTCTAATTCTCAGTCTGAACACACTTAACCAAAATTTACCTCCTCTTCCATTCCTATTGTTCAACCTGAGCCAAGTGTTACTGTTACATCTCAAAATAACCATCCTATGCTTACAATATCTAAAATGGGAATTTTTAAACCAAAAGCATATCTAGCAAGCACTCTTAGTTTAATGGAAATTGAACCTGCTTCTATCAAGCAAGCTCTAAATTGTCCTGCTTGGAAAGAGTCTATGGAAGTTGAGTACAATGCTCTTCTTAAAAATCAGACATGGGACTTGGCACCTCCTCCCAAAGACAGGAAGATCATTGGTAGCAAATGAATTTTTAGAATCAAAAGGCTACCTACTGGGAAGGTTGATAAAGGAAAATCTAGGTTGATTGCTAAGGGATATGATCAACAACTTGGTTTTGATTTTTCATAAACATTTAGTCTCATTATGAAGCAAGTGACTATCAGGACTATTATCACTGTGGCTTTAAGTAAGGGTTGGAAACTACATCAATTGGACATTAATAATGCATTTTTAAATGAAAAATTGCATGAAGAAGTATATATGACACAACCTCCAGGTTTTCAATATCCAAGTTATCCTAACCATGTTTGTAGATTACAAAAGGCCATTTATGGTCTCAAACAAGCTCCTAGAGCTTGGTTTGATACTCTCAGTTCTACTCTGGTCACTATGGGATTCAGTAAGTCCAAGGCTGACTCTTCCTTGGTTTTTAAAATTGGAAGTGTCTCAACTATTTACCTCTTAGTTTATGTTGATGATATCATCATTACAGGAAGTAGTGATCACGAAGTTCATTCCATTATTGTTATGCTTAATGATCAATTTGCTTTAAAATATATGGGCTTACTTCATTATTTTTTGGGCTTTGAGGTCACTACCTTGACAAATGGTGATGTTTTGCTCACTCAACAGAAGTACATTTGAGAGCTTCTTGCTAAAACAAAAATGGATCTTGCCAAGCCTATTGCTACTCCTATGCTTGCTAATTTCCCTTTATCTACTACAGAAGGTACACCTTTTGTCAACCCTTTTTTGTATCGTAGTATGGTAGGTGCCCTTCAATACATCACAATTACTAGGCTTGACTTGGCTTTTGCTATCAACAAAGCCTATCAATTTATAGCATCATTGGTATGTTGTTAAGCGTATACGACGCTATTTACAATGAACAATTCATCATCATTTAGTTCTTAAAACATCTACTACTTTCCTTTTACAAGGCTTTGTTGATGCTGATTGGGGTGCTTGTCCAAATGATAGAAGATCTACTACTGGCATGGTCATTTTCTTAGGATCTAATCCAATTTATTAGCAATCCAAGAAGCAACCTTCTGTCTCTCGTTCAAGTACTAAAGTTGAGTACATATCTATTGTCAATACAGCCTCTAAAATGCTTTGGATCAAAGCTCTTTTGCATGAAATTGGTGTTTTTCTTCAACCATCACCTGTGATATGGTGTAACAATTTAAGCACAGTTCAGCTTACTGTCAATCCTGTTCACCACTCCAAAATTAGACATGTTGAACTTTATCTATATTTTGTTAGAGAACGTGTCTTAGCAAAAGAACTATTGGTGCATCATCTTCCATCCTTGGAGCAACCTGCTGATCTTTTAACTAAAGCACTACCTGTTTCATCTTTTCTTCCACTTCGCAACAACCTTAGTGTCATATGCATGCCACTAATTTTGAGGAGATGATAAAGAATATACGTGTTCCTAATAATCACATGTGCTCAAGTAAAACTTAGTAAGCAAGTAAAACTTAATGAGCAAGTAATCAAGTAAGTCTTGGTGAGCAAGTAATCAAGTAAGATTTAGTGAGCAAGAAAATAGTAAAACTTAATGAGCAAGCATTTTGTTTTATAAATAACTAAGAAAAGTTATATTGTAAACCAACCAAGTCTTTTAGAATTCAAAGAATTGAATTCTTATAATGAATTGTTTAAAATTTAGTTTATCTTCTTCCTTTTTTGTAATGCTTTAGATTTATTCAAAACATTGTTCACTCCTAACATCCTTATTTCTAAGAGTGAAGACCGAGATTGAGAGTCCAATAACCATATTTGAAGACCGTACATCTAACGGCTAGTACATTACCACATTTGTTGCTGCCTATGGTCCAAAGAATAGTATAAATTAGGGTGAATAATTTGTGACCCAACACGCTAACACAAGATACACGTGACTCGTTTAAACAAAATACAAAAATTCAACTACATCATTTGACCAATAGATTATTTAACTCATTTAACTACTTAGTACTTCTAAAAATTCAAGAAAATGAGAAAATAAATATTATTTATTGTATTATTTTCAAATGACAATTACACAAATACATATACGCATGATAGGATTAATTGATAAAACTAAATCTAACTACTAATTTTAATATTCTCTCAAATTAATACTGATAAAATAAACATTAATTTAACTTGCAAGAAACAAAACAAAGAATACATTTCAAAAACTAACATACGCTCAAAAGTAAATAATGTTAAAATTTATAAAAATTAAGTGATTTAAAATACTAACCAATAAAAAGATAGAATAAGTTGCTAGAAGCAAGTATCAATACTGAACATCAAATTCTAGCTTTACTAAGGGAGAAAAAATACTAGTAAAACCTGAATGCAATATTCTAACTCTCAAATATTAAAATGAACGAAAAATAAATGCTCACACTAGAGCAAAAAATTTGCACAATAAAAATTATAAATCAAAATACCAAAGAAGCAAAAACAGAATTCATCGTGAGGCAAATTCTAGAAGCAATCTTACCGATGAATTACTTAAAAATGAACAATCTTACAACAAATTTTAATTCTTCCATATCAATGAAAGCTTTAGAGCTTCGTGACTCTGATACGATTAAGAGAGAAAATGAATATTGTTTATTGTATTATTTTCAAGTGACAAATATACGAGTATCCCAGGGTACATACAAACGTAAGAAGATTAATAGAACTAAACTTAACTACTACCTCCAACACACTCATAATATTTATTGTTATATTTGTCTCTTAGTAGCGTGTACTCTAGAGTACCAACAATGTCATCATAACATCAGGGAGAAAAAAAAATACTTTGTTAAGGATGCAATAATAGTCGTGCTTAAATCAAGCACAACGTCCCAGTGATGTTTTGATTCAACACGGTAAGAACAAATCAATAGGTACTGAGCAACAATTTTTTGTTATACAAACAAGTATAATACAAACCATGTTCTGTATCAAGCTATTACAGGCCACTGGCTGCACATATATGCCTATGAAAATATATGCCAACAAATTTATGAGGTATAACATATTTACAATCAATGCAAAATGCCTTTACGTATTTGTAGCCCAGACTTAGGGTTTGTTTTTAGGCCTTTTCACAATCATCACAGAGCAATTAGCTTGATGAGCACAATAGTCGCTAACACTACCCAAAACTGCCCTGCAATTACCAAACACAACATAAGCAGATAAGAAACATCCTCTCCACCTTTAACGTTCAATATTCATCACCCAGATACACACAACATATTATATGTTCATTCTCATTTCTCAATATATTAAACCAGCTAAAACTGCAATTCTGAAACAAATCAAAGTGCATGAGTTACCTTTTGATGGCTCCATAACCATGACTACCCACAACCAAGATAGAGGCATGGTGTTTTTCAACAGCATCGCAGAGTACATTTCTGGCATCTCCTTCAAATACCTCCACTACTACATCATTCACCTGCACAGATTGTAGAATTTTCAGCTTAATTAATTATAGAGGAGAATAATTGCTCTTTAATTTCCCTCAGATTAATTCTTTTTTCACTATCATTTTAATTCTAATTGTTTGAAACCAGACCTCGTGTAATAATGGATGGACAGCCGTAATGGTTTCTTTATTCAGGCCTAAGAGGCTGTTTAGTAACATTGTTTGGAAAATATGTTTTAAGTCTCTTTGATTCTTAACTTTTTATCCAATATTCAGTTATATATATGATAATAGCACAAACAGCAAGTATATATATATTTTTTTCGATAAACATATAGTAAAATTTCATTTTAAAAAAATTACTCAAATGTTTTAACAAATTCTTTTTGATCTAACTTAAACAATTTTTTGATAAAACTAAAATTAAATTTTTATTGTCTAATATTTATCATTATAATTAGCCTCAATGTTATCATTTTATTATCGATTAAATTAAGGTTGAATGTCAAAATCACAGATTAATGAATGAAATTTTTTTTTTGAGCTAAAAATTTTGAATTGAAAATTTTAAAATTATTTCATTAAATATATACCATAGAAAATATATAAATATGAATTAAACACATAATATTCCATTTTATTTAAAGAAAAATTTATTTAGAAAAACAATAACAGCTTAAAAGTTTTAATAACAAAAATAAAAACATTTATATTCAAATCATATATTTTTACAATTTACAAAATAATTGTTACATTATTTTTCTTCGAATATTTATCCAATTAAATGTGTTCAAATTAAATTATGATAATTTAGTATGATCAATGTTTAGTGTCGTCCAATTAAACATCATTATATATTTATTATTATAAATTTTTGAGGCATTATCTTTTATAATTTTTTCAGTTTAATTTTATAATTTCTTTTCCACAAACAAGACTACGAACACCTTTTTTAAAGGTACTAAACAGCAAAACAAACCTGACCTAAACCAAGAATCAAGTAACCTTATTAATTGTAGTGAGAATGTACCTATGATAACTTACTAACAAATTACAATAACTGGCAACATTTCAAGTAAGAAAAGGGAAAATTTTATACCGATTTACTTTCGCAAAATTCCTTAGCCTTCTGCACAACACGAGCAGCCATCCGTTTGAGATCGGCGTACACAATGGGAAGCACTTCTGCGGCTCCTATACTTTCACCAAAACATATCAATTTTATAGAATCGCTGGCAACGTGGACACTATTCTTTATACTCTAACCAAAAAGAGATTCAGTTAATCCCCCAATCAATCAAAAACAAAATCAATATGCATATACTCACACGAATCACATACTAGACATTAAATTATATGTCGATGAAGAAGGGGAATAGAATTGGGGGTACCTGGACCAGCAAGGCCAACGGCAGAGGAAGCGGTAGGTTTGGCATGGACGATGATGAGCTTAAAAGGTGAGTTAGAAGCAAAGGGAGTGAAAAAATGGTCCAGAGTCCATTGAAGGGCATATGAGCTGGGTTCGCTGTCATCGATTCCAACAATCATCACTTGCTTCTCTGATGTAGCCATCGTTCGGTGATATTAGTCTTTCTGCTTCGCTTTCTACTTCTCTTCTTTCTCTTAAATACTAAAAGGCTTTGATGTTTGACCGTTCGTTGAAGGGTGTTTGTCTTTATAGAGAAAAAGCCAAGGAAGCTCCTAGACAAATTCGGAATTTTATCTTTTCACTTCTTTACAATTTTCATTTTGCTGGAATTCTAGAAAACAACGTGCCAACATCAGCCTTTTGAAGTCTAGGGGCGGATTCTAGTTATCCAGTGTCTTTTAGACTCCAAATTATGTCAACCAATCAATAGTATAATAAATAAAGTTATTAAATTTAGTGTGCTAAATTATGGATTTAAAAGTAAAATAAAATAGTTATAATTATACATAAATAATTTTTTAAAGATAATTTGAGATATTAGTTATTATTATACTCTAAAAATAAGATATTAATTTAAGTTAATAAAGTATAACGGATGTTATTTTTTTATTTTTTACCAAAAAAAATTTATGTGTACTAGTTTTTGTTGCATCAATATTAACAATAAATAAATTGAAAAAGAAAAAAACTTTTATTTAAGTATTAGATACATATTAATAATACACAAATTGATTAAAAATAATAGTACAGAAAATTTAAAATATTTTGTGTTTACGGTACCACACGGACCCTAGCTATCAAGAAAATTTTATTTCTTATCATATCCATATAAAGGTTAAATGGGAAAAGTCCGCTTAAAGTTGGATTTGAGTTATAAAATTATTTACAGGGGTGAGGTCATAAATATCATTTAAATTATATCATTTATGATATGATTCTTTAAATTATAAATAATGTGATTTAATTCTTTAGGTTTTTATATTTTTTTCTTCTAATTTTTTACACTTTAATTTATTTACTATTTTCCTTATACTTTAATCCCTTTATTAATCAATTTAAACAAATTTAGTCTTAAATTATATAATATATATTATATTTTAATTCATTTTAATGCCCAAAAATAAAAAAAAAAATTGTTTAATAAGTAAAAATCAAAATCAAAATATTTAATTTGGGTTAATTTAAACTCAAATATATTGTAATAACATTAAATAATGGGTCTATATTATATTTTAATTCATTTTAATGCCTAAAAATTAAAAAATTGTTTAGTAAGTAAAAATTAAAATCAACATAAAAATATTTATTTTGGGTTAATTTAAACCCCTACGTGACTACTTCAATCTTAACTTATGATGTTTAATTTAAGCTGATTTCAATTTTGAGCCTAAATTTGTTAAATTTAAATAATAAAGGGACTAAATAATTAGGGAGAAAAAAAAGTAAGAGTACTAAGTATAAAATTAAAAATAATATTACATAACTACAAAATATTAATTCTTCTCTAAATTTCTTCACATTTTATAATTTAATATCTAATTTTTTCTTATTATTTGGTTCATTTTACTTTAATATTTGCAATTTTTTCTTTTTACTTTGTTATATAATTTAAAATTTTTAATTTCACATTTTGTTCTTATTTTTTTAAACTATTGAATTTAATTTATTTTAAGTTCAAATTAAAAAATTAAAGTGAAAAAGTAAAAAGATAATTTTAAAATTTAAATATAAAATAATTAAATTATTAAAAATATATATATATATTAGGTTGATCAAAGTTTAAAATAACAAATAAATTAAAAAAATTATAAAAAATAAAAATAATAACACCCCTTAATATTTATAATAATAAAAATAACACTTCAATAATATTATTATGTAAATTATTGTAATTTAATTTAAATAGTATTAAAAAATAATTTAATATTTATTTTTTTATTATAAAAAAATATATTTTAAATATAAAAATATTATTTTTATTATTATAATAGGCTACTTTTACTATTTTTTCGAGAAATTATATATCATTTTACAGTTCAGCCTCCTTTTTATGACTTAAGTGTTGGATAGCACTTGACCTAATTATCAAAGGACTGAGACCTTCCGGTCAAAACTACTCAGTACTCATTGCGGATCAATGTCGGTAATAATTGTGTCCGTAATAATTGAAAGGGGAAAAAAACGGGTCCAATTTTTATGTATTATTATATATTATCAATATAGATAAATAAATAAAAATAATTAAAAATATAAATTTTATTGTATAAAATATAAATTTTTTATAAATATATTTATTAATTATTAAAGGTACATAAAATAGTGCATTTGATCCTCATAAAAAAAAAATATCGGTTTAATTCCATAATTATTATAACATAAATATTTTAATTTTATAATTATTAAATTAAGTTAATTAGATTCTATACTTTAATAAAAATATTTAAATTGATCTAATTAATAAAAATTATGGATTATACATAATGAAAAAAGCATTTATTAATCACATGCATAACTAATTAAATAACACTTAGTAATTTTAAGCTATAATAATTAAAAAAATTGAAAAAAAAAAAAAAAAAAAGATGTGCATATAATAATAAAGAACTTAAAATCTATTTTTCTACTGTATGTAACTTTTTAAAAAAATGTTAGAATTAAAAAATATTATAATTTTTTTAGCACTAAAATAGATAAAGTATATGAAATATTTATTAAAAAAAAATATCACGCATTTCCTATATATATTTTTTGTTGTATTTAAATAAAAATCATGATCACACATCTTTTACATATATTTTTTGTTGTATTTAAATAAAAATTATGATTTAAATTTATATGACTATTTCTTAAAAAATTTGGGATCAAATAGGTCAAACCAAAAAATAATAAAACTAAATTACTTATTTTTAAAAATAATGATATTAAATTAGCCACTCACCCAAAAAAAGAATAGACGTTATGGAGCTTTTTATTTTATTTTTTAAAATGAAATGTGTATTTATTTCAAAAAAGAATAATATGTATTAGCAAAAAAAAAAAATAATAATAATAATAATATTATGTAAATTTAATTGTATAATACAATTATTTTTATATATAAAATTTTATTTTTAATTTTTTTATATTGTACATATGCTTTTTCTATAAAGTAAAAAATATACTATTTTTATAACGTAAAAAATATATTATTCTTTAAAAATTTAAAGTAAAATTATATAAGTAACTGAATTATAAAAAAAATTAGATTATTTATATATTTGTTTTTTTTTTTTTTTCTGAGTTTCAAAACACATAACTAGATCCTGACGCTTGTTTGGAAAGAGACAAGAAAAGGAGACTCCTCACCCTCATTTAGTTTATTAGTTTACGAGTGGATAAGGAGTAAGGAGCCAAAATCATTCATTATTTATGAAAATAAGCATTTATTCATGTTATTATTTAGTTAGAATAAATTAATCTTATAATTTTTTTAGAAAAAAAGTTAGCAAAATGCATTTTATATTTATTTGTTAAAATTCTTTTTTTTTTAAATAATTTTTTTTAAAAAAATATAACTTTTAATGCAAAAATTGCATTAAATAGTAAGATAAAATCCCATTAGAGATGTCCATAATTATCTTTAGTATGATCTTCAATAAAAAAAATTAAAAAAATAGTCATTTAGTTATTAATCTCAACTTATATGCACAAGAGTTATTTAAATTACACATTATAATTTAAAAAACTAAATGAAAAAGTTTGTTACAATTAACATTTGTGAATAATTATCACAAACTAACAATATGCTCTAATAATTTTTTAATTTAATTACTTGAAATTATTAAAATATGCTTAGTAAAATAGAACACTGATAAAAAATTGCCTATTCTATTATTTCTAATACCTTAAACTAAATTAGTTATTTGTATTAAATTAAGGACCTAAATACCTAACTCAATAATTAGAAAATCACTATAAAAAAAATAATTACAAAATCAAAATACTAATTCACGATATTAAGGAATTTATCGACCCTTTTTCCGTTTACGAGTTATACGACATTTTCTTCTCAAATTACGGTTTATACTTTACACTATTGAAGAAACTTCCCTGTAATGAGCGTAAGAATGTGCACTGTATATACCATCAATAGTCATGTTAGTTCAAAAATCTAAGTATCATAGCTTTTTTTTTTTTTTGCCAAGTATAATTATAAAAAAAAAATACAGACCCACAAATTTGTACACATCAAAATATCAAATATTGTGTGCCGCACGGTGTATTTATCTATAAAAATTCCCTAATCCATATTTTAAATTTATTTATTGTATCACATGACAGACTATAAGTAGTGTGTGCAACTCCCCTCTCTCTGTTTTTTCTTCTTTTTTTCTTTCTTAAAACCATAAACTCAAAATAACCAAACTGTAAAAACCAAGAGTTGCCAACTACATAACCTACCAAGAAACAACAGCATTATTAGACCCATAAGAAAACAAGAGCATTAGCCAAGTAGCCACTGGCATCTACAGATCCCTCAAACTGTTTCCTGGTCAAGAATACAATAAGACCCTTATCCGTCCACCGTACCTTGGATGAAATACTACTACTCAATTTCTGACCTTCCAAACGTGCAACAAACCAAAAACCAACAGGGCCAATTTAGAGTTTGCATTAGACGTCAACTTTTCATATGTATAATCTACCAGCAGCAAATATTTTCAAGATGGAAGAAAATGGACAAAATACTCGATAAAAGGCTCCATGTTTAACTCATTTGATTACTATATAATCGCATGGAAAAGCTACAATTCAAAATTATATGTAAATGTTAAAAATACTACATGATCATGACTCTCCAAGAGGTCAGCAGCACACAAATGACCAAATGAAACAATTCTCAATGGGCAACTATCAAAGGATTTTTATCTTTCCACACGTGATACCTCTTGCATAGATTCTCCAAAGTTGCAACAGAATGCTGCATTGCATTTAGTTTTGCATCCATGGACATGCTCTACATATGAAAGAGCTAGTGAACAAAGGAGAAAGAAATACATCAATTGAAAAAGAATAGTAGAATATACTACCTTATAGTCATCCACATATTTCTCAATAAGCCGACCTATGTGAATGCGCTGGATTGCTGTTAATGGTTGTAGTGGTCTTGATTTTCCATCTTTTCGTTTCTTTCCCAGCGCTGTCTTCAAGTCTAAATGGGTTCAAGAAAATGAATTTAATCAACATCTGGATAGGAAAGGCCAGAAATTCATCCTATAATTTTAACTTTCTAAGCAACAAATCAGACAGGGAATACAGAAAATACATAACAATTAAAAGGATCATAGAATCATGGACTGCACAAAGGCTGCAACTCAAAGAATACTCATTATACTTGAAGTCTTGAAGATCACGCAATAAAGTGATGAATGATACTGTGAGTTCACAAATGCTATGTCCTTTAACTAGTCGCTTAATGCTTACAACTAAGTTTCTTTATGTATGGTTGTAAAATCAATATATTTTCCTGCAAAACTTTTGGATCAAACCTCCCAATTAAGCTTAATTTCCAAATGGAGCATATCTTCGGGAACCTATTAATAAAGTTGCAGTCTGCAGCTTTTCTTTTGTCCCCATTTTGTTTCTCTCAAAATCAGGTCTAGTATAATAGAAAATCTCTATGGCCATGTTTGATTGACTATTAATAGAAATAGTAATGGAAAATAATTATGGTATTCTGGCGTTTGATTAGACTATTAATTTGAAATGAAAAGAAAACATCCCAACTCCAACATCTCTCAAGAATAAGTTGGAATGCTTTCTTCGCATATTTGTACTATCATATATTATTTTTCTGATTGTATTATCATTTATAATTTTTCTCATTTAGAAGTAAAAAAAAAAAAATCTACTTTTGCATCAATTATAATTTTATAAAATTTATTTCCAATTTATCATTATTTTAATTTTACTGCTTAATATTGTTTCATTGTACTTTCACAACCTTGCAAGGTTTTTGTTCGATAAGGATTAATGATGAAACCAAAGACATAAGAAGAACCAAACAAAACAAACAATTAAGAAAATTAATCAGACACCAACTAGTTTACAATCAACCTATAGTCGAAGATTTCATCTTGGAGACGAAAATTTGGATATTTGAGAATATCCTAGAGCAAACTCAGTGTTAGAATGTAAGCTAATGTTGGTTCATCTTTGGTAAACGGGTTCTGCTTTTAAACAAAGAGAGAAGTTACCGTAGCATGCCTGATATCACCAGATACAAAGAGGACCAAATTGACCTCGTACGTACGAAGTGGTTATAAGAAGAAAACCAAATGACCTCGTATGAAGGTCCTACCAGAACAAGAGACCCTACACTGATAAAATAACCCCACATTATCCTCATTGCCAAAGTGAAATCAGACATCGAACCTGTTGCTCAGACGACCTCGTATTTACGAGGTCATCAGATGTCATACGACCTAAATTGTGTGACGTCATATATACGAAGTGGAACATCCTACTACACTAATACAACTAATATATATAGCTAGTCACAATCATTGACGCGACTTCTGACAAATAACCTGACACCTCACAGTGTCAGAGTTTATACCTATCAAAAAAGAACAACTATAAGCCTTTAAATATCTATATATATATATATATGTATGCTAATTGTAAAAGACAGACGGAATCAATATATACAATTTTAGTGATTTCTAGTGTGAGAAAATTCTTTAAACAATTGGCGCCCACCGTGGGGCTTTCAAGCTTTTTAACTCTTGCTATTTTCGTTTGAGACCTTAAAATAAGTTTATAACTAAGAGAATTAGATCACACTTTCAAGAACTTATTTCATTACTTGTGCTCCACCATGTCAGGACTCAATCCCAACACTTTACCATTGCCAGATCAAGTATCCAATGTTATGGATGAAAGCTTAGGTCACACAAGGGAATCTATCCCAATCAATGATCAAACCACTCTTATATTTGAACATTCTGTCTCTTCAGAGCTATCAGGTCGTCCTACTCAGGGGAATAACACTATGTTGCTCCTTCTACAACAACAACTGTCAGAATTGCAACGAGCCTTTTTACATAGTCAAAAAGTAATCTTAAGCTAAGAAATCACTTGGCCAATGCTCGTAATTCCAGATTGGATCTACAAGAAGATTTGCATCATGATGCTGAAAGTTCCCACAGGGCATATAATTCACCTCTTTACCACGCTTTAACTCCAGAAATTTCTCCACCGTCAGTTCTTCATGAACCTCCTCAGAAGTCGCAAATAGATCCAAAATGGGAGGCGAGAATGAAGAAAATGGAGCAGATTAGACAACATGAAGTAGGAAGGACTCAGAAAGATATCGATAAAGTTTGTGATCAGTTGAATGTTTCTCCCTTTTCTGATCTAATTGAATATACCGTGCCTCCTCAGAAGTTCTCTACTCCTAGATGTCCAGCCTATAGGGGAACTAAAAATCCAGTCTTCCACGTCATGCAGTTTAAAACCATAATGTACCCGGTTTGTCTTTCGATTGAGAAAAAAGATGCAATGATGTGTAAGATTTTTGCATCCACTTTACAAGATTCTGCTCAGAAATGGTTCAATGGTTTGACTCCCAGGAGTATTACATGCTTTGGCGAGTTTGTAATGATATTCATCACCAATTACGCAAGTAATAAACCTATAAGAAAAGAAGCTCATCACCTATTCACAATAGTACAAGAACCGTTAGAAACTATTGAAGCCTATCTCAATCGCTTTAAACTGGAAAAACTTGAGATCATGGATTGCCCTGAATCCTTGGCAATCGAAGCTTTCCGCATGAGAATTAAAAGAAGTTCTGCCCTTTTCATCGAATTAACAAAAATCACCCCGAGGTCATTAGAAGCAGTTTATGATGAAGCTCACAAATTTGTGAACGTAGAAAGAAATGACCTCAGCAAAACTACCAGCCCCAAAAGCTAGAAATGATGGAGAAAAATTTCCGCCAAACAGAAAACTCAATATGAAGAAACCATATCAAGGGATTAAACCCTACTCTTCAAAATTCCGATCCAATGATGCTTTACCTCACCATGCTCAAACTTGGGGAAGATCTTTATCTCCCTTTAGAGGACCACCTCTTCGCCTATCAGTCAGCGAAGCAGTTGTCACATGGAGAGAACTCAACAAGTTCGTTGGCCTGTTCAGATGAAAGCTGTCCAACGTGACCCCAACAAATATTGTGCTTTCCATAAAGATACCGGACATTGGACACATGATTGTCGACATCTGAAATGGAAATTGAGCAACTCCTATCAAAGGCTTGCTGCGGGAATTAGTTGATGATGGTGCGGCAGGATCCGGTAGAGAACAAAAAAAATTTGCTCAAAAATCCACGCATAATCTTCCCCTCAGAGACAATCCTCCCAAGCAGGGACAATCGTCTCATGTGAAATAATTCATACTATCCATGGAGGCCCAACTCTGTCTAGTTTCTCGCATAATTCAAGGAAAAGATATGCTAGAGAAGCTCGAGACATAAATAGACCAGCTTATTCAGTGAGGGAATCAGACCCCAGTTATTCAATAAGTTTTGAGGAAAGTGAAGCACCACCATTTCATGACGATCCCTTACTAATAACTGTGAAAATCGCTCATTGTGAAGTCAGAAGGGCCTTAGTTGATAATGATAGTTCTTCCGATTTGATGTATCTTACCACATTATTGAACATGGGAATTGATCCTAATGAGATTACTTGCAAAGAAATGCCATTGGTAGGTTTCAATGGTAGCACCACCATGTCATCTTCACATGGAAACCAGAAGATATGCAAGGGATAAGCCCTGAAGTCAGCCAACATAGGCTTAATATTGATCATACCATAACTCCAATACAACAAAAGAAAAGAAAGTTTGCACGAGAGAAAAACATGATCATCAAGAAACAAGTCGACTCTCTCAAACGGGGTCGGTTGGGTGCAAGAAGTAAAATATCCTACATGGTTGTCAAATGTGGTTTTGGTTAAAAAGGCGGGAAAGAACCCCGCATGTGTGTAGATTTCACAGACGTTAATACTGCCACCCCTAAAGACTGTTTCCCTCTTCCCAGTATCGATCAACTGGTAGATACAACATCCGGTTATGAGATTATGAGTTTCATGGATGCATACTCGGGCTATCATCAAATTCCAATGGCACCTCAAGACGAAGAAAAAACAGCTTTTATCACTGAAGAAGGGACTTTTTGTTACACACGAATGCCGTTTGGTTTGAAAAATGCTGGCGCTACATATCAGATAATGGTTAATAAGATGTTTCAACAACAACTTGGTAAAAGTGTGGAGGCTTATGTCGACGACATCGTGGTCAAAACAAAGGACATAAGAAATCACATCACAAATCTCCAGGAAGCTTTTTCAATCATTCGCCTTTATAACATGAAGTTAAACCCTAAAAAATTTGTTTTTGGTGTGTCATCTGAAAAATTTTTAGGGTATCTAATGTCGGTACGTGGTATTGAAGCTAATCCTGATAAGATTAAAGCATTAGTCAGCATGTGATCCCCACAATGTGTTAAAGAAGTTCAACAGTTGAATGGTCGAATTGCAGCTCTTAATCGATTCATATCCAAGAGCACGGAAAAATGTCTCCCATTTTTCCAACTGTTAAAAAAGAACACAAATTATAAATGAGATCAAAGATGTGAAGACGCTTTCCAAAATATCAAACAATACTTGAGACAACCCCCCATCCTAGTCGGCCCTTTTGCTCAAGAAACCCTCTATTTGTACATGGCCATTGCGAAAACTGCAGTAAGTGCTGTTTTGATGGTTGATAGAAATCACATTCAACAACCCATTTATTATGTTAGTCAAGCATTGACAGGAGCTCAACAACGATACCCCGACCTAGACAAAGCTGCTTTCACTCTGAGGATGGCAGCAAGAAAGCTGTCATTACTTTAGCGGACATGTTATCAATTCATATCCTTTGAAAAAGATATTGGGCAAACTTGAAGCATTTGGAAGACTATCACAAATTGCCATTGAATTAAGTGAATTCGAGATCCAATACCAATCACCCACAGCAATTAAAGGCCAAGCTGTCGCTGAATTTATAGCTGAATGGATGGAAATACCACAGGAAATGGAAGTTGCAACAATTGAAAAAACTCAATCCCCATTATGGAAAGTTCACGTTGACGGAGCAAGTAATTCTAAAGGAGCAGGTGTCGGAATTGTCATTTTTACACCAAATGGGGGTATGATCGAACAATGTATTCGATTGAATTTTCAAGTAACCAACAATGTTGCTGAATATGAAGCAATACTTTTGGCAAAAAAGGTGATTATGAGCAGTGATTCCCGATTAATTGTAAATCAAGTTAATAATATTTTTGATGCTAAAGAAGAACAGATGGTGCAATATTTGGAATTGGTTCGGACGGAAATTTCTAAAATAGAAGATTTTGTTTTAATTCAAACACCACGCAGTAATAACAATCATGCTGATTTTCTAACTAGTTTGGCCTCAGCTGTAGCGGCTGACATGAAGAGAACAATCCCTGTCACATGCCTTAACTCGCCAAGCATATCCTATGAGAACAAAGCAAAGGATGAAAGTTTGATAGTTGAAAACAATGTGGAAGAAACATGGATCACTCCTTATGAACGTTATTTGAGTAATGCGATACTACCTCAAGACAAAGAAGAAGCACGCAAGCTAAGAACAAAGTCTCAAAGTTACATATTATATGAGGACTCTCTGTATCGAAAGAATAATGGGGGCCCTTGGTTGAAATGCTTAAAAGGGCTGAAGCCCAATTAGTTATTGCTGAATTACATGGACATTGCGGAGCCCATTCAGGAGGAGCTTCTTTGGCACAACGGATCATGCGTCAAGTTTAGTACTGGCCAACGTTGCGAAAGATTGTATGATTTATTCCCAACAATGCGATCGTTGCCAAAAATATGCTAGATTGACACATCAACCAACTAACGAATTGAAGTCAATCGTTAGTCCATTGCCTTTTCAAAAATGGGGACTTGACATCGTTGGTCCTCTACCAATTGTGCTGGCTCAAAGGAAGTTTTTAATCGTAGCCACCGATTATTTCTCAAAATGGGTCGAAGCAGAACCACTGGCAAGAATTCAGGAAAAAAATGTCATTGGTTTTGTTTGGAAGAACATCGTATGTCGTTTTTGTTTACCCAGAGAACTGGTCACAGATAATGGAAAATAATTCACTGGTCAAAAGGTCGTCACCTTTTGTAAAGAGTTACAGATTAAACTCTCTCATTTACACCATACCAACCGCAAGCAAATGGACAAGCTGAATCTTCAAATAAAATTCTGATCAACATCCTGAAAAAAAGATTAGAAGGAGCCAAAGGAAAGTGGATTGACGAATTACCTGGCATTTTGTGGGCAACACGAACCACACCCAGATCTTCTACGGGACAAACCCCATTTTTTTTGGTATATGGTACAGAAGTAGTCATACCATCGAAACTACAAGAACCAACATTGCGGTCAAAATTGTCACATGAAAAACATGATGATCTAAGAAGAATAGACCTCACACTATCAGAAGAATTGAGAGAATCGGCATTGATCAGAATTGAAGCTCAGAAAAGATTGATCCAAAGATCTTACAACAAGAATGTTAAACAAGAACTTTTAGTATCGAACAATAGGTGTTGCGCAAAGTCGTTGGAAATAAAGTAGATGCTGAACATGGCAAGTTTGCAGCCACTTGGGAAGGACCTTACGAAGTCATCAATGTTACTCCCGAGGGAGCCTATCACATCCAATCAAGAGAAGGCAAACCAGAACCTTTGAGTTAGAACGCTGATCAACTTAAACTATATTATTTCTAGACAAGGTACCTTCTACGCCAGAACATTGTAAATATTTCGTGAGATATTATAAACTATGCTTGTGTTTATGGTTTCGAATATACAGGAAGGTTATTTTATTTTATTTTCTTTCCAAATAGATATCGCGACCTACATCGCGAAGAGTTCCCAAATGGAGAACCTATTTCTAGAGGATCAACATAATGACGACAGACTCAGATCGGTCATTTGTCCCTCATCACGAATAAAATAACGTGATATCGCGACTTACATCGCAAAGAGTTCCCAAATGGAGAACCTATTCCTAAAGGATCAACATAATGACGACAGACTCAGATCGGTCATTTGTCCCTCATAACGAATAAAATAACGTGATACGCAAAGAGTTCCCAAATGGAGAACCTATTCCTAGAAGATCAACATAATGACGACAGACTCAGATCGGTCATTTGTCCCTCATCACGAATAAAATAACGTGATACGCAAAGAGTTCCCAAGTGGAAAACTTATTCTTAGAAGATCAACATCATGATGATGAATTTGGATAAATAAGATATAATTATTACAAGCACAAACAGAGTCATAAGAGAGAAATATAAAGGCATATTATCACAAAATTACAGTTTTTGATCGTTTACATTAGATAACGATTGATGATACAAATTCTTCCAATATTCCACCTCTTCTAATAACTTTTCCTTGTCTTTTTCAAGAACATCATTCTTTTGTTTTAAAATTTTACACTCCTCCAGTATTTGATTCTTCGATGCAATCAACTCCTGATTTTCCACAAAAATCATATCTTTGGCTTGATGCAATTTCTCTACATCTTCTACTACTTCATTGAACTCTTTAGCAGTCTCATGGTATAAATGCATTTTCTTGTCGTAATCTTCCTTCAGTGCTAAGGCTGATTCATATAAATCTGACGCTTCTCTCTCACTTACATGTGTCATTGAACTCTTTAGCAGTCGCATGGTATAAATGCATTTTCTTGTCGTAATCTTCCTTCAGTGCTAAGGCTGATTCATATAAATCTGACGCTTCTCTCTCACTTACATGTGTCAATGATATAGCCTTAAAAATAATAATAATAAATAAATAAATAAATACGATGTACGATGAAAATATACGATCTGCAAAGTCGTTTTCCTCATCTCTAACACACGATGACTCGCCATATGCCATAAAGCTCCGGTCTCCTTTTTCTTTCTTTCAGCAATTGTCATACGATCTTCTTCATGCCCTAAATGGTGGTACAGGTCGTTTTGTGCAAATGAACTTCCAAACATTCCAGTCTCAAAAAGTTGTGAAAGCTGCGTATCTTGACATAGTAGACAAGGAACTCCGTCGTCGTCTGATTTTTAAGATATCACGTAAGTAGACTGGTCCTCAATCTTGCTATCCTCTTTGGGATTGGAATTCAAAGATTCATAGGCAGGTTTCAATACGAAGTCTTTTTCCACATCGTCCGAACTCTCTCTTCCAAAGGATGTAAGGATGTCACCAACATCGATTTGAGAAAAATCCATTTCTAAAATCAAACTTAAATGATCTTAAAAACTCAAAAGTACGATCTACTTTTCCACCCTAGAGCTGAAATTCTCTAAAGAATTTAGCCTCGTTTCTTTTTGGCTAACTCTTTTCTCCAAAAAGTTTTGTTATTAACCAACCCCTCATTCTACATATATATATATAATTCTATATAAAAAAAAAATTATATATTATAAATATTCATAAAATGATTAAACACATACTTTAAAGTTTCAAAATTAATCCCTTTTCTATTTTTCAACATTTTTTGAAACAAGTGATTACATAATATGTCAAAGAGATTACAAAACTTACATCCCCACACGAAAAAAAAAAAAAAAAAGAGATTTCGAACTTCAATTCGGAGGAGACGATGCCATATTCTCTTCTTCCACATCTGTTTGCACTCCAGTTACACTTCGTACAAGGGATTTGATTTTCTCTCTGGGTGGTTGAGACGAGCTTCCACTTGTTTGTGTAGCTCGTACTAGGCTTGAAAAAGCACTAGTCAGGTTCAACTTCGAAGCTTGAGTTTTTAAATTGGACATCAACCACGATACCCCTTCACGATAGCCTCGTATACAATCTTCTTTTAACTTGCTTACCAAGTCACGAAGTGAATTCATCTCGACACGAAGCAGGTCTATTTCATCCTGGAGCCTCCTCATCTCTTCCTTTGACACCTTGAGCTCTCCTCAGCCTTGTTAGCTCGTGCTGTTTGTTCCATAGCCGCATTTCCAGCTATCTTCAACTTCTCAACACGATCGAAAAGTTCAGTCCCAAGGTCGTTTATCTTTAAACAAAGAGGACCTATTGTAGCATCTTTCTTGTTGATAGCTTGTTCGTACTCGGACAATAAGGATTCTGCCTCTTGAGTCCTCTGACGGTAAGCTCGGTTTGAGATCTCCCCCTCACGAATGATTGACAAAGCCTGCAGGCATTACAATAAATTAAAACAATATTTTCAAACATCTATTGAAAATAAAACACATTGTATGAAGATCACCTCGAGTAATCTCTGAGCTATCATTTCTCCATGAGTCAGTCCTTCTTCTTCACAAGCTGACTGAACACGAGCTCGTTCTCCAGCACTACCAAAATGCTGGTAAAGATCAAGTTGTAAATCCTTTTTCCCAAAAATCCCCTCGTTGAAGTAAGTCACTAGGGTATTCACATACTTGACATCTTTGAGGTAAATGTCACTGAGTTCCCCTCTCTCAGGGTCCAAAACACGAACTGGAGAAGACCGTTCATTAGATTGAATGGCTTTCATTTTTCTTTTCTTGGAAGGCTGAGGATCGGACTTCGTGTGTGACGAACTAGGCACGAAAGGAGATTCATTCACTCCAATTGAGTGTCTCACAAGGTCGTCCTCTGCCTCAACTCGTACTTCAACGTGAGAAGGTTCTGGTGCACTCTTCTCCACCTCGACATCTACTAGTAAATCTGAACAGTCAACCCCAGTGTAATCCATATCTGCATAAGTACAAAATGTATGTTAGTATTGTTAATTTAATATCATAAAAATTACCTCGTCGAAGCGCAAAACACACGACCTTTTCGTCGTACTACTATACTGTTCCAGACACCTGATTCCAGCATCTTCTTCGGCATCAATATACTTCTGAAAGAATAGTACTCAAATTCTTCAATTTGATGCTTCGAAGTTTTTCTTTTTCTTCAGGTGTTAGTCTATAAAGAACCTCATCCCCTTTTGGGAGATCGTTGACGAAGTGGTGATTCCATTTAGCTCGGACTGTACGACCCTTATCTGATTCCCATAAATTATCTCGTATAAAGAAGTATTTGTCTTTCCATGAATGTTGACTGTCTGGTAGGTGTAAAATAAGCCCCTTTTGTTGAATGGGTGATATGTATGATCTCCCAACATCTTTCCCATTTTTCTTCACGGTGTACATTGAACGAATTAATTTTTCTTCAATTTCAAATTTCAACTCCCCACTGATAACGGCGAGACATAACAAAATTCTCCAACCATTTGGATTTAGTTGTGCTGGACAGATGTCGTACATACCTAGAAATCTAGTAATGATACGTGGTGCTGGAAATCGAAGTCCAATCTTCAAAGCCTCTTCATGAAGCACATACCATCCTTCTGGAGGATCGTCGTTATCACACAAATGAGGAGGCACAAGTTGTAATTCGATCTCAGGAGCGATGTCGTACAAAGACCTTATCCTCTCTAGGTCGGACACCACTAACCTACTTGGTAACTTTGGAATCGTATCCTTACGATTCCTTGTTTGACCTTGACTTTTTTCTGACAATTTCGTACCAGACTTCTTCCTCGGCTCTTGAATTTTCACATTGGGAACGAGAAATTTTGGTACGGGACCCAACGAAGACAACCCAACCTGTGCAGGTGATGGGACAAGCTTGCTAGCTACAGGAAGAGCCAAGACCCTCTCCTTCTGTGAGGTCGTATGTCCTAAAACTTCATCCCTTGTCGACGAAGTGTCATCTTTTTTATTTTTGTCCTTCGACGCCATTGTTGTACGACCTGAAGGAAAAACAACTTATGCGTGCTTCCCAATCTGATCCATGCTGATTTTAAAGGTTATTCTCCTTCCTTTTTTGGCTTGGAAGCTCTCTGGGATGGCCCAGCGCCTTCGAGGTGATCTGAAGGAATGATCTCTTTTGGAGAATCTACTATGGGTGGAACTCCTTCCTCACTCGAAGTCATATTCAAACAGGTAGAAAACTAAACTAAAAACGAGAAAGGAAAATCAAGATCGAACAAAATTTTACCTGTAAAAATCAAAAGAATGTAGAACTCCTGATCTGAAGGAACTAATTTGCTAAGAAAGACGATCTCGTTTCCCAAATTTCACGAACTGATTTTCTTTTCAGGCACAATCACAAAGTTATTCTAAAAGGATACGATCTAATTTTCTCCGCTCTAGATTTCTTTGAAAATTTGAGAAAAATACTAAGTGATATGGTTAAAACATGAAATTCCTTTTTATAACCCTTATAATTTGAAACGTTACAACCTCAGGAAATAAAAGAGACCCTAATGAAAAGAATTAATTAAAAGTTGAAGACACCGATTACAATCAATAAATATCTTAATTATAGTATAAATATGATTACAAAAAAGTTAATGCAGGTATTGATAAAGAATACATTCTTTCACTTCGTCTCAAAGTTCAAGAATGGGGGACTTGATGTTAGAATGTAAGCTAATTTTGGTTCATCTTTGGTAAACGGGTTCTGCTTTGAAACAAAGAGAGAAGTTACCATAGCATGCCTGATATCACCAGATACGAGGAGGACCAGATTGATCTCGTACGTACGAAGTGGTTGTAAGAGGAAAACCAAATGACCTCGTATGAAGGAAGTAAGTGTTAAGCGTCCTATCAGAACAAGAGACCCTACACTGATGAAGTAACCCCACATCGTCCTCATTGCCAAAGTGAAGTCAGACATCGAACCTGTTGCTCAGACGACCTCGTATTTACGAGGTCATTAGATGTCATACGACCTAAATTGTATGACGTCATATATACGAAGTGGAACATCCTACTACACTAATACAACTAATATATATAGCTAGTTACAATCATTGACGCGACTTCTGACAAATAACCTGACACCTCACAGTGTTAGAGTTTATAGCTATCAAAAAATGACAATTGTAAGCCTTTAAATATATATATATATTGTAAAAGACAGACGGAATCAATATATACAATTCTAGTGATTTTTAGTGTAAAAAAAATCTTTAAACACTCAGAAAGAGTGTCATTTTAATCTATTTACAATAAATAAGCTAAAACGATAAGAAAAATAAGCAACTTACCGTCTTCTTCTAGCTCGCTACCAGAATCAGATAGTTGATCGGCATCTTCATCGGAAGACGTATGAGGATGCTGTGGAACTTGCAGAGAATCGCTTTCAATGATGTGAGCGGTACGAGATCGGACACTTAGCAAATTAGGGTTTGAAACGACGCCAAAGGACTTGTAATTTTGTATAACACTGGCTTTTTCATCCCATTTGGGAGCTGAGGATGATAGTTCAGATTGTTCTTCGATTAAGGAGCGAAGCTTGGGAGGGAGATTGAAGGATGGTTTGAAGACATTGGGCTTCTTCTTGGGGAGTCCCACTTGAACCTTTGGCCTCGATCTCTTGTACTTTCTTCTCGATCTTCCCATCTCTACCTCTCTCTCTCTCGCTCTCCCTCTGTGTTGCGGTTTCACTTGGGAAGGGGAAACTCACGGACGAAGAAGATTGGTTGCTGAAAGGGGTTTAGGGTTTTATGCGAGGGTTTTGAGGTTTCATTCCACTAAACGGTGCGTTTTTGGCTTAGGGATGTAGATTTTTTTGGACCAAAGATAATTGGGAATTGGGATCCAAGAGAATCTCGTATGTATATTTTTCCCGATCCGTTACCACTTACCATGAGGTAGGTAGAAATCATAATGAAATTTAAAACGAATTAGGCTGAATAAGTCATCAAATTTTCTCTAAGTACTTGCTAACTCATAATGAAATTTGAAACGAATTAGGCTGAATAAGTCATCAAATTTTCTCTAACTTAATAATTTGTTCACTAAATTTTGCATAAAATTTGGTACTAATTTTTTTAAATTTTATTTAAAATAAAAATTATGTTTAATTTTTACTGTATCAATTATATTTAATTAATTTTCTCTCCAAATTTACATATATTTATTATTGGAAAAATTAAATTAGTTTAAACCAATTTATTAACTTATATCGATAAAAAAAATTAATATTTTTTAAGCAAAAAATAATTACCATTTAATTTTAATTAAAAAAAATACTATGTAGCGTGTATTGAATTTTGTATTATCATTCAAATTGTAATCAGATCAAGTGTTATCATTATAACATCTTGACAACCTGATGAGTTTTTCAACATTTTTAGCAGGAGTGAACTTTTTTTTTTTTCAAAAACCGAAAATCCAATTCTAGGTTTAAATTGAGCTCCTTTTTTTTCTTTTTTTTTTAATTAGTTTTGTATGTCTAAAATATTATAAAATTAACTTTGTAAGCTAAATTGTGAGTCTACCAAAAATAAAAATCAATAAAACTAAACTTATCTAGACTTTTATACATTAATATTTTTTAAAATATTTTTAAAATGTTTTAAAATAGGAATGTTATAACAAATAAATAAAAAAAATATTAATTAATATTATACAAATATATAATGTAAAAATCCTAAACAAATATGCAGTGTAATTATGATTTTAAATTTGGAAGAGTGAATACTTGAGCATCAAACATGAAGAAGTGTCAATAATAAGATATTATTTTCATACAGCAAATATCGATAATTTTAAATTTATCAGGTATTGAATCTAAGTAAGGATAATAGTTCTTATAACCGGTAGTATCATATATATATATATATATATATGCTCTAATTTAAAAAAAAGTGTTTATAAGAATAAAATATTATTTATACTTTTTATTTTATTTTTTATTATGATAATAATTTTTGAATAAAATTATAGGCTTAAAATTATCGATTTAACTCATATTCAAATTACTTGGACAGTTTTAAAATTTTCATTCGGTGTCATTCTTACATAGGATCTTGCTAATCTCCTTGATGAGTCATTCAATATCTCTTAGCCCTGATTTCTGTTTCGAGGTCTCATTTGTCCTGCGCATTGGTTCTTTCGCTAACATTAAATTTCTTAAAAAAGAATTAACTTGATACGTATTGCACAAGTGTGATTCCATCAACTTAATGTATAAACTCTGTTTAGTGTAAGGCTTAACTTCTATTAAAAACATAAATTGAAAGGATAATGAAAAACTGATTATAAAAGGACCACACAACCAATTTTCATGGCGGATATACGCACGTACAACTATTGGATTTTTTTTTTTTAAATAACATTAAGTAAACCACACGCACCGAATTAATAACCTTGACTTTTGGCGCCTCATAAGGAGAATTTTGTGTCGTTACACTACAACAATGCGGACTCTATCAGACCTTGTTAATACTCATATTACTACAAACAAAATTGGCACAGAAAATATTAGATTTGAGTAAATTTTTTAAGGTTATTTTTTATTTTAAATTTAAATAAAATTTTCATTAAAAATCACATTTTCTAATATCCATTTTTTTTTTTAAAGTTTGAAAGATTTTTTTTATAATTTAATTAAATATTAATTTTTTACATATATATATCAAAATATATAAACATGCATATGATACATATGCTATTTTGTTAGATTTAAGAGAAAAATTAGATGAAAATTTAACTTTATTCTTCTTTGGTACGTTTTTTATAAATAAAATAACTTAAAATATATATATTTTTAATAAAATTTTATGCATGTTTATTAATAAATTTTTCATTATCTAATATTCAAAGTCACATTTTCTAATATCCAAAATCACACGTTAGATAATGATTTTTTTTTTTTAAAGTTTGAAAGATTTCTTTTTATAATTTAATTAAATATTAATTTTTTACATATATATATATATATATATCAAAATATATAAACATGCATATGATACATATGCTATTTTATTAGATTTAATAGAAAAATTGGATGAAAATTTAACTTTATTCTTCTTTGGCACATTTTTTATAAATAAAATGACTTAAAATATATATTTTTTAGATTAGAGAACTAAACATCACAATTGGATTAAGCAAAATGACATCCATAATACGTTTTAGAATACAACATTAAGTCTCGCACCCAAAATTTTGGAATAAATCTAATTATTCGCAAAAAGTTTGAAGAAAAAAATTGCTTCATTTTCTTCTCAAGAGTTAAGAGTTATGAGAAGAATATTTCTTCTTTTATTATTAATAAAAATTGTTTCATCAAAAGCTATAATCATTTGCTCACTTCATTATTAATTTAAGGCCGACTGACTCAATATAGAAAATGTTTCAATTGTAGTAGATCATAATCGTGTTGAACGGCTAGCATACTCTTGTACTAAAGCTCCAAAAAGTGATCGCCTCTCAAGCAAGTCAATTGGTCTGTCAAATTCTTTTGCTCGTCCTGTTTAACAAGAAAAAACAAAACAAACTATAAGCAACATGTTTAAAACCAATTGAGTAACTAAATAATTGCTAAAACTAACCTGCATCAATTACTAGAACTCTATCACAGTCCATGACTGTGGGTATTCTATGAGCAATACTAATAATTGTACATGTCTCAAAGTCCTCTCTGATTATCTTTTGAACGACAGAATCAGTTTGCGAATCAACTGAAGCAGTGGCCTCATCCATAAACAATAGTCGGCTTCGCTTTAGCATAACTCTTCCTAAACACACAAGTTGTCTTTGTCCCACACTCCAATTTTCTCCATTGTCTACCACTATATATATTCAAAAATATTCATGCCAAACATTTAGCTTCTACATTAACACTTGTTTGAGGTTGATGAAATTACTACAATATTTACACATGTGAAGAAGCTTCAAAGTACCTAAAGATTGCAGTTTATCAGGTTTTGAAGCCACCACATCCTTAAGTTGGCAACGTTCGAGGCTCTGAAATCAAGAATGAATTAAGGGTACTTAATGACAAATTTTTTTGTTTATTTTTTAAGTGTTTTATTTTTGCTGTCACATGCGCTTTTTCATGGATTTTATAGGCAAAAAAAAAAAAACTAGTTATTTACCTTCCATATTTCTTCGTCTCAGTACATTCCAATTGGATCCATGTTGCTTCTTACAGTTCCTTCAAACAGGACAGGTTCTTGAGGAATGATACCGAATCGGGATCTAAGGTCATGAAGCCCGAGCAAAGTTATGTCAATGCCATCAATGACTATCTTCCCTCTTGAAGGTTCTACTAGCCTAAAGAAAACTTGTATTAGAGTTGATTTCCCACTTTCCGTTCGGCCAACAACTCCAATCTTCTCTCCTTTATTGATGGTTAATGTAATGCCTTTAAGAACCAAGGGAGTGTTTGGACGATATCTAACCTGTTTGTCAAAAATTTTGCACACTCCTGTTAGGACAAATGCAGTAAACATTACTAAGATAATTAAGGTTTTGAAGCAATTTAGTTCTACTTCCATATGCTAAGAAACTTGAGAAAATGGTAGAAAAGCTTATGTAGTCCTTTCAAGAAGGAATCTGTGAACGTCTCTAATACAAGGTCTTAAGCTAAGTAAAGCATACTTACATTTTTTGGCATTAAAAGCACTTTTAACAAAAACAAAAAATAGTACCAAAGCACTTTTTAATATCCTAAGCATTTTTGCAAGGTTTTAAAAGCAGAAGCTGTTGCCTGTAAGTTTTTTAGCTCAACTTTGCCATGAGCAGGCCAACTCGGAGGAGGGACACGGTCTTTGATTTCCCATGTTGCTTCTGAGGGAATTCTACAGAATTGCTTTATCCTCTCAATAGAAACCATCCTGTTTTCAACATTGCAACTCGTATATATGGCCCAAAACATAACTCCATTAAGGGACAACCCATATGAGAGAGATAACCCAACATTCTCTGCATCATTTGAAAAAATCTCAATAATCAAGTTTCATTTCATCTTTAAAAGGCCAAGTAAAAAAGAGATAGAAAAAGGACATGAATGTGATATATTTAAACTCCATAGATCTTTATTATGTTGAGAATCACATGGCAGGATACGAATAACAATCATGCATACACTATAATGAAATTTGCTTAAATGCATATTATAGGTACATGTTAGACCACCCGAAGAATGTTACCTCTAAACGATCATATGAATTGAAAAATTGATTGATGATATTTTGAAAATCACATAATCTTATTTTAAATACCAGGCTTTATGATGTTGCTTGGTAGCAAGATCATGAATGCAGTACAAATACAGAGGACAATGCTGCCAAGCAGTTCCTAGCGAAATCGTAACCACTCGTTGGACCCAATATTGTGAAAATCCATTCGAAGATTAGCATTTACTCTCTTAATGTTCTCCTCACAAAACCTATTTTGCTTTCTGAAAGAGCGAATCGTCATAACACCATATATACTTTCTGAGAAGTGATGAATAATAGGAGCTTTTGTGATTGAATCGAACCGTGTTAGTTCCCTTGATGATGAAAGAAAGTATCTCTATAACATGAAGAAATGAAATTGTCATTAGAAGTACTTGACAAGCAAACAGTAAAAGACAAAGATGAATGTTCATACCCGATACCAAATATTTAGCCATAGTAGTGGAAGCAATAAGAACACAGTTGGCCAGGAGTATTAGCATGTTACTACAAAAATGCCAAACAATGTGAAGTACAAGCCAATGTTAAGACTCAAAAACAGTGGGAGTAAGAGATCAATATTGGTCTGATCAGCCGATGCCTATGGCAAAAATACCACATGTCAGCACATATGCATCAACATTACAGCAATTCATACGTGAAATTTCAAAAGATGTTTCATTTCTTACCCGACTCAGTATTCGTCCTGAAGGTGTAGTATCAAAAAACGACATGGGTGCGTGCAAAATGCTGAACATAATTTTAGAAAAGAAAGCTTGTGCAGTCTTAAGCCCCACTTGTGTAACAATAAAGGCTCTAGCTGTTACCACAACAATGGAAAAGGCAACTATTATGGCATAGACAGAAATGAACTCAGAAGGGTTGAAGGAGACGGCACGCTTTGCAGAAGTTTCATAGGCAAGCCAATAATCACCAGCCATTTGAGATACTTGCCACAATAAAGACAGTAGCAAAACTATTACCACACCCCACCAACCATAAGCCTCTGTGCAATAATCTTTATATGCTTTCAAGTCCACTTTTCCAGTTTCTTTCTCCTCCTCTTTAATAAGTTTTGAAGTCCCCTGCTCAAACTCAGGTTGGTCTGGAGTATTGTTTTCACCATTGGCCTCAATTGAGGATTGAGGATATTTTTTAGGCTGGGTGGAATTTTCTACAAGATCCATTGATGTTTCATGAGCAACTACTAATGCTTTAAAATCCAAGCCAGAATCTAGAAGGACATCGTACTTTCCGGATTGAACTATCATCCCATCTCTCATAACCTGTAATCCAAATAACACATTAGTCTTCTACATAAGCTTAAACAATCTAGAAGAATCAAAAGTAATATGTACAAGGATTAAAATAACTTACCAAGATGTGATCAACATTATGCAAGAAATCTAGTTGATGAGTCACAAGTAGAATAGTTTTATCTTTAAGAGCTCCCCTAACACATTCCTGTGAAATTCAATTATATCAATTAAGTATTTGATCTATAACTTTCTTGGATGTTATTGTTTGACATAATAAGGTAACATTAACTAACAATTCCACCTTGAATATTTTTGATCCAGTATGAGCATCAACAGCACTAAACACATCATCTAGAAGATAGATGTCACAATCTTGATAAACAGCCCTTGCAAGTTGTATTCTCTGTTTCTGACCACCACTTAAGTTGATTCCTCGCTCCCCAATCTCTGTTTGATCTCCATAATCCATCATTTCTATGTCTTTTTCCAAGCAACAAACCCTATTAACTTTGTTATATATCTCTCGGTTCATTGGCAAACCAAATAGGATGTTTTCTTCAATTGTTCCATTCTGAATCCATGATGTTTGAGCTACATATGCAGTTTTTCCACAAACTTTCACCTATTAGAAGAAAAACTTAAACCACAAGACGTTTTATACTTTTAAACATTACAAGACTGAAAGAAACATTATAAGAGCTCATGCTTACCTGTCCAGTTATTTTATGCATCTCACCCAGAACCGAGGCTAGTAGTGATGACTTACCAGATCCAACAGTTCCAACTATAGCTGTAAGTTCTCCTTCATTGATATTCAAATTTATATTCTTCAAAACCTCTTCCCCATTTTCATCATCCCAGCTAAACACCGCGTCTTTAACCTCCACAACAATACTTCCATTATAATCCACCACTCTCTCCACTGTGTCACTACCACCTACCAATTCTTTACTCATCATATAACTATCCAACCTCACAAGCAATATCATAGCTTGGGAAAGTGAAATCATAGATTGTGGGAAAGCTCTAACCGGTTCTTGCAAGATTCTAAAAGTACTAGTAGCTGTGAACACAGTCCCAGCATCAAGAGGAATTTTCAACAGAATTGCAGTTCCAAATGTGAGAGTTGATATCATCAATGGCGTGGTCCACATGACAATGATATTACCAGAGATTGAGTACATGAATTTGGTTAACCATCCAAACTCCGCTTCGCGAAAGCCTTTTATTCTTTTATTGAAATGTTCCTCCCATGCTTGAAACTTAATAACTCTCATATTACTAAGCATTTCATTAATCACCTTCATTCTCATATCTCGATTCATCATCACGTGGAACTGGAACTTTTTATTTAGTATGGTCCCCATTATAGCAATCATAAGAACCACCAAAATTACCACAATTGATGTGATTATTGACGCACCAAGGTAGTTATACAAAATCACTAAGGCAGCACCAACTTGCAATGGCATTAACCATATAGAATTTAGCTGCAGTATCATATTAGATAATTGTTGAGCATCAACAGCCATGTAATTCACAATCTGTCCAACACCATGATTCTGCCTAGCAGAACATGACAATCTAAGTCCCTTCTTGTACAAACTAGTTATGAGAGTGCACCGAATTAACATCCCTAGCTTTTGAGAGTTGAAGTTAAATTGATGAGTGGTTAAAACTTCGAAAAATTTTGCAACAAGAAGAATCAACACAAGGTAGTATCCTTCATAAAGGGAGCTTCTTTTCCCTGCAGTGTAATCAACAAATCTCTTGATAAGGTTTGGTCCAACATAGGTAACACCGAGGCGAATTATTGCAAGGAAGGAAATGAAGGCAAATTCTTTCCAAAAGCAACGCATCAATGTAGTTATAACAGGATGGGTTGATTTCTCATTAGGTTTAGGCCACTTGGATTCAAAAAGAGCATACATTCTTTCAGCTCTATGTTCCGGTGAAAGTGATGGTATCTCTTCTATTTTAAGTGGTGCTTTGTAACCTTTGCTCAACAAGGGATTCATCCAAATCCAAAAGGCTTTAGATATTATTGAAGCTGAAGCATATAGAGTCACATTGGATTTGTTTGAAAGAATGTCATATTGTATTGAACTAATTCCAGCTTCAGATTCTGTCTTCACCATAATACCATTAGATCCTCTAAAAGCTACCAAGAGAAGAACAATTGACAAAGGAAAAGAAGCAATAGAAACCACATCATCAAATCTCAAATCGGGTTCGAATCTTTTCTCTATAGAAACGAAACGAAGGATCCCAAATATAGTAAACAAGGAAATGAGAATGAAATTCACAACTCAATAAATTCGAATTGAAATTGGGTGAGTTAAGGCTTCAAATCTCTTCTCTTGAACTATTAGAATTGCTATTACTAGATGAGTTATAGCTTGAACAGCCCAAAATAGTCCATCTACTAGTTTCCACGGTGAAGGAGCACTTCTAGTGAAAGTTAAAATGCACACAACAGTGTAGCCAAATGCTAATACAACAGTCACAACCAAAGAGAGTTTAAACCATAGAGTAGTTCTGAGATTAGCTGCTGTATTGTTTCTAATCAGAGGTTTGAGAAGGTCAACTGTTGGTTGACTATTGGAGATGAACAACCTTGAATGGAGATTTTTAATGGCAAATAATAAGAGATTGAGTAAGAAGAGAATGTCTACTGAAGACAAAAGTGCTCTCTGAGGACAAGGAGAAAGAAAAATGAATCTCAGCCATTTCAAGATTGAAGAAACAGAGGTGTCCTCAGAGGATTTGGAACATGAAATAGAATTAATCCAAGACATTCCTTCAAATTACGTGGCATCAACACATTTAGCAAGTTAAATAAGTTGTGTTATATTAGATTTGTTTAAATTTAAGTCATTTTCATATAATCTCATAAATTGTCACATATATTTACACAAAATATAAGACATTATTTATTATTTTTAAAATAAATAAAAGAATAAAAATATTGTTATAATTTATATTATTATTACCACATTAGTAACTATTTTATTTATTAATAATAATAATATTATTAAAATGTAATTAATAATAAAAATAAAATAAATATTTATATAATTTTATTATAATAATAATAAATATAGTAAGTGATACCCAATAATCAAATAATTGATTAAATATTGTATGATTGCTTTATCCAACTACATGAGACCACTTCATCATTAATTGAGCATCAATAATAATTTCTCATAGACAAATTGCGGTTGCGAAAACTGAGTTTTAATATCTCAATAAAAGCAAATTTTTTAACTACATATTTATTAATTATTAATGTTATTTATGTCACAAAACAAATCATTAGATGATATTTTGGAATTGAGTAATATATATATTGGTCTTAACTTTTTCTTGAAGGAAAAGCATACTTGGAGAAGAAGAATACTTGGAGAAGAGATTTACTTGGAGGAGAAGTATACTTGAGAGCTAAGTATACTTGATGGCCAAGTTTTGGGATTTACTTTCTCTCCAAGGATTTTTTTTGCCTATATATATTGCTTGCTACAATATCATTTGAGCACAACAACAACATACAAGCCACCACACCAACTTAGAAGAGTGCCACTATATTTATGTGAGAGGAAGACAATTAGATTTATCCTTTTGAAGATAGTAAAGCCACTATTTGGTTGAAGTCAATTTGGGTTCTTTGAAGCAAGCAGTTTCTTGGTGGAGAACCATCACAGTACATTACTTGTGCTTCTGTCACTGTACAAGGTTAGAGATACTGTGTAATTTAGATTTCATTTTGCAATTGGTTATTTACTTGGATATTGGTGTCTGTACTCTCCTTTTGGATTTGATAGTGGATTTGCCTCGGTGTGCCGTTGTCAGTGGAGTAGACTTTTCACATTAAAAAGTTGAACCACTTAAATCATTGTGCCATTTATTTTTCTTCTGCTTACTATTTTGCTGTTATCCAAAATTAAATTATTTGTGTAACTAAATTGGACCCAAAACTTCGCTTCCGCTAGCGCCAATTTATAACAAATTGGTATCAGAGCTTTGGGTGATTTATTGAAACTAATCAAGTTTGCTCTTTTGGATTTTTTGAGCTTTTGATTATTTGATTGATTTCATATTTTCTGGGTTGTGCTTCTGTTAATTTAATTTTGGGTATTCTGTTATGGCGGCAAAATACGAAATTGAAAAATTTAATGGTAGGAATGATTTTGGTCTTTGGCAAATGAAGATGCGAGCCATATTGGTTAAAGAATGGCTCGTTAAGACACTTGAAGGCAAGGATAAATTATCAGAAAAATTGACTGAGGAAGAAAAAGATGCATTGATGGAAAATGCTCTCAGTTCAATTCAGTTGTCCTTGTCTGATGAGGTATTACGCGAGGTTGGTGATGAAAGATCTCCTGCCGGGTTATGGCTTAAATTGGAGAGCGTGTATATGACTAAGTCTTTAACTAGTCGGTTATATTTGAAGCAACGCTTGTACACTTTCAGAATGTCAGAAGGTATGCCTTTGCACGATCACCTTGATGAATTTACTAAAATTATTCGTGATCTGAAAAACGTTGGTGTTAAGATTGATGATGAGGATCAGGCCTTAGTTTTGTTATGTTCTTTACCTCATTCGTTTGAACATTTTGTTGATACCGTGCTATATGGGAGAGACACTATTTCTTTGGAAGATGTCAAAGCGGCTTTGAATTCCAGAGAGTTGAAGAAAAAGGTGTCTACAAGTAATAACGATAGTAGCAGTGGTTTGTTTGTTAGAGGAAGAACGCAAGAAAAAGGCTCGAGCAAAATTAGAGGCAAGTCTAGATCAAAATCTAGAAAGAGAACAGATAAATGCAATTATTGCCGTCAAGAAGGGCACTGGAAAGTTAACTGTCCGAAACTCAAAGGTAAAGGGAAATCTACCACAACATCTTCTGGTACTAATGATGTTGCAGGTATTGCAGATAGTTCTGGTACCGATGGTGATAATGTTCTGTCAGTATCTATTAGTTCTCCTAGAGATGTTTGGATTCTTGATTCGGGTTGCACTTACCATATGTGCCCCAATAGGGATTGGTTTGTTTCTTATCAGTCCATTGATGGGGGTGTTGTCTTGATGGGAAATAATGTGTCCTGTAAGGTTGTTGGTATTGGTACTATCCGAATTAAGATGCATGACGGTATTGTCAGAACTTTAAAAGATGTTCGCCATGTTCCAGATTTGAAAAAGAACCTAATATCTTTGGGTACTTTTGACTCACAAGGCTATAGGTATATAGCTGAAGGTGGAGTTTTGAAAGTTATTAAGGGTGCTCTGGTGGTTATTAAAGGGCAATTGTCTCGTGGCCTCTATGTGCTTCAGGGTAGCACTGTCATTGGCAGTGTTTCAGTTTCATCCTCGTCAGATCAAGATTCAGATACGACTCGCTTATGGCATATGCGGTTGGGGCATATGAGTGAGGCAGGAATGTCTATTTTGAGCAAGCGGGGTTTGCTTGGTGGTTAGAAAACTGGGAAGCTTGATTTCTGTGAGCATTGTGTCTATGGAAAGCATCACAGAGTTAAGTTCAGTACAGCCATCCATAAAACGAAAGGTATCGTTGATTATATTCATTCAGATCTTTGGGGTCCCTCTCGTGTGGCGTCTAAGGGTGGTGCCCGGTATATGTTGACTTTTATTGATGACTTCTCTCGTCATGTTTGGGTATATTTTCTGAAAAATAAGAATGAAGTGTTTTCGAGATTTGTCAAGTTTAAGGCTTGTATTGAAAATCAAACTGGCAAGAAGATCAAGCGTTTGAGAACGGACAATGGCTTGGAATTTTGTGAGAGTCAGTTTAATGAGTTCTGCGAAAGGAATGGCATAGTGAGACACCGCACTGTGCGTTATACACCACAACAAAATGGAGTTGCAAAACGTATGAATAGGACTCTTTTGGAAAGAGCTCGTTGTATGCTCTTTCAAGCTGGATTGGATAAATCCTTTTGGGCTGAAGCTTGTAACCATGCTTGCTATTTGGTGAATCGGTCTCCATCAACTGCAATTGAGTTGAAGACTCCGTTTGAGATATTTTATGGTACTGCTGCTAATTATTCTGATTTAAAAGTTTTTGGTTGTCCTTCTTATGCTCATGTTAATGATGGTAAGCTTGAGCCAAGGGCATTGAAATGTATATTTTTGGGATATCCTTGTGGGGTGAAGGGTTATAGATTGTGGTGTGTTGAACCCAAGTCACCTAAATTTTTAATTAGCAAAGATGTCAAATTTGATGAGTTTTCCATGTTAGAAAAGAAAAAGGAGTCAGTTGTTGCAGATAAAGACCCCGGTGTTAGTGAGCAGGTGGAGCTTGAGAGTGGAGCTCCTAGTCAAGTGCAAGAGAGCACTTCAAATCAGCCATTTGTGGATGAGGTAGATGATTCTGCTCCTGATGTAGCAGAACAGCAACAAGAGCAACCATACAGTATCGCTAAGGGTAAAGGAATCAGAGAGATTCGACGCCCTCAGAGGTATGCAGATGCAGATTTAGTTTCTTATGCATTGTCTGTGGCAGAGACTATTGGGGTGAATGAACCTACTAGTTATCGTGAAGCTGTCACTTGTGATGAGTCTGCTCAGTGGTTAGTTGCTATGAATGAAGAGATTGAATCACTTCATAAGAATCATACTTGGGAATTGGTAAAACCGCCTAAGGGCCAGAAGATTGTTGGAAACAAATGGGTCTTCAAGAAAAAGGAAGGTATACCTGAGGTTGAAGCATCTAGGTTCAAAGCACGTGTTGTTGCAAAGGGCTATTCTCAGAAAAAGGGTATTGACTTCAATGAAGTATTTTCACCCGTTGTGAAACATAGCTCCATACATGTGTTGCTTGCTATGGTTGCGCTGTTTGACTTGGAATTAGAACAACTTGATGTCAAGACAGCTTTCTTACATGGTGAGCTTGAAGAACAAATTTATATGCATCAACCAGAGGGGTTTGTTGTTCCAGGTAAGGAAGATCATGTTTGTTTATTGAAAAAATCATTATATGGTTTGAAGCAATCTCCTAGGCAGTGGTATAAGCGGTTTGATTCTTTTATGATTGATCATGGTTACTTTAGGAGTGACTATGATAGTTGTGTTTATCATAAAAGATTCTCTGATGGTTCATTTGTTTATTTGTTGCTATATGTTGATGACATGCTTATTGCTTCTAAGAATAAGCTTGAGATTCAGAAATTAAAGTCTCAGCTTAGTGGTGAGTTTGAGATGAAAGATTTGGGTGCAGCAAAGAAAATTTTGGGAATGGAAATTTACAGGAATAGACAAGCGGGCAAGCTTTATTTGTCTCAGAAAAGTTATATCGAAAAAGTTCTTGAACGCTTTGGTATGAAAGAGTCTAAACCTGTGAGTACGCCACTAGCTGCGCATTTCAGGCTTTCTTTGGATTTGTCACCACAGTCAGAAGAAGAAGAGAAGTACATGTCTCAAGTTTCATATGCAAGTGCCGTTGGTAGTTTGATGTACGCTATGGTTTGTACTCGTCCAGACATTTCACATGCAGTTAGTGTTGTTAGTAGATACATGGGTAACCCTGGAAAGGGTCATTGGCATGCAGTGAAATGGATACTTCGGTATTTGAAAGGCACTTCTAGTTTTGGTTTGGTATATGATGGGAGTTCTAATACTGGTTGCAGTGTTATTGGTTATGTGGACTCCGATTATGCTGGAGATTTGGATAAGAGAAGATCTCTGACAGGTTATGTTTTCACTCTTTCTCATTGTGCCATTAGTTGGAAGGCTACTTTACAGTCTACAGTTGCTTTGTCAACTACAGAGGCAGAGTATATGGCAGCAGCAGAAGCAGTGAAAGAAGCCATCTGGCTTAGAGGTTTGGTTTGTGACTTGGGTTTACAGCAGGATACTTCTGTTGTATTTTGCGATAGTCAGAGTGCGATACATTTGACCAAGAATACTATGTATCATGAGAGGACCAAACACATTGATGTCAGATATCACTTCGTTCGTGACATTGTGTCTCAGGGTGCTATTGTTGTTAATAAGATAGTTACTACTGAGAATCCAGCTGATATGTTGACCAAATCAGTTTCAGTTAACAAGTTCAAGCATTGTTTGAACTTGATTGGTGTTTGCAGTAAGTGATTGCCCTTTGGGGCTTTTGAACGACGGTCATTTGGTATTTCGAGGAATTTTGTATTTTGAAGAATTTTGGTTTCTTCGTTTTGTGTCAAGGTGGAGATTTGTTATTTATGTCACAAAACAAATCATTAGATGATATTTTGGAATTGAGTAATATATATATTGGTCTTAACTTTTTCTTGAAGGAAAAGCATACTTGGAGAAGAAGAATACTTGGAGAAGAGATTTACTTGGAGGAGAAGTATACTTAGGAGCTAAGTATACTTGATGGCCAAGTTTTGGGATTTACTTTCTCTCCAAGGATTTTTTTTGCCTATATATATTGCTTGCTACAATATCATTTGAGCACAACAACAACATACAAGCCACCACACCAACTTAGAAGAGTGCCACTATATTTGTGTGAGAGGAAGACAATTAGATTTATCCTTTTGAAGATAGTAAAGCCACTATTTGGTTGAAGTCAATTTGGGTTCTTTGAAGCAAGCAGTTTCTTGGTGGAGAACCATCACAGTACATTACTTGTGCTTCTGTCACTGTACAAGGTTAGAGATACTGTGTAATTTAGATTTCATTTTGCAAGTGGTTATTTACTTGGATATTGGTGTCTGTACTCTCCTTTTGGATTTGATAGTGGATTTGCCTTGGTGTGCCATTGTCAGTGGAGTAGACTTTTCACATTGAAAAGTTGAACCACTTAAATCATTGTGCCATTTATTTTTCTTATTGCTTACTATTTTGCTGTTATCCAAAATTAAATTATTTGTGTAACTAAATTGGACCCAAAACTTCGCTTCCGCTAGCGCCAATTTATAACAATTAATAATATGTAAAATAATGCATTAATAATAATACAAATAATCTACTTCTACGAAAACTCTTTGGTAGATGGAAGTATCATTTTTTGCTAATTGAATTACAACACTGTCGATAGAAAATGGACACAGGCATGAGGCATTTATGAGAAATTAATTTGCTCACCAATATTCTTATCAAAAGAAAATTTTATCCCTCACCAACCCATTACTAAGAACTTTACAATTAAATAGATATCTTTTCATTAAAATTACTTCACATATATCTTACTTAACATATTTTACAATTATCTTCAGATATAACAAAAATAGAATTCGAATTGACAATTGCCGGCCTTTGATAAATTTTCTAGTAAGTGTGAAAAGGCATTAGCTCATTATAATAAGGTATTGACATGCCATAGTAAAGTATTTATAAGCTGTGCAAATTTATTGACAAGCCATAGTAGCTTTACTAATATTCTGGTAAGGGTTATTAGAATAAGACTCTTACAACAATAATAATAAGTCTTTATTGATATATGTGTGACGCAGTGAAGTGTTTGGTAGATTGAGAATATTGAATAATTAATTTGTTGGAGTAATTAAACTGACACAAAATATTTAACGTGGAAAAACTCATTCAATGTGAGAGGGAAACAACCACGGGACAACTCCGAAAAACTTCCACTATATCAAAAATGGGTATAACAATTCTCTCAAGTTTATGCCCAAACTTGAGGTATTACAATATCACACTCACAAAGTGTATCTTTCACACTCACAAATGTGTGGTAAATCTCTCACTATTTTATCTCTGCAGGTATTTATCACTCTCTGCAAGAACACCTCACTTTTATTTCACAGCTTAAATTTTACTGTGGTATTTTCTAAGCTGATTTTCTTATCAGCTCTTCTCTCTAAATCTCAATAGTAAATTCTGAGATTTGCTTATATTTTGAGCTACCTGCGCTTCTTTATTTATAGAGAGGTTTTATAGCAATGATCACATTGCTTACCTTATCTTCTTTTCCTTCTTCAATATTAGCCGCACCGTTCATCGCAATTTTCTTCTTCTTTTTCTTTTTCAAAGTCAGAAATTGATGCACCATCTACAACAAACTTGTAGCCTTCTCTTCACATGAGGCAGACCCCATCATCTTTTGTAGTGCAATTTCAATAAAAGATTAAAGAGTAATGTTAGAAACATAATGTTAGAAACACAAATGTGTGGTAAATCTCTCACTATTTTATCTTTGCAGGTATTTATCACTCTCTGCAGGAACACCTCACTTTTATTTCACAGCTTAAATTTTACTGTGATATTTTCTAAGCTGATTTTCTTATCAGCTCTTCTCTCTAAATCTCAGTAGTAAATTCTGATATTTGCTTATATTTTGAGCTACCTACGCTTCTCTATTTATAGAGAGGTTTTATAGCAATGATCACGTTGCTTATCTTATCTTCTTTTCCTTCTTCAATATTAGCCGCACCGTCCATCGCAATTTTCTTCTTCTTTTTTTTCTTTTTCAAAGTCAGAAATTGATGCACCATCTACAATAAACTTGTAGCCTTCTCTTCACATGAGGCAGACCCCATCATCTTTTGTAGTGCAATTTCAATAAAAGATTAAAGAGTAATGTTAGAAACATATAAGTTTACACTTAAGTTAATTATGGTATGACACGTAGTTAAAGAATTTTAAAAATGAAAAAAATTGTTCATTAAAAAATCTTTAGCCATTATCACAATATTATTAGTATGATTATAAATTTATGTAATTCTATTATATTTTAATTAATGATCGAATCTAACTCAAATTTTTGGGAAGGTATTGACAAGCCTTGGGAAGGTAGTGGGACTTTATCAGTGCAGTGACAAGGCTTACTATAATAAAATAATTCCTTACTATAACAATGATAAGTCTTTTTCTTGAATAATTTTAATAAAAAGATTAAACCTAACTTAAATTTGAATAATCTTATGTAAATTAATTCATTTGCGTGACTTCAATGTATAGGCCCGCATATCAAGCCATGTATATTTTTTTTAAGGTTTAATGCCAGTTAAAATAGGGTAAGAGAAATACAAATCAACACAAATTTATACTCAAACTTAAATTTATATAGTGTATTATATTACAAAATTTTCTTAATTTTTTTTTTATTATTTTAAAGTTATTTTTTAATGTGACATATCATAATAATTAATATTAATATAAATTTATGTCTTCTTAATATTCCTCAAAATATTCCTCAAAAGGTAAATAATACATGTAATAGCCATGCTTATATATTTAATATAAATCAAGAATTTAATGCAATATAATTAACTTGTACAAATTTTTCATTCTATAATATTCACCCTATTAATCACACTAGCCACAGTTTCCCATTTTATTATCAATTTATGAAAATCATTCTAAATTAAATTTATGGAGCCCATATTCCATTTCATCTATATTTTTATAAAATGAACATGAAAATAAAAATAATTATCTTTTCACTCATTTTATTTCTTTGTTAATAAACGCACCCATAAAGTGATCATCGATGGTATATTCATTTGAATATGTTTAATCCATGAAGGAAAATATACACAAAAATTCGATATTTTCATATATTTGCTTGGGTTCATATGTTTCATTTTTTATTTATTTATTGTCCAAGTATTTAAAACTTTCATTTAGTTAGTTTGTTTAATGAGAAACATTGAAGTCTTTTGATTCTTTTTATACAAAACTATGGTATCACTTATTTTGAAATTAAAATAATTAAATATTATTAGTTGTTTATATATATATAAGTTAGATAAATGTGTTTAAATAATCCCTTGGTTTGTGGTCCTATTGCCCAAGAGAATGTAATGCTGTGGCCCATACACTGGCAAAATTTACTACAAAATGTCCAGAGGAATTGGTGAGGCTAGAGGAGTGCCCATCCTTAGTTTCTGATGGTATCACAAATGGATTGTGAATTGGCTGATAACAATCTAACTTTGATATGTGTTCAGTGAAGATAATTATTTTCTGATAAAAAAAATAACAATAATCCCTTAGAAAAAATTTGAAAACTCATTTGGGAAAAAAAGTGGTGGTGAATCAAACTTTCATGTCCATATTTGAAATTAGAGCCGGCAATTTTTGACACGACCCGCGAACTCGACACGACCCACCCACGAAATAGTCAGGTCCGGGTTGAGCTTATATGTGTTGGGTTGTAAACAGGTCGACCCATTTAACCCATTTAAAAAAACAGGGTTGAATGGGTTAATTGGGTAACCCGCATAAGTAACATAAGTAAATAACTAAAATTATTAAAGTATGTACGTAATTGTTTCTTATTTAATTATTTTGTAGGTTTATACTTTGAAATATTATTGAGAATTTGAGATGATGTTTAAATTCATTTCATATTTTATTTTCTTATTTTTATCAATTTATAATAATATATTATTTAGTTTAATTTTGTAAGTTTTTATTATTAATTATTTATTTTAGACTTAAAACAAGTTTTTATTTACAAAGAATTTATTATATATTTTTTTGTTAGACTTTTTTGTTATTATTTAAGACTTTAAAATATTAGATTTGATGCATCACAATATTTATGATTATTGATATTATTTTTATTTTATATTAGTTAATATTTTTACATTTTTTGTTAAAATAATGCTTAAATTAATTTAATTTTTGGAGTCTAATTAGAATTTATAATGTTAATAGGTGACATAAATATATGTTGATACTCGATATAATATCTCTGATTTTTTATATTATAAAATATAATATATATTATTTAATATATTTATACGGGTTAAATGGGTCAACCCAGGTTGGGTTAGGGTTGTACTTTCTGATCTATTTAATAAATGGGTTGGGTTAGGGTCAATCTTATATGAGTCGGGTCGTAAACAGGTCGACCCGAACACGACACGACCTACCCGTTTCACAGCTCTATTTGAAATGATCATAATGACCATTATTGTAGCAGTTGTGACATGTAACAAGTCCACATGTTCTCTTAATATTAACAGACTACATCCCTCCAATTACTATACTTATGACATGTCACAACTATAACATGTAGCAGTCGTTATGGTTTTAGGTAGTTTGGATTAGAGACCAATGTATTATTAATTAAAAGAAAAATATATAAATTTATATTTATTTTTGTAAATATCAATTATATTATAAAATTATTTTAAAAGATTAAAAAATAATATAATTAAAGTGAGTACAAAAATGATTGTAAATTTATATAACTATAATATTTTTCGTTTAAAAAATCTAACCAATTATTTTAAATTATTAAATTACTCTAGATGAATATGTGATTTTGTCTTACTTAAATTTCGCTTGATTTGAAGATTTACTTATTAATTCCAAATTTTAAACTATAATAATATATATTTTATTAATTTAAATTACATTATGATAAGATAATTGATTACATTTGTTAAAATGATTGATCCCTACAAGGAATGCTTTTCTTATAAATTAAAGGATTAATTTTTTAATAAAGAAAAGGACATTTTAGTTTTTACCTAAACAAATGATATACGCGACACTTTCCTTGTATAATATAAAAGACAGAGAAAAAGAATTATACGATTGTCACTTGTTATAATTTGATATTTTAAAAAGAATTATGGAAATGTTTTAGTGTATATATATATATATATATTCAATAAGCTAGCGAAAATGCGAAATGCATTTAGTAATATGGTAAAACTATTATAATAATTATTTATAATTCGACTATCCGACAAGTAAATCATTGGTGAAATTAAAACAAATTGAGTTTAACAAACATTCACAATTGAAGTTGACTTTATTTTATAGGGTTAAGGATCAGATAATCATTTTGATTGTGTTATTTAATTTATATATTTTTATTTAATATTATTTGATTATTTTAATCGTTAAAAAGTTATTGATTAAAAACAAATTTTAATATTTTATTTAATAATTTGTATCAATCATGTGCAAAAATAAGCAAAAAAATAATATATCATTTATCTTTTTTTTTTTTTTTTTTAGCTTAAAAATAGTAGGGATGAAATTTTCTAGGTTTTTTGTTGAAATTTATTTTTATCAATCACGTGGCAAAAATAAGTGAAAAATAATAAATCATTTATCTATTTTTTTTAGCTTAAAAATAAAGGGATGAGATTTTCTTGGTTTTTTGTCGAACTCAATCTTAATAATATGTTTTTATTTTTAATTAATTTCTACTTATTTAATATTTCAATTACTCTACTTTATTGATATTTGCAATTAATTGTTCAATAAATGATTGACGTTTTAGTATAGCTTAGAAAAGTGTATTAAGAGTTAGTCATTAGATAATATACATATTTAATGAAACATTATGTGAACATGATTATTGAATATGTGGTATGTGTACATTCATACTTAATGTATATTAGAAATAACATGAAATTGTGACTTATTCCTTTTAAGTAATTTTTTGAATGCTTAAAAAAGATTTATGAATATATTATAGCATGTAATCAATCGTCCATGTTTGTAGAGCAATGAGTAATTATTATGTGTGCATGTGAAATGATTGAAGAATACTTAGATCTAAGTTTCTTATATGTTTGAGCATAATTGTGGTTAGATGTGTTTGAATTATCTTCTGCTAATAATTTATTTTTATTTATTTTCGTAAATCCAACTTTTTCTTCCAACATCATATAAACTCTAAAGAGTAAATACAACTCATTTAATGTGCTAAGTATGTGAAGGTAAAGTGGTATATTATTTTAGGATGACTATTATTTGGGTGCCAAAGAAAGATCAACATTAGATTCAAAATAGGTAACTAAGAATGCATAAATACAAAAGTAAGCAAAAAAAAAAAAAAATACAAAGGTAAATAAGAAATGTTCAATTGGTTCAAAAATGAGTTAAATCATTTCTTAACAATTTGTAGTCTAGGATTTCGCTTCAAGAGACGCTCAAACAAAATTTAAGACTTGTGAAACCTAAAACATGCATAATTTGCACAAATGTTCTCTAAACATCGTACTTATCAATAATTAAGGTATTGTTCTTAAATATCACCATAAAAAATAGAGCTTACATCAAGAATAAATCCATACTAGTACATCCATATTTAAAAAAAAAAAAAGCTCATGATCAAAATAACCATAGTTGCTATCATTGAAACCCTAAATCAACCACAAAGCAAGCAGATGTCACATTTTTCATATATACTTTCACATAAACATAATAAAACTAAACTAATTATTAAAGAAATTAAGTGATTTTTATCCCAAAATTTAACATATATATGGTTCTTCATGTGCAAAACATTAAAAATAATAATAAATAAAAGATGAAAAAACTTTCTTAATTGATATTTTAATTCTAGATAACTTAATTAGCTTGATGTAAAACAACTTTCTTCTTATCCATAGTTTAGAAAAGTAAGAATTAACTTTTGAAATACATATTTGATAACTACAATATTTGTGCATTGAAAAACTCTCCAGAAAAGTTTTGAAATTTGTTAATCAATGGTAAACATTGTAGGATAAAATATTTTGTACAGTTTCATTTGAAGACTCACTTATTCGATAACTGCGATATTATTACATTAAAAGACTCACGACAAGATGAGTTTTGAAATTTGTGAATCAATGGTAAAAATTGTGAAATAAAACATTTTATACAATCTCATTTGAAGATTTGCTTATTCAATAATTACAATATTAATATATTGAAAAATTTACGATAAGATGAGTTTTAAAATTTGTGAATCAATTGTAAAAATTGTGGAATGAAATATTTTGTACCGTTTCATTTGAAGGCTAGCATTTAGACAGAATTCTTACTCACTATTGCCAACTTAGTAACTTTTAAGATCCTAAAAACTAAAGTATGTATCAAAATATGTAACTCGACTTCCCGTAAAGAATTGGTGCTAAACGGGACTATATTGTGTCATCATTAGGTCATGAACAATATGACCTCTAGTCACGAATATAATTAATGTTTTATTATATATAAAAATATAAATTATATTTAATATTTTTTTTAGATAAAATTATTCTCTGTTTTAAATTATTGATATTAATTGTTCTTTTATAACCTATTATCACATTAAATAACAACTCTAAACATGATAATGGAATAAAGACTCGTTAAATCTGGATTCTAATTATATGATATTATCACATTTAATAAGAACTCTAATCATATAATGATTATAACATCTAATAAGAATTATAAATATTATTTTACTTTCATAATTAATTTAGAAGTATAAAAAATTAATTTTATATTTATTTTAAATATATTTTAAAAATTAATTAAAAAATTAAAATAAGTAAAATAGTTTAAATGCAACACATTTATCTTTAATTAGTAATATAGAAATTGCAAAAAGATCATTCATATATATTCTCTTCTTTTTATTATTTTATGTAATTTTTTGGTTTTGCTAAAGAATCATGTTATCTGGATTTTTTTTCCTTCCTCTGGTATCATATTGTCTTGTTTGCAGTATCTTGGAATAACACAAGATCATGATCTTAGTATTAACAAAGGCAAATAGATTAATCAATCGGCCTACTCTATCCACTCATATATGTTGCAATTTTTTTTTCTTTCGAAATTTGTCATTATTGATGCCAAGATTATTTTGTACCATTTCGCTGAAAATGGAACATATATGAGTCGATGGAGTAGAAGATCAAACTTTTGGTTTCGACTTTCCAGATTGTACCAGTCTTTTTTTACTTCTTTCTTTTTTCTTTATAAACATTAACTCTTCCTCGACAACATCTACTCATTTTACAAATAGTTTACTATTCAAAAATTAGATCCAATTAGATTAAACCAAAATATTAGAACGAATTTGTTTGAATAATTATACAAGTGATTCAGTTTTGTTTATATTTTTACAAACTATTTATCAAATGGTTAAATTCAAATTTTTAAATTTTTTAATAATTCAAACATGACTGGACCATTATATATTATATATATATATAAAAATATTTTTAAAAATAAAAAATCTATTATATTATTTTAATTAAAGATTAAATATTACATTAAAATTTTTTTTTTTGCAGCTTTAACTCTTTATCATACAGTTTGCAGTTTTTAATTGCATATAATTTATGATATTTTACATTTTCTAAATTTTATTAACTTAATTATTAATTTATGTTTGATATTATATGATTTATATTTATAACATATTTAAAGTAATTTTGTTAGATTTAAGTTTTTTTCTTATGTTAATTTCAAATTTCAACATAATTTGGAGAGAAAAAATTAAAATTTAAAAACCATAAAAAATATTTAACTAAATTGGACCGGATCGAATCAGACCCTCCGGTTTTAATAATTTTGTTAGACAAGCATTCATTTCAGGTTTGATTTAAGTTATATAAACAATCCAATTTAATTAATTTTTGGCTAAAAATTTAATCAAATCGAATCATGAATATCCTTAATTATAACTTCAATTAAAAAAAGAAAAAAAAAATTAAAATAAGACCTTGGGTGTCTTTGGGATATTCTTTTGAGAAGTCATCTCATGCTAATCTTTGTGTGTGGATGAAGATCGATTTCTTGGCCAAACCACTATAATGCTTAGTTTTTCATATTGTTTTTTTAATTATATAATATAATCTTTATATATAATAAAAAAAATAATATTTTTAATCTCCTACAAAAATAAAATATATGTTTATTTTTTTTTACAAAATACATGTTATTTAACATGGTAAGAAAATAAACCTTTTTTTTTTGTGTGTGTGAAAAAATAACAAATAAAACACATTTAAAACTCATAACAATAAACATAGTATCTCTAGCATTAATCCAATATTAACTTATACTCCACTAAATTTAAGAAAAATATACTATTTTTGTTATTATGAAATTTAATGGGTGTTATTTTAGGTATAAAAAAATTTAATAAAAAGTTAAAATTAAATTAATTAAATAACTTAATCATTTATGTGCTAGATTTTTTTTTTTTTAATACTTTATACTACTTAATTTCTTGTTGATTTTTTTATAGCTAATGTTATTTGGGTGTTGGTATAATGGTATGTATAGAAACATGTCTTGTAAGCAAGATGAAAATATCTTTGTATTACCGAGAAAATATCGGTTAATAATATAATATTGTTAAGTAAAATATTGAATAATATTAATAAGATGTAGTTTATGATTGGTTTTTTTATTTTTTAAAATAATTTATCATTAAATATCTTTATATAATTTTAGTAATCATAAAATTTATTAGTTTAAATTATTTAAAAATTTTAGCTACTTATTCTCTCTTTTTTTTATTAGTCAAAATAAATATAAAATATATTTATATTTATTAAAGGAGGCAATTAATTTAAAAATAAGTAATTAATTATTTTAATCTTTTTAAAAGTTTAATTAAAGTTTTTATAATACTGTTTGTTTATAATTTTTTTGAAATTTTTTAAATAATTTTGTCAACGACAATTATTTTAATATATCTATATCTATAAAATTTAAATTTCTATATTTTGATATAATGTTTCAAACATTACTTGTAATTATAGGTTTTTTTTTTTTTTTACCACCCACGAAAATTTCTAAAAACTTTAATAATTTTACGAACGCGTTGCTTGTAACTATAGGCTGATTAGTCATGAGTTGATTGTTTTGGTTAATCACTATTTGCAATATGCCACCGTTATTTGTCATAAGAGGTCACCTACAAGTCTACAACCTCAATAACTTCTTAATGTTTTTTTTTTTTTTTTTTTTTTTTTTTTTTTTTAAAAAGGGCTCTAAAGGCCCTTTTTTTTTATTAATAAAGAGAAAACAACTCACACACCCGTGGTGGGATTCGAACTTGGGTTCCTAGTGGGGGGAGAGGGAGTCTTACCACTGGACCACAAGAGATTCCCACGAGGAACTTCTTAATGTATCTGACAAACAAGCTAGACAAATGCTTCATCCCAAAATAAAAATAAAAATGGGATGTCGAGCTTTGCTGCTTTGGGCAACTGAGAACAACCACCTTTATTTCAGGAACATACCTCTATATTTCCATTCTATAGTTATAAAAAAAATGATTCTATATTTAAAAAAAAATGTAAAGCAATTATTTAAAGTTTAAAATTTAAATTTAAATAAATTAAGAGAAAATGTGCCTAGAGTCTCTTTGTTATATCATTTAAAGAAATTTAGTTCACTTATTACTTTTTGTAAAAATTTAGTCTTTTTATTACGAAAAATTATCAAAATTTTAAATTTTTTATTAATTTTGTAGTCATTATTGTATAATTTTAAAGACAATTTATAAAATTTATACCCCAATAATAGTTCAAAAAATATGAAAAAAAAAAAACTAAAAAAAATTAATTATTTATTCTTATACTATTACTTTTCAAAAATAAAATGACTAAACTGCTATAAAAAATAACAAAAGGACTAAATTGTTATTTTTGATATAACTAAGAAACTAAGATACCAATGCTATTATCCACCCTAAAAATAAAAACTGAACTTAATTATTTACAACAAAATACATAATAGTTATATTTTCAATAAAATAATACATATAATAACTTTATAAATATATAATTATTCTAATCAATAAATTTGTGATTTAACAACATGTAGTTCATCTGAACAAATAGAAAGTATTTGTTTCGAATCCAAATAACGGATGTATGAATAGTATAATTAATTTAAAAATATATCAATTTTCTATATTTTTTTCATTGAAAGTCAATTTGTACTTTATTTCAAGTTAAAAAAAAGTACATAGTACAATAAGATATATCTTAAAAAGTTAAAAAATTATATCATTTCAACCAACCTAGCATTCGAAAAATGCAATAAAAAGGTGCATAATGATGCAATAAATCCAAAACAACATGAAAAATAAAAAGAATTTTAAAACGAAATTAAACACCTAAAGATTATCAATTGAAATCTTTAGAGACCATCAATAATAAGAGTAATGAGCATCATTGCAAATATTTCCAATTGGACCAAAAACCCTAAGTACTCAATACCAAGTGAAAACATGCACAATCCAAATGATGAAAAACACTCCCATTGACGAATCATCCTCACTTAAGTGAGAAACAACAACCGGAGAAGTCACCGGATAGTGTAGTCCAACCACCAGACAAAAGCAATTGCCACCAAAAAGACAAAATCAAGGGCACCAATGCAACATATCAGCACCCAGACAACAGGAGGACCACCAAACGACGGCGAACCAAACACCAATCGACGAGCGAAATAGACCTCACTAGTTGACGAAGTAGCAACCATGCGACAGGTGAAACCACTAGACAATGGCCAATAGGAAATCTGACGACGTTAATTGAACCACTGGATGGCTTAGTATAGTACCGATAATAAGACTAGAAGACAAAGGCAACCAGACTTTAACATATATACTAAGTTAGAAAAGATATCATTGAATATTTGAAATTGTCATACTTTAATACTATATAGAGGACAATATTTTATATTATCAATACTCAAATAGTTAAATTAAAAGATATCATTTTATTTTGTATAGTAATAATTAAAAGATATCATTCAAGATATGAAATTTTCATACTTTAATATTGTATAGGGAACTATATTTTATATTGTCAGTACTCAAATGATCAAATTTTGATTGATTGTTTAATTTTGTACACTTTTATGTTAGACTATAAATTAAATCTTATTATATATAATAAAAAATGAATAGTTATGTATAAATTTTAACCCAAGATATTTGGCTTTATCTTACTAAATTATAAATAATAAAATTATATGTCTTAATTTTTCTTTAATTTCAAACAAAAAATATTTTTTTTACATGTAAGAAAATATTAAATATGAATTTTTAATAAATTTTATTAATAAAATTATTTTGATATGTAAGAAATTTACTAAAATAATTAATAATATTTTTAAATATAAATTATTTTATTAAAAATATTATATCATTAAATGATGTTACAATTTATCTGACTAAATTTTATAGATTATTATTAAATACAATAAATGACTGATTATACTATAATTTGATATTATTCGATCAATATGAGAGTACTTATTTAATAGAAAGCTAAACACATGTACAAATGTACTGTCATTAATGTTAAAACTTTGACAAGATTTACACTTATATTTTTTAATTTTTTATTATATAATTTATTCTTCAAATTTTTAAAATATTCAAACTTAACAACTAAATTCAACTAATAAAATTTCAATGTTTTATGCGAGCATCACATAAATGTTGATTGAAGTCATTAAGGTGCTTAATTAGTGGTCAAGAAGTTTGCATGTAAAATATTTGAAATTTAAGTATAGTTTTGAATATATAAATAGTATAATTATTTTAGAAGAATGAACTTAATTTGTTAATTTTAAACCAAATTAACTTTAAAAAGTAAGAAGTTTTTATGTTAATTGCTAACTTGGAATTGTTTTTAAAATTTTATGATAAAAGCTAATTAAAGTTTAATGAATAATAAAAGTATTTAAAGTCACTCTACTATTAAAAATAGAAACTTTAATTGATAAATACTAACTAATTTTTATATTAAATTATTTTTTTTAATAATAATAGAAATAAAAGTATCAAACTTAAAAGTAAATTTATTTTTATTTTTTTTATAAAGCTAAATTATATTAAGAATTTAGGAGAGTAGTTTTGAAAGCAGTATTTTATAATACGATTAAAGTCTTACATTTAAATATTGAGACTTAGAGTAAATATATTTTTATACCACTAAATTATAAGGATTATTATAAATATATTATTAAATTTTAATTTATTACATATATACCGATAAATTTTTTGATTGTTATAAATTTTTTCAATGACGTTAAAAACGGTTCTCAATGAGAATAAACATGTGCACAATACGTGTGACACTAATAATTAATTTCTTAAATTAAAAAAATTGAAACAAAAGCTCACGGAAATACCTCCAAAATTCACCGTTGCGCCACCACCGGAAAATTAGTGACTTACGGTTCCAGATGCTACTAGAATTTGGTAGAGTAACAGATCCATAGGTGCTGAAGTCACGTGAACTCCAAAGAAAGTACCAGTGTTGCGAAATGTTAGTTTCAGCGTGGAGTTCACATAGATCATATCAGTTGCAACTCCTGTGAAATCCGAACCCGCTTGAACCTTCAAATGCTTAAATTTAATACTCTGTTTGACAGAAAGACAAAGCAGATCAATCACAAATCAAACTATACATTTACAAAGTTCGATTAATTATACTTAAAGCTTTCACTTTTTTACATGAATTATCGATTTTAAGAATATTAACTCATTTACGAATCAAGCTATACATAAATTAATTGAATACTTAAATAAAATTTTATTATAACAATCATAATTATTATTATTAAAATAATTTTCCATTAATAATAATTTTATATAACATTAATAATAATAAAGTATAATTAAAAATAAAAATATTCATAATACTATTAACAAAAGTTGTTACATACATATTATCAAGAACAAATAATTTTTATATTATTAGATGGAGCTCGATCTGGCAAATTATTTTTTTAACTTTAGACTTATATTTTGTTTTATGATCCTTCATTTCAATAAAAAACAAACACTAAATAATAGGCAAAATAAATAAGTCATTTTTAGCTTAAAATATGTATTTTAATTTAAGATAGGGATTTTAATGGTGCTTTTCTTTTATATAAAAAATGTCTTTTAGTCATTTACTTATAATTTTTACTATTTAATCCTTTTTTTTTTTTTAAGTGACACCATTCATTCGGTTTTTACCATATAAGACTTTACAAAATTTTGTTAGATATTTGTAAGATTTTTTAAAAATAGTTTATTATTTATAACATTTTATTTGTCCATTTATAATTTATTTTAATTGTTGAATTTATTTTACTTGTTCTATATTAATTCTTTTATTTTTTTTTAATTAGAGTATTAATTTTATTAATTATTCTTTATAATATTTTAGATAATTTACTTTTCTTATTGTATTAAGTTGAATAAATCTAATTTTAAAATTTATTTAATATTCTTATTGGCTTTGATACTAAAATTTCATACAATATTTTTATTTTAATAATTTTCAATTATTAACAAGATAAATTTCTTAGAATATTTTTTCTTTTTTAAATTTGTATCGACATAAAATAGAAAACTTTTATGATAATTTTTTTAATTTATTATTTTTTAAGTTGACAATTCATTAACTCAATATAAATATAATTAACAAAATAAAATATTATACACTTACAAGTAAATTTTTACGAGACGACCCACTTACTAACAAAACTCAAATGAATTAAATAATAATTTTTAAATTAAAACAATACATTTATTTGAATAATTTTTTAAGTTTTTTTTTTTTTCTTTTTTTGGCTAATAACTATTTTCTTAAGTGGATAATCTATGAATTCAACACAAATATATCAGTAAAATAAAATATTATGTATTTATAAATAAAAAAGATAAAGACACAATATATTTATTAAATAATTAAATACAATTACTAATTATCATTTTAACTAATAAATTGAAATGATTTATTTTTTGTTATTTGAAGTGTTTAAAAATTAGATCAAATTGAATTAAATTAAAAAATAAATTAAATATAGATTAAATCGGATTGTATAATTATATAAGTTAAATGGTTAATTCTAATTTATATTTTTCAAATCATTTCTCAAACGGTCAAATTTAATTTTATAAATTTTATAACCATTTAAATTAAAGCAGACAATTATATATTATATAAAAAAATATTTTTTAAAATATAATATATTAGTATTTTTATTGAAAAACAAAAAATATTTTACACTATTATTAAAAATTAAATATAATATAGTTAATAATTATTAGTTATATGTATATTATGATGATTTTATCTTTTATAAATTTTATCAACTTAATTGTTGGTTTATATGTGATATTATATTATTTATATTTATAGCATATTTAAAATAATTTGATTAAATTTTAATTTTTTTTCTTATGTTAATTTATATGTTAATTTCAAGTTTTAACAACATAATTTCAAGTTTATTTGATTATATTATTTATCTGTTAATTTCAAGTTTATTTAATTTATATGTTAATTTGATTATATTATTTATATGTTAATTTCAAGTTTTAACAACATAATTTTGATAAAAAAAATATATAAATAAAAAATCATGAAAAATCGTTAATCAAATCAGATCGTACTAAACTAAATTTTTCAATTTTAACAATTTTATAAGCGAAATGATCTGATCTAATTTTGTTAAATTCATTTAAATGAGCCAATTTAATTATTATTTATTTATTTATTTTCTAATAACCGGACCATGGACAGACAACATCTAGCACAAAATACAAATTGACGGCCAGATTCGGGGGATAATATAGTAGTAAAAGCAAAAACCGTTTGAAACATTTTTCGGTATCCAATAGAGAACCAAGAATGTTCTATAAGGACAATAAGGTCGATTTATCAATAAAAATATTTTAATCCTAGTTAAGTTTAATCTATTAATTTTTAAATAGAGTCAATTTGTTCCAATTTTTTAAAAAATATTAACTTTTTAAAACAAAATTTAATTTTCTTAAACATAAAAATAAAAACAAAAAAAATTCCTTCTCCTTTAAAAAAATATACAATTTTCTCTGTGTCATATTTCAGTCTCTTTTCTTAGTATCATTTGTTCTCTAAGTTTTATCTCAATCTATTTTGTATTTATTATTTATTTGTATAAACATTTTAAAATTTATTTTTAATTATAAAAATTGTTTGAATATATAAATTAAGTGAGAAGATTTGAATTTTTTTAAATGAAAATAGAGAGAGCCTTATATAAGAGAGACCAATAGTCGAAAAGAATCAAATAAAAGAAAATTGATATTTTTAATAAAAGAAAAATGATATATAGCCTTATATATTAAAGTTTTTAATGATATTTTTAGATATATAATAAAAAAAAATGTTATTTTTATGAAAAATATAATTTTATTTTAAAAAAATATTTTTGAAAAATTGATGCAAAAATAACAAAAATAACACTCCTAATATTATATTAAATTATATAATTTTTATTATTATAAATTTTAAGAGGTACTATTTTAGATAATTTTTTAACATTGAATTAGATTAACTCGATTTAATAATTACTAAATTAAATATAGTTAATTTTAAGAAAGGAGTAACATTAATAATTACTTAATGTTTGGCTCTAGAGGTGTAAAAATGACGGGTCGGTCCGACTTAGCACGTTAAATTAGCGTGTCGTGCTAGCCTTTGGCCATTATATGAGTCGTGTCGTGCTTCTATTTTTGGTCTGTTAATTAGCGTGCAATGTCGGCCTTTGGCCCTTATATAAGTCGTGCCGTGCCTCCATTTTTGGCACGTGGGATTTAACGTGTCGTGTCAGGCCCGTTGATCTGTACTTAACGGGGCTCAACTGGCAGTGCACGGCGCGTGACCCCTTTATTTCATTTTTATTATATATTTATTTAATTATTTAATTAAAAATTATTAATAATGCTTTAAAAAATTAAAAGTGAGAGTCGAACTCTCAACCTCTCATTTGATAGATTGTTAGAAATTTATTAGATTATGTCTAATTTTATTCAAATGTAAAAAAAATTATTTATTTATTGGTAGTTTTTTAAAATTAATTTTTAAAATAATAAGACTTCGCGTTTCGTGCCGGCCCAGCCCAGCCCATTAAGGGCCATGTGCCATGGGCCATGCCGTGCTACTCTTTTTGACTAACGAGTCATGTCGTATCATGCCGTGTTGAATATCTAGTAGGCTGTGCCGTGCCAGCCCGTTTGACATCCCTATCTGACTCAAGTAAGGATGAAAATATTTTAGACATTATCCAGTATCCACAATATTTTGACAATATTTATATTTAGAAGTATCGATATCGATATATATTATCTGTGATAATGTTAAAAAAATATCAGTTAATAATATAAATATTATTAGTAAAATATCCATAATATTGATAAAATATTTTTCATGATTAACTTTATTTATTTTTTAATATATTTTACCATTAAATATATTTATTTAATTTTATTAATCATAAAATTTATTAATTTAAATAATTATTTTAAATATTTTAATTGCTTATTTTAAAAAAAATTATTTTATTAATTAAAATATTTTATTTATAATATTACGTTCCATATATTATATAATATAACAGATAAATATCAATAGCAACGTCAATTATTTAAATTTACAAAAAGAATTTTTCAATGATCAAAATACCAGAAAAAAATAAAATAAAAGGAAGTACTAGAATTGTCGCTAGTACTCTCCCTCTAATTAATCGATTGCCTTTTCCAGAGGAGTCTGTGAGTGCACTGGGGTTTGCTCTGCTTTCTTTCTAGGGTTTTACATTTTATTTTCCATTTACAGAAAGAAACATGAGGCAAGTTCTCTATTTTCTGCTTTTCTTCGATTGCATGGATGGTTGCGCATCATATTTATTGAATGTTATTGTTATTATTATTTTTATTATGTACGAACATTTCGAGTTTTTTGTTTTGGCTTTGTTCCTTTGTACGAGACGTTTGTTTACGAGAAAATCTATGGATCAAATAAACAAATTATAGTTTTATTTTAGCTTGAAGTTTCTCGTGAATCTGCAGAAATTACTATGACGCTTATTGTGAATATTTATATTTTATTTCTTCTGGAGTTTTTTTTTTTTGTTGTTGTCATCAATGCTCATTTTCTGTTGGTTTTCGATTTTTTTTTTTTTTTTTTGCAGCTAACCTGATCGAGATTAAGGTTTTAAAATTGTTATTTTGATCGTAGCTGTACCTATTCCATGTTTAAATTAAAACAAAGGTTTACTTGTTACTTCGATTTATTTTCGATACCCTTTCTCGTGGTAATGGATTAGAACTTACTGAGCCCTAGATTGGTGAACATTAAAGTCGATTAGACTTGGAACTACTATCATCAGTCAAAGGATTATTATTTTTGGCTTCATGAATTTCAAAAAATATTTATATATTTCTTCCATTTCCAGTAAAGTCAGACACTCTAGAAAGTGCGATACTTGGTTTAGTTGCGTCTGTCTTTGTTTTGTTCATATAAACATTTTTCAATTTGTAAATTATTACAATTTTGCAGTCTTCATCCTGAGGTCAAATGGGCCCAGAGGGTGGACAAGGTTTATCTTACGGTGCAATTGCCAGACTCAAAAAATGCTAAGGTTAATCTAGAGCCAGATGGTGTGTTCACCTTTTCTGCCAGTGCTGGTGCAGATAACAAACGGTACGAGGTGAAATTGGACCTTTTTGACAAGGTCAATGTGGAGGTTTGTTCCTTTTCTATTATCTGTTTTGTTTGTTGAGCTTTGAACCTTTTATTTCTATTGAAGTGACAATTTTTAAATTTTCATCGTTGAACTCTCTTTGTTTAACTGTATGTATTGGGTTCTTGTTTTCTTTAAGCATTTATCTTTGATTGTTCATTTGTTTAATTATTAACTCTATGGGTTTCAAGTATTACATGCTACTAGTCTCGAGGTCATTCATCTTGTTTATGCCAGCTTGTGGAACATTACATTATGTAATGTTTACCTTGGTTTCCTTTACTCTAATTGTTTTACATATGTGCAGTTAATATGTGGCTTGCTACTAGGTTGAATGGAAACTATTTTTAGGATGTCAGCCATATGATGATTAGTTTATTGTCTTGATCTTTAATTGGTGTTTGTATCTTTACTGCCTTCAGGAGAGCAAAATTAGTTATGGAGTAAGGAGTATTTTTTGCATTGTTGAGAAGGCAGAGAAGGTATGGTGGAAGAGGCTATTGCGTGGAGATGGCAAGAGTCCACATTATGTTAAAGTAGATTGGGATAAATGGGTAGATGAAGATGAGGACACCGGTAATAAATAATTTCATTCCCTGGATTTCTTTTTGTCTATTTGATTTTTAAGTTCATTTACATTTTTTGAATCCTAGGTGAAGGTCACGGTGATATGGATTTAGGAGGAATGGATTTCTCTGTAAGTAAATTTTGCTTGCAGGTTTCCTGGATTCTGTTGTAGACTTATATTCCATACTAATTGTCTCAACTGTTGGTGGACATCTTTGCAGAAATTTGGTGGCGGTGGCTTTGGAGATGATGCCATGGGTGATGACTTTGAGGACATTGATGATGAAGGTATGAGTCAAAAGCTTCCGTAGTTGATGTTTCCTGTATCACTTAATGCTTTGGTATCAATCTTGGTCAGTTTTAAAGTTGATGGGCATGTTTGAAAATGCTTGATTTGTGAGCAGCCATAGGAGAGAGGTTATGGTGGTAGTGGTACTAACGTGAAAACTTTGCTTAAAATGTCCTATTATATTCTGCAATTCAGCTGATTGATCGACAGTTGAGAACATTTAAATTTGTCACTCCACAGATTTCACTGATCTTCCCAGTGGTAAAGCAGTTGCTTCCTTACCATCTTGTCTGGGTTACTTCAGTATTAGTAGGGAGTGAAGATGGGAGAGAGAATAAATTCTCCCTACTATTAATTGGTTTTATCTGTTAATTTCCGTGTTTATCCCTATGTACAATGATAACTTCGAATCTGTTTTTGCATTTATTAAAGGTACTTTCAGACTGAAACGATTTCAGGTCAGTAAGCATAAACACATTTGAGCCTTGAAAGTGCTTCTTACTACGAAGATTATGTTTGGTCCTGAAACATTTTTTTTTACTATTAGAAACGTTTTGATAGGTCCCAAAAGCAAAAGCAAACACTCTTAGTCATGGAGATTGTATGTGGGATGAATTTGTGCATTAACAATTATAAAATGCTTATTTTAAATATGAAGTTGTGCATTAACGATTAGCTGCTGAAGTTCCATGGAGAGTACCTTAAATGAGATTATGCCTCCCATTTCCTTGTAATTGACTGTTTATTTATGCTGTTTATTACAGAGAAAGAAGTGGCAAAGCCAGATGCCAGCGATAACGAAGCCATTGAAAAGACAGAACAACCTGCGGTCTAGAGCGAATCAGAAGCAAAAACAGAAACTGCGCAGAATTCATAATGTGTTGGTTTAAAAAATGAGAAGTGAATCTCCGGCGACCATGGTTTGCTGTCTTTAGGATTTTTTGTTATTTTTTGTCGTACTTCGTGTGTGTGTGGGTGTTTGTTTTTCTAACGTAGCAAGGTTCAATAGTTGTCCGAACATTCAGGCGTTGGTTTAACTATAAGAAATATTTTATATATTATCGGTTTGCTGTAACCTTTTATAACCATTTCCGAAGTGAAAGTTGGGCACTGTAGTAAAGTTATTTTTATTTTCTTTCATCTTTTTATTTAAATTTTTTTTTTTTAATTTGGTCTTTATCATTAACATGACCCTCAAGAGCAATGAATATTCACTTATTTGAAGAGCATTAAATAATATTTTTACGTGAATTGTTATTTATTTGGTGAATTTAGAAATTCTCCTCTCTCTTGCATAGGATAATTTTTTTTATACTACGGTTGTATAGAAATTAAGGGTACAGTAGAAAAAAGATAGATAGACAAAGATTGGGGGATGTGAGAGAGCAAAAATGTTGAACAGGTTAGGGACTTTGAGTCTAATTTTTAAATGTACTCAATTTTGTATAAAATTTTCTTTTCCTTGCATAGAGTAGTAATAGCGATTAGAATAAAAAGAAGGTAGAAACAGAGGAGGTAAACAGTAATATTTCCAATAAGAGTGGATCGGATTATTTAATTTTTTGTCGCATTAGTTCTTCATGGTAATTTGAATTTTGAATAACTTGGTTAGTGTGAGGGAATATATAATGAAAATGGCTAAATTTAGACTTCAATTTTCGACCAGTGACCTGCATGAAACGAGAAAAATAATTAACCCAAAGTTAGTCTCTTCAATTTTCACTTTGAAAGCTCTTACTTGAAATTATTTTAGAGTTTTTTTTTTTTTTTTGATGAAGCATATTGTTAAGAACATAAAAACTGTTGCTAAATTTTTAAATTTTACGATAAATACCAAAAAAAAAAAAAATTAATATAGACCATTTTATATACAAGTAAGTGCATTAAGTAGAAGATATAGTGGGACGGTTATTTGACGTAAAATTAAGAGATTAAATTTTTCTCTTTAAATTTTACCCGAATGTTTCTCTGGGGAAAATAGCAATTTGGAAATTTAATCTTATATCTTTTAATTCCACTAATTTTTTATTTTATCTAATTAATTTTCTATTTAAGCTATTTTTGAATTTTAATGAGAGTTAATGAAAAAAACCACCTGCAAAAGACACATTTTATTTGTGGCTAAACCAAAATCACACAATTCATGAAAAACATGTCTTATGCATAGTATTTTTATTAATTATCTCAAACAAAGATTCAAGAAAATGACATAATTGGCCAATCTAGAAAATTATAAGATTTGAAGTACTTAGTAGAATTAAAACATAAGAGACTAAACGGCTGGATTATTACGTATATAGAGCAATTACTCTGTAGTAAGGTGATTGGTCGCAAAAATGAACTTTATGCCCATTCATTTTTGCCCATTGCTTAATTTACTTTTAGAGGCCCTTGATTTTGGTGAAAATCTACAGTAACTAAAGATTTGAAGTTCTATTAATAGTCTATAATACGAATAAGAAAAACTTCTTTTTTTTTTTTATTTCTGGCACTAGCAATACACAACCACACATTATAATTGTAATGTTCCTTTCTGCTTCTATCATACTTCATTGAGATGGATCAAATGCTTTTTTTATCATATAAATTCAAATACAAGCGTAAGTTGACTCGAAAATTCAAGGAGCTTCGTATAGGATTGCTAAACCATCACGTTGCCCTCTACACAATCTTCAGCTATAATTGTTGATCATTTACAGCGTAAGGGACATTACTACTTTTCAAGTCATTTCATCTCTACTGAGCCATCTATTTTTGGAAGAAAAGGGATTTATTATCATCTTAAAACCCATCTGACCGTCTACTATTTTAAATTGGGTACTTTATTAGTCCTATATTTAAATCTTTATTATCAAACTAATACATTAATAATCTTCTCATTTAATAAAAGATAAACCAATGACCCTATTTTGAGAGGAAAAAATTAAAAATAATATTAAAAAAAAAAGAAAATTTATGTAAGAGTAATTTTGCCTTTATGAAAAAATAGATTATTTTATGCATTTTTTTTATTTATTTTTATTCATTTCAATACAAAAAAAAATCTCATACCATCATCTTCATCCTATCCCTAATATCGCTTTATTCCTTTATCAGCCAACCAACTCCCACTATTTGCACAAAAATAATTAAAAGTTGTATTTTTTTTTTCTTTAAGAATATGTGGTTATAAACACAAATTCATTTAAAGTACTCATCTTTGTCTCTAATTACAACTACTAACTCATTCCCTCTAGTCTCACTGTCCACTTCATCCTTTCCAACCATCTCATATTTGATCAAACTTAAGATACAAATGACTTTAAATGAAGACAAGGTAATCGAAAAAAGATAAGAGATGAAGAACGAAAGAAGTGAGCTAACGATAGTCGCAATTATTAGCAAAAATGATGCTTCAAAATAAATTGGTAGTCGCCAAACTTTAATTTTGATAAAAATTACATTTTTTTATTTTTTTTTTTTGGCACCAAACAACAAATTAGTTGGTAGCCAAAAAAAATGGGATAATGTCAGGGTTAGGTTAAAGAGGATATAGAGTTACACATGGTTGCTAAGGTATATATGATTATTTTCATAATGAATTGAACAAAAAAGCACGAGAGAAAGGACAAAATAATAAATATTATCATAAGGACAAAATTATCCTTTTATAAATTTGATTTTTAAAATGAAAAATTACTAGTATATTAGTTTAATAATATGGATCTACATGAGTATCTTTTGTTAAATAAGAGACTACTAAAATACCTGACCCTACTATTTTGGTACTTCATTGGGCATGCACTATATAAAAAACTTAAAAGATATGCACTCCAGGAGTAAGAAAAAAAAACATGCATCACTTAGATAGGTTCCATCTCAGCAAGAAAATATTAGAATTTAATAAATGAGATTGCAACAGAGAACCTTGAAACCTATGGAAAGGGGCAGTCACAAATATAGCTTCTGTTTTATAGATCAATTGAAAATATTCCTTCTAAAAACAGCATTAACCTCTACCCCTGAATCACATATCATAGAGAGGCATAAAGGGAGCAAAAAGCTTGACATAATAGAAGTTTGAGCGCAGAATGCCTTTAAAAGTAGCTTAACCTTGCAAACTTGAGTTGCTACAGAACAAAAGTTGATCAAGCCCTACCTCGCCCACCACCTACACAATGTTGCAAGCAATACATTAAAATATCTCTAACCATGAAATTTGTAAATGAATTTAAAGTATCAAGCCCTACCTCGCCCACCACCTACAAACTCATGAAAACATATAGCGCATGTAAAAAGAAGTCAAAATGGTTGCAATTTCTCCCTACTTTTAATGTGATTATATTGACAATATAAAGTACAAGAATCATGCTATTAATGAAAATATCCACTTCCATTCACACTTAATGTAAAGTTAGCATAACCTGACAGGAAAAGTATCTAGGGACTAAACAAAGTTAGACCATTAGAGTTCGTGAGAGAAAGAATGAGAAAGGTAATGCAATAAAAATTTTACCTTTACCACCAGCCTTGCCTCCAGATCCACCTCTGCCTCGGCCAGCACCTTTAGAACTTCCATCATCTAATCCACGTCCAATACCTTTTGATGGTCGTCCCCCACTGCCTTCCTCCCTACCTCCTCTGCCTCTTCCACGTCCTACCCCAGGTGGTTTCCTATCTGGAAAATATGTAAAAAAAAAATAGGCATTAAATTTTAAAGAACAAGACAGTTTAATGTGACAACAAGTAAACAAGTTGCCAAAGTGGAATAGTTTTAAGTGTACCCGCACGGCTCTTGGTTTCTTCCTGAACTTTGTCGATGACCTGAAAGACAAAATAAAGGATAACCCTTAAGACTATTTATAGAGGGGGAAAATAAAAATAAACAGAGAACAAACACCAACAGACATCGAACTTGCAAAGAAGGTCCACAAGATGGTTAGAATTGGCTGCCTAAAGTAAAGATTTTTTTTGTAATTCAAAAGGCATTAAATCCTAAGTAGATGTAATGCCTCTCAAGTCTCAAGGTTTACAAAAAATTTCAATTTCAAGTAGGCAAACAATCTTGCGAATCATGATGCTAGCACCAACACTAACTAAAACAACCACTTAAACAGAAGAAGCACTGCAATAAATGTTTTACAAGAAAATATTCATAAAGTGATTTGAAATATAAGAAAAACTAATAAAAATGTAAATGCAGTAATAGATTAAAGGAGAAATATTCAGAAACATACCTCATCTGGAACTCGAAGATACTTGATCGTGTTTCCACGGATGTAGCATTCAGGCATTCTCCAAAATCTATCACCATCCTAGTTATTATAATGATCAAGATTAATGAAACCACTTCAACTAAAGTAATTAATTTCCTAGGAAGGGGAGATGCGTAGAAGGAAAACGTAGAGGTGAATAGCATTTTACCTTAGAAGTACAAATAACTTCACGGAGATGAATGTTCATCCAAGTATCACAGTTAACCAAATGGCCATTGTAAGTCTCCCCATTTTTCAGTTCCACCAGCTGTTATTATAAAGCACATGATTGAGAAACTAACAATCAAAAAAATACAATATCCTTTTCGTTTATCTTTTCCTTGATTTTGATTTAAAAATAACCTAAAAAATGTTATTAATACACAAAATTGTGATTCTAAACGTCCAAAGACTGGGGTAGATATTAGAAAGGAATGAAGGTCTTACCATTGGGTGCCCTTGGGCTGTTTTAAGCAGGGAAAGAGGAAGCTACAACAATGAAAATTTAAAGGGGTCAACTTAAAATCCATAAAACCAATGAAAAGAAAAAAGGAGGAAAAAAAAAAAAAGAACGACTTCAAATTCTTCTTGATGAACTATCAAACGTAAATTGTGGAATTTTTTGTAACTACATTAAGCCCAACTAAAATACACATCTTGGAAGAATTAGAACCAAAACATACAGATTATCACTTTCGTTAAATCAAGCAATACGAAATTCAAGAAGAACGTACCATTTTACAGAAGAATGAAGATCACAAAAAATCTGAGACAACCTGCGCGAAGTAAAAGTTAGATTTTGAAGATATCAAAAAAGAAGTTTTCCTTGGGTTAACAGAAAGCATTCATCGATGAGATTAAAAGATAAAACAGTAAACAAACCCTAAACGGTGTAAAACCCTAGCTTAAAAGATGCCCCCAATAAAAAGTAAAAAAAATCAAATACTGAATGAAAAGATAGTCGGATTAGAACCCTACAAAGGAAAAAGAAATCGAAATTGAAACAGTTGAGGGCTTTGATCTAGAAAACGGCAACCTTTTAGAGTTTCTCCGGACCTCTCCCTCACTCTACTAATTTTTATTCTTTGAGAGTTCGAGCAAGTTTTTGCTCTGAGCTTTTCTAACGTTCTAGTTTCTCTCTCGTATTTTCCTTCTTCGTTTAAACCATTTTTTTTTTTTTCTCTATCTTTTACTTTTCTTTCCGTCATTTAAAAAATTATTTAAAATAACATACTTTAAATTTATTGCATTAAATTTAATATAACTTTTTAAAATTATGATATTTATAAATTAGTATTGTATTAAACTATTAAAGGCATATGTTTTGAGGTTTGTTTCGTTGCCGGCAAAGATCGAGCTGTTGCGGTCGTCAGTGGCGTTCCTCGGCGGCGACATCGTCTTGCTCCGTCAATGTTTGGTTTAATAAATCTGGATTGTCAATCTTGTTGTATTATTTGATGCTAAAATTTTATCACATTTTATGTCCTTTTTCTGTTTGGAATATTGATATAATTTTAGATTGGATGTACTTTAAGGTTGTAAATCAGATACTTATTTAATGAAATTTACTCTTTTGACTTAAAAAAAAAAAAAAAAAAAACTATTAAAGGCATATGTTTCCTCTTTCTTTTTATTTTTTATTTATTTATTGAAAAAGGCATATGTTTGTATGCCAACAAACTTGTGATATAAAGACACGTAACCTAGTTAGATTATACAATATTAGAATGTACAAATTTAAATTTTAGTTACAAGATTGTGAGTAAGTAATTATTTAAAGATGCATATATTTTTATTAAATTTAAAAATAATATTATTAAAGAATGAAATAATATTTTTTTTTGACCAATATTTAAAATATAATATTATTAATTTTTAAAGTCTTATTTTTGAAAACTAATTTATAATTAATATAATCTTAGGGAGGTAATTGATACTCTTTAAGAAAATATTAGAACTTAACAGAACCAGTGTAACATTTTATAAGCACGTAATGGAAGCGATTGTTATTCGCAAGAGATACGATAAAGGGTCCCTAAAATTACCGCAACTAATTAGATATGAGGTGAGAATATTATTTCAAATTTAAAATTGTAACTAATTGAAGTCAAACATGTATTAATATCTTGTTTTTGTACGATTATTGCATAATAAAATTTATTTTTAGTATTAAAAATATAATACTTTAAATAATTAGATTAAATTTTATTTTTATGTATATGTATATGTTATATAATGAAAAATATTTGCTTAATAGTTCTATTGGGTAGAAAAATAACGTGCGTGGTTTCGTTTAATTCTAGTATGTCAATTTTGGAAGGTTAAATATTACGATCAGTATATAAACATTTAATTAAGTAATTAATTATTAAATATTTAAATATTAATTAATATAAATTATTTATAAAAAATCTTTAAATATATAATTATAATCTAAAAAAATACACGTTTCATCACTCAAATTTCTTTCAATTTTAATTTTTTTCTTAAAATTTGACTTAAATATCAAAATAGATATAATATTTACGATATTATTCTTTCTAACATAATTTTCTAATGACGTACGTAATTTTTTTTCATTGACATTAAAAAAAAAATGTGATCAACTGAATTCAGCTATAACAAGTTATATAAAGACAAATAATGTCTGTATCACTAATAAACACTATTTTAAACATATTATTTGTTAATTTTTAGGTATTTATTTAAGCATTATTTTAATTTGGAGGGTATTTTCATGTTTTGTAGGTTTAACCAATGTGAGATGAAAAGTGGAGTTAAGTATTCAAAAAGAACTGAAAAATGTAACTCTAACATTGTATTTCATTTACTATGTAAGAGAGAATAAACTGGAGTAAAAGAACGTAAGACTTACGTTAGAAATTAGCAAATGTGTAAGGATCCTTACAAGGCATGGATAACGAGTTATGCCGCGACAGAAGAAAATGTTTGTTGCGACGGAGAGCTCTCAGATTGAATTATGGAAACCATAAAATCAACTAGCATTGCAGTAGAATTAAATGCGAGCCGCAAAAAAAGGCCCTCGGGTTGTCCAGGATTCAATGCGCACCGCGGTTCACACATCTGTTTTACACTTACATGCTAAACAGCCCGCACACGCACACACACTCCTAACCTAACCTAACCTATAAATACATCACAAAAACTTTCTCAAAACCAACTCGTGAACAGTAACTGAAAACTACGATCCACACTCCTTCTCCATTTTCTAAAGATAGAAACATCCATTGAAACTCATTCAAGAACCAAATTGAAAGAGGTAACCATCCAACTCTAAGAAGGGCGTTGCAATAGTGGAAATATTGGTATTTCATTTGTTTGTAATGTCTTTTCTCTCTTAATTTAGATTAAAGTGATTAATGTCTTGTTTAATGTTATTAATATCTTTATTCATAATTAATATTAATCATGTTAATTTAATTTATGAGCATTAGAAAATAAATTAGAATTAAGTATTATAAATATCATATTTGCTTAATTTAGAAATCTTGAACAAGAACCAAATCGAAGTACATTGATTTGTCTTAAATTAGGTGACTAATTTGATTTCTTAAAAGTTTATGCTAATTGATTAATTAACGTTTTGAATCAAAGCGATTAATTAATGAATTAAGATAGATTTTTCATTGATTTAGAAATTTTTAGGATTTATTAGGAAAAGTAAATAAATTCAACTTTTCGTGCTTAATTATGAAACTTTCGTAAAATATTTTATCTACGATTAGTTAGCACTTAGGCTAATCTTTTCGCTCGTCTATTTTTATTCTTACAAAAATTTTATAATTTTAACTTTCATCCATCAACAAACTTTTTTTACAGAGCTTAGGATTTACTTTTGCAAATAATTTTTAGAAAACAATTGACATGTTTTAAAAACCATCGTAATTCTTTGAAAAATCGATTTCAGAGTTACATATCACTTATTACGAATAATTCGTATGCTTATAAATATTATAATTTGCACATGAATCACATGTATATTATCAAGTTCATATGTTACGTACATGTCTTATTAAATTTTAATTACATGTTTTTTGGTTGCTTTTTCAAATGTAACACGTTGATATAACCTTCTTAAAATTTGTATAAAATATTTTTGAAATTAATAAAAAAAAAATAAGAATACATCATCAAAAAACGAAAATGAATTAGTAAGTTAGTAAAGTAAATAATTTATTAATTTTTATAAGAATTTTGAATAAATATTAATTAGAAAATTCCTACATGCTTGTATCTGATACGATGGAAATTGATTTGTATAAGGAAAATTATATTTATCCCGACATTTTTTTTTTCACCTATTGATGTATTGACTAATATACCAGATGTTGATTGGTTAAATTAATGATATTAATTAATATTTATTGCTGCATTAATATTTGTGTGTGAAACAATATGGAACTTTACCGACCTTAATAGCTGGGATGAATAGCAAAGCAGGGATTTTGATTATTTTTTTTCATCCTAATTTTTCCTTAATTTTTTATTTATAACTTTTTTTTATTTTATATCTAATGTATCTAATAAATATGGGATTTTTAATATATTATATATTTAAAATATTATTTTAATTACTTAATAATAAAATTGTATATACTATTAGAAAAAGAATGAGAAAATTCTAATTCTTAAAAAAAAAAAATAATAATAATAATAACTAACCGTTGCTTTCTCGATAAGAGAGAACCGATTATGATGGTAGTTCAAATTAATCATACTAGTTACAAAACGATTTTGTCCTTTTGTTCCTTTTAATTTGCCCCAATACTGATGTTTTGACATTCTTCTTTTTTTCTTTTTATCTTGTTAGTGTAAATTTGATATTTAATTAGTAATAAATTTTATTCGTCTAATAAAAGTTTAACCCACTATTTTTTAAATATGAAGCACTCTAAACACCTAAATTAAGGATACAGGTAAAGAAAAATCAATTTTTGTTTTCTCCAACCAAAGCTTCAGAGTTAAATTCATTTTTTAAAAACAATTGACATTAGGTTGACAGAATCAATGACGATGTAAGTTTGTTTGTTTGTTAATCATATATTATAAGATATAAATTTATAAAGTTATTATATTTTTTGTTAAGGATATCGTATACTATATCATATTATATATGTTATGTTAATGTGATTTTTATTAACATAAATGATTAACTGTATTTTTCATTTTTGTGAACTTGAGAATAGAGAATATATCATTAAAACCTCGAATCAAGCAACATTTAACCTTTGATGCTTAAATAAGTTAATAGGTATCGAAAAATATGAAAATTATTGTCTCTCTTGTGGTTATAAAGATTTATAAAAGAAAGTATTTATATGATATGTCATATATCCTCTTATGTGAGATATGGATAATGTGTGAAGTAATATGTTGATTATTCATATCTGTTATAATAAATTTATTTTATTTTTTGAGTTATATCTCTGTAATTATTTCTTTATCGAATAATTAGAAAATAATTATATGTTGGACGTTTATTCATTCAATTATGTCCATTTGCTAACTCAACACTTAATGAGCTGACATGTAAACAATACGTGTTAATAAGAATCTCTCATATTATTCTATTTGACATGAGTTAATTTATATTCAATAAATTATATAATTGTATAGAATTTTCACATATAAATTTCACACATATTTCTAAAATTACAAGTGTGTGCAAAGTTTCTTAATTATTTGGAAATGGAGTTTGGAAGAAAAATAAAACCGTGAACAATAACATAAATAAACAATACACAACTATTTTAGCCTAATCTAAATATAAATTAATGAAAAAATTTAAAAAATTTAAATTTAATATTAATTTCAAATAATGCGTATAAGTATTATTATTAGGAATAATAAAGGTTATCTAATTATAATCAATGGTAATAATGGTAGCAATGGCCAATGGTCCACTAGCTAAGAATAATAATAGTAGCAATGCTCCAACAATTATAATCAAAGTATAAAAAAATTAGTAGAACGGTAAAAGTTCCTTGAATAATGTAAAGTGGACAAGAGTTCAAAATCTTTAAAAAATGTCAAAATTGTGTACACATAAATCTACTAATTGTATATTAGATAAACAAAATTTTGACATATTTAAAGTTTTTAGACCTGTGGTCCACTTTTTAATAATTAATAAAATTATAGTATTTTATTCAAAAAAAAAAAATAAATTTTTATACATTTTAATTATAATTAATCTATCATGGCAACCCTTCAACCTTATTATTAAGTATAATTTAAAAGAAAATGTCACATTACTTATATTTTTAATATATTTGTTATTGAGTTTTGTATTTTAGTGGTACTTTATATTATTATTTTGGTATTTAATTTTCACTTATATTATTAAAGAGTATCAATTTAATACCATAATTTACTTATTGGTACTTATTTTTGTGAAAAAATTATAATAATTTAAAATTTTGTTTAAAAAGAGAGGAATAGTTTTAGCATTTAAGATTTTTTAACTTTTAAAGGCAGAAATAAACTGAAATACAAAAATATTTTTTTTAAGGATTATATATAGTTTTATTAAATAAAAAAATATTTTTTAATAAAAATAAACATTTTAATTGAGAAAATCATTACTATACAAAATAAATATATAATAATATTTTCAAAGCTATATCATGTGGTTGTTGTTATATATTTTGTTGTTAACATTAAAAAATTCTTTACCCAATTTTTATTTTAAATTTATTGTTAATAATGAAAAAAATTATCTTACAATTATATAAATAGTATAGTTATTTAAAAATAATAATTCAAAAAATTATTAATTATCGTATATTGTAATAATATATAATCATTGTGGACACTAAAAATACATAAATTTAAACCCATAAATGTATATGTATTAGTATATAAATGTTATTTTAAAATAAAAATTAAAAAAATATATCTTGTTTTTTTTTTTTTGGAAAAATCTTAAAATGCTAAAATTAATACTCTTTTTTTTTTTATTACCCAAATTAAGTTATTAAAAGTTTTTGATAATATAGTACCAAAATAATTAATACTATTTACTAATGAGTAATAATAAATATTAAAGCAATAATGATATGAATCCTTCGTCATATATACTGTGCTTGAAAATTTTATTAAATAAAAAATAAAAAATCTGTGCTCGAAAATTAATAATAGTGGTCAAATTAAAAATATTAATTAAAATACATATTAAATGATTATCATTTTATATTATTTGGTATTTTAGATCTGATGATCTTATCTAAAACGTCGATAAATCTTTGTGAAAAAGAAGAAGAAAAAAACGTCGGTAAACCTGATCTTAAACTCAACAAATCTTTGGTGTGGAAGCAAAACGAAGCAAAAGCAAATAACGTGTCTTTCATTGGATGCCTGCCACCAGTCCGTCCTCATTCATCATCTTCCACCTATATCACGTCAAATTCAGCATCCATTATTTTCATCCCACTCCGTCCACGTATCACCAAACCAAATAAATTATTTTGAAACACCCACTTGTCTCTATATAAACCCCACCGCAAATTTCTCGATCGCAATCTCCCCTTCTTTTTCTTCTTCACAAATTACAAACATGGCTTCCCAAAACTTGAAGCACCGCACAAAAGCTGATGATTCTAATCACAGATTTTCAGATGCTACTACGAGCCCAACCAAAGATACTAACAACAGAATGGCTATGGCCAAACGTGGTTTTAAATCATTAGCCATAGCAGTTTCTTTGCCGGTGTGTCTTAATCTCTTAGCCATATACTCGAGTTCAAACAATGGTTATGGGACTCCTTCGAAGCCCTTTTGGTTCCCACCTTTGTGGGCTTTGCACTTGATCTGTACGGCCTCAAGCTTTTTGATGGGCTCAGCGGCTTGGTTTGTTTGGGCTAATGGTGGGTTTCATAAGAAACCAGCTACTCTTTATCTTTATCTGGCTCAGCTGGGTTTGAGTTTGATTTGGGAACCGATTGTGCTCAAAGCTGGAGCTGCTACTATAGGGTTGGTTGTATGCTCCGGAATGTTTGGGGCTCTTGTTGGATGTTCACGTGCTTTCAAGGAGGTTAATCCCATTAGTGGGGATCTTATTAAGCCTTGTATAGCCTGGACGGTATTTTTGGCTCTTGTGAATCTTAGATTGGTTTTTGTTTGAGAGTACCAAGTTTTGTCTTGTAGTTCCATGATGTTTGTGTGATGTTAAATTTCTTTCTATATTTGGTAAAAGATAAATGTGTGATTTATATCCAGTTACAAATTGTGTTTCTCCAAGAAGAAAGTTGATTGCTTTGGAAGTAACTTGAACTCAATTGCAAGTGGGCTTCAAATTTCCTTTTTCACACTACGTGACATATTTGGGCGAATGGAGACATTTTGATGCTATTTCAAGAAAACAGAAATTTGTTAGGACCTGTTCTGCATAGGAAAAAATAAATAGTAACGAAGTTATCAATATATATTGTAATATGTTGTTTGGACCGAAATATATTATGATATGTTGTATGGATTGAGTCGTCGGATTAGTAATAATTAATTTATAAATGAGTGCAAGCAATAATCAATTCTAAGAAAAAATAGCTCAAAATTTGATTCTGTTTTGGATGGTGTGTTGAAGATCAAAATATGCAAAATAAAGTTGCTCAGAATGGAAAAAATTAGTTTTGAAATTGTTTTTGTATTCAAAATGTATTTTTTGGTTTATGTAATGGAATATTATTTTAGAGAGAAGAAAGTAGAGAGAGTTTGAGAGAGTTTATGTGAGGAGAGAATGTTGTTATGAGTTGTAAAAAATTGAGAATTTTATTGCTTTATTTATAGTTAAAATTTTTAATTAATTTTTACAGAAAATGAGAGGATAAGAGTGTAACGGTCATAAAAAAGGATAAATGGTGAAATCGTAGGTGAGTATGATAATTTTTTGCTAAATGGACTTTTATCCACCAACAAGTGTTGAACTTGTGACCTCCCTTTTATTGGGAGGGATGTTTTGCCATTGGGCTACAAGGCCACCGGCGGTGAGTATGATAATTGATTTCGTAAGATTTAGTTCTTTGAATAAGAATAAAATTTTTGTATTGTTAACAAAATAATTTTAATAAATAAATTTTTTTTTAAAAATAAAGTGCTTAGTCGAACGCAGCAGTGCTCGCGTGAGTTTCAAGGTCTTTCATAATCTTAATTTATTAGAGTAAATATTATCTATTATTTTTTAAAACTTATTTTGTTATGTAAAAATAGTTGTATATTGTGCTCACTTGAACATTATTTATAAAATTTATAAATAATAAATTTTTTGGTATTAAATATGAAATTATTTTGTATTTTATTAAAAAAATTTATATTTTAAAGTTCACTCATTAGATTTTTATGTGCTCCTTCATAGAAAATAAAAAAAGCAATAAAGAAGTATTAATCAATTTTGTTGTAGCAAAACGCACAAAAAAAAATCAGCGTTAAAGATGAATTTGTGCAACTACATTTGAGACAGTTTATAACTCACATAGAGCAAACTTGAAAGTTAATACAATATATCATCTCTTATCAATTAAATTTTGGAGGAACATATAAAAGATGAAATTTAACATAAAAAATGAAGCAGGAAAACAGGACAGCAAGGTTCAAACGCAAAACAACAAGGAAAGAGATCAGAAAATAAAGGCAATGCAAATAAGAGGAAAGAGGCGGCGCAAGAATTATTTCACATGAATAATTATTGAAGAAAGTAAGAGAAAGTTAGAGATTTGCAACTCAATTGATTGAAAATTTAATTAAAGAGAGTTTTATTGATTTATTCTTTCTTTTATTATTCTTTATTTGCTTTTTAATTTCTACAACTCAATAGATCCGATTTTGATTATTCATAAATTAATATTCGATTTTATAGATATGATTGGCTAATTTTCCTTCAGTTAAGATTATAAATGTGCAAGTGATTGTAGTTTTTGTTCTTCAATTTTAAAGATTTGTGCTTTGCTTGATAAAAGGGTGCTAGTTATTCAATATTTATTTTATTGATTAATTCTTATTAATTACTTAATCATCAATTGATAGAATAGTAAAATTGAGATTAATTCTGAAAATGTTAGTTGAAGTTGAATGAAGCTTGAATAATGTGTGTTTGATTTGAATATAAGAATAAGAATTAAAATTGTAATTAATATAGAAATATATAATTGTCTCACATAATCCAAAGAAATTTGTGCATTAAATATTGTTCTTAGACTTAGTTATGCATAGGAATATGTTTCATTGAGCTTAAAAAATTATAAATATTGTAGATTTGGAAGAATCCATTGTAATTTTCGAATTCTAACTACTAGTGCACTTTACCACAGCATTGCTACAGCAACGCAGTCTGACTACATCATTTATTATGTTTACAATTCTAACTGATTTATCTACTTACGATTATTGCTATCCTTCTTGTTCAACTTTATGTTGGTATTTTTACTCTTTTCATATTGTGTTTATTATTTTACTTTATTTTATTACACAAAAATATCTATTATTGATTTTATTAGTTAATTTTTAAAATATTTTTTAATATTTTAATCTTCGTAGAAACAATTTTTTTTATCTTTATATTACTTATTTGCAACACGTACACTTGTATAATATTTTATACATTTTTTAGAGTAATAATTCTCTCTCCTTTTATAAAAGTTGGTATCTTTCAAGTCCAATTCTAATTATAAATATAATTATAGTATAAAAAAAGGAATATGAGGCAACTTTTTAAGAGAATAAAATTATGCACTCTTTTTCCATAATTTTTATTTAAATTTATAATATTTTCCAACAAGTCACTCAGGTTGCTTCTTTATTTCTTCAGCTATCGACCTAACAAAACAATTAACGAGCAAAATATGGTATCTAAGTTCAATTCGCGGGAAATTTTGATCGAAAAAAGTGCGAACGGTCACTTGGCTTCTGGTGCATTATGTAGCCTTATTTTTAATTTTTGAGACATTTTTATTTTTATACAGCACCATGTTTATGATGGGTAACAAATTTTAAAAAAAAATTCCCAAATAAAATTTATTGGATGAGATTCACCTGAAAATATACATTCAAAGGGATTGTGGGATGACCTAAATATATGTCCAATCTTCTGGGAGCTTCTAACCATTAGGACTTATATGACCCTAACTATTAGCAAAGCAATGTTTACAAAGCCATATATTTCTGTGTACACTGACACGTCGATTTTTGCAATTTTCATCACTTGGTAGGGTAATTACATTACACTCATGAAACAATGACTTTTGGTGATAAAAATCTTAAACCAGTCAATATGAATTGCAAAAATTGCCAAAGTAAAAAAAAATTTCGAGTGACCATACAAATTCTTAAGATATAACATGTAGTTCACCAAAAGCAATAATCATATCAATACATGTTGTCTTCAACTTAATCAAACGCCTTTGAGCGACTACCTCTTTTAAATTCACTGTCCTAATCTGACCTCCAATGTTATTAACATAAGCAAATAGGATTCTCTAACAGGCTAAGTGCGTCATGGAGAATGGGGCAAACAAATTCTTCACAACACCATCAAAGTGGATCTCATATTGTTGAACGAAATCAAGCAACTAAGTAAGATTGTCACAATCACATCATTTCTAATTTACAAACTTGGACCTGAGATATATATTCACCATCTATCACACAAAACCTACAAAAATTGAGCAATGTCTCAGGTTTCAATTGGAAAGTAGTTACAGAGCAAACCAAACAACATTCACAATATAAAACCTAACCTCAACATGAAGTACTGCATGGGATGATACAGAAGGCTGCAACTTAACTTACAGATGATATATTGACAGCTCTGAAGGAGGGATGAAGCAAACCAACTTCATCTTCTACCTCCAGTGGATTGCTCGTCTCATTACGAACGCGCATAACACGTCTACTAGCCAAGGATTTGTGTACAAAGCCGTACATTTGAAGAATCTGATTGTCAGCAAAGTTAAAAGCTCTATCCATTTGCTTCAAGCATCTCTCAACAGGGTAATCTCCAAACTTTCCACATGGTTTGCAACCCACAAAATGTGTAACTAAAGGCCATCGATGATCACCAAAACCAGGACGATAATTTTCAATCATTTCCTCATACCTATCAACCAAAATGCCCCAATACCCATGAAGATAATATGCATTCTCAAGATAAACCTTATCACTCCACTTGTCCCTCTGTGTTGCCAAAAGATAAACCATAGCAGACTGATCATCAGCTTCAAACACAGGCCTATCCTTGAGCTCTCTAGTGAGTATTTTCCCAGCTTCATCTCTAATTTTCCCTTTTGGTCCCATTGGTGCCCAAGTATCAAGAATGTCCAACGACCACTGACAATTCCTTAACAGAAAACTCCCAGTGTTCAAACCAATCCAGTTCTTTTGATCATAAACCATTTCATTCCATCCATGCATTACAAAGTTGTAATCTTTATACCTCTCCCATGGAACTTCAAAAGCCATATCTGTAAACATAGCATCACTATCCATCCACCATAAAAATTCAACCTCCGGATGAGACAACAAAAGCTTCCGAATTAACGGAAGCTTGGCCCAAAACCCAGACAATTCCGCATCCAAAAGAGCCATATTGTAGAAAACCTCAATCCCATGTAACCTACAGTAATCAATTTTGTTTTTAATTGACTTGAGCAAATAATGGTCACCTACCGGGTTCTCACACGGTTTTGGGGAAGACCCAGTTACCAGAAGCACCCGAGGCTTATTGGGTCCAATAAAATTAGAGAAATTAGGGTTTTTTCGAAGCCATTTTGATCTCCGTTCATTCCAATCCGATATTTTAGGTCCGAAACTGTAGGGCATACCTGGATCGGGCTTTTCATCTTCTCCTTCGTCAACCAAGATTTTGCTGATGTCAAATGTGTTGTAATTGTTGTCACCATTTTGTTGGGTGGAGGAAGAACCAGACGACGTCGTTTGTAACTCCTCAAGGACACGGTGAGGCTCGGCTAGTTTACGAGAATAGAAATGCTCACGAATCTCGTTGAAATCTTTTTCAGGTGTGCCGAACTTACCAGCACCGACAATGCCACGTAAGACAATGACGGTGAGAACAAGACAAAGAATCGTCACCCTGCCTTGACGGAGAGCTCTGTAGAACTTTCGCGATCTTTGAGCTCCCAAACACTTCTCTATCATTTTCCAATAACCAATACAACCCTAAATTTCAGAGGCGCAAAATTCGCTGCTTTTGTTAAACGAAGAACTAGATTTTCGATTTACGGGGAGGAAGCTCAAATGTAAAAAAGATAAATACCATTACGAACCAGAGAGTTCAAGCTGTGAATTTAAGCGATCGATAATGTTGGGAATATTTTGGTACCCAAGGCTAGCTCGCCGAACAGAGGAAAACAGATTTCAGACACAAAACGAATTGTTTCCTTATTCCGACATGACACGCAGTAACTTGTCTTTTGGACATGTGGAACCCCCCCGCTTGTCTTATTCGGTCTCTTTTTGACGAAAGACTTAAATTTTCTGATTCCTTGTTTTAAGGTTAAATATTTTTTTCTCTTTTACATCCGATCTTTATTTTATATTTATCTTCTTTTTTTTTTATACCGTCATCTATTATATAAAAAATCTTCTCCTTTTTGACGATATTAATTATTTACTAAATTTGTGCCTCTATGTCCAAAGAGACCAATGAATCAAACATTTAAATAAAATGAATATTTAATAATCGCCTGATATTGCATAATTCTTTATTATTCGTCATATTCGTAATTTGATTATTTTCGTTAAGTATAAAATATAAATGTATTATGGAGCATTAAATATTATAAAAAAAATTATTTAAAATAATATCGTTAAAATTTATATTAATAAAAAATATTAAATTTTTTTTGAAATAAAATGAATATAAGTTATTATTATATGAATATTAAAAATATTATTTTGATTTTTATAAATTTTAAAAATATATATTATTTTTTTAATATTATAATATAGAATCTGAAATTGTTACCAGATGAGACCGTGCTTTAAACATTTGGGACAAAAGGAGAGCCGATTAGGCTTATTAGACCACAGATACTCTTCAAACTTTTGACATTTTTTTTACAAGCTTCAGAATTAAATTCATTTTCAATTTAAATGAAAACCAAAATAAATCTTGTTTCCGAACAACACTAAATTCAAAAAATTAAAATCAAACATATTATAATTTATATTTAAATAATTAATTTTATTATTTCTAATTCTTTTTATAAAAATAATCACTAATATATTTGATAAAAAATTTAACTTAGTAATTTTTAAGAAAAAATTAAAATTACTTCTAAATTGTTTGATAATAATTTATATTTTTTTTAATAAAAAAATAAAAATTTAAGAAAAATTTTGATTATTTTTTACAAATTTTAAGTTTATAATTACTTTCTTTCAATACTTATACAATACAAAAATTATAAAACTTAATTTACTTTCTAAAAAAATAATTTATCAAAATTAAAAAAAAAAAAAAACTATTTAAAAAAATTATTTTTAAAATTTTATGAATCACCTCATATTTTGGTAATTATTACTTAAAAATATAAAAATCAAAATCAAAAGACATTACCAAACATATTTAATTAAAAAATTATTTAAAAAATCATATATTAAAATTGTTATTAAAAATAAAAAAGCCCAAATTTTGTACATTGAAACACATAACAATTCACGAAAACAAATAACGTCACTCATCTTATTCCTGTAGAAATTTATAAGAACCATGAGTACTCTAATCTCAAAAGGTTAACCCAATAAGTAGAGATACTCATATTTCTTATAAACTCTTTTATAGTATCATATTTTATCAATGTGGGACAATTGGATAATTTCTCTAACATCCCCCCTTAAAGTGTGGGTCTTTGTCTCTTGCAAAGCCCATCACTTTGTATTTTAAACCTATTTAAAAGGTTATATTCTATTTGGATCATTTTTTTTTCTTTTCACAAGGCCCATTCATTTTTTTTTATAAACTCATTATACTCATCTTTCTTATAAATTCTTTCATATTATTATCTTTTTTATCAATGTGGGACAATTCCTCTAATATCTCCTCTCAAATTGTGGGTCTTTTATCTCTTGCAAAGCCCATCACTTTGTATTTTAAATCTATTTACTATATTATATTCTATTTGGGTCACTTGTTTTTTTTTTTTTTCCTTCCTTTCACAAGGCCCATTCATTTTTTTCCCGAGGCGAAACCCAAAACATTTGGCCCGTTGACGACTGAAGCTCTGATACCATGTAGAAATTTATAAGAACTATGAGTACTCTAATCTCAAAAGGTTAACCCAATGAGCAGAGGTACTCATCTTTCTTATAAACTCTTTTATAGTATCATATATTATCAATGTGGGACAATTGGACAATTGGATATATTATCAATGTGGGACAATTCCTCTAACATCCCCTCTCAAATTGTGGGTCTTTTATCTCTTGCAAAGCCCATCACTTTGTATTTTAAATCTATTTACTATATTATATTCTATTTGGGTCACTTGTTTTTTTTTTTTTCTTCCTTTCACAAGGCCCATTCATTTTTTTTCCGAGGCGAAGCCCAAAGCATTTGGCCTGTTGACGACTGAAGCTCTGATACCATGTAGAAATTTATAAGAACTATGAGTACTCTAATCTCAAAAGGTTAACCCAATGAGTAGAGGTACGCATCTTTCTTATAAACTCTTTTATAGTATCATATATTATCAATGTGGGACAATTGGATAATTCCTCTAACAATTTCTAGACACATTCCGAACATTCAATTTCAGAACTAATAAAGATATGGTTTTTCTGTATATTCTTTAACCAAATACAAATCATTAACCCATATAACAGTAAACAAGCCAATTCTCTTTAATATATCTCCACGCCTCACTTTATATAAATAAGATTCAACTCTCCCTTCCGTTCAAGAATTTTGTCAAACACACTTTCCGTCATATTTTTTTGCGTGAAAAAAAAATGACAATACTGCTCTAGGCGTCTTAAGACTTCTCAAATGAACACTGGTGTTTGAAATTGCTAGCAGAACTGCAAAAAGCAAACTGAAACCAATGGAAAAAAAGAAGTAAAAATGTGAACAACATCATCTTCTTCGATAACAAACATACGTAGCTATTAACAGAGGCGGACTTACACGGGGGCTGGGGGGGCTGAAGCCCCAGAGGCAATTTTGGTTTTTTTTTTTTTTTTTTAAATATATATAATGTGAAATGACCATTTTACCCCCAGCCCTAACCTAATATTAAGCTCGCGTGAAGAAGCAGGAACACAACACACTTACGATTTCAATTTTCAGCTCGCGCCTCGCCCTCGCGTTTGCCTTCGAGAACGCCGCCTGCGGCCTGCCCAGTGCCCAGCCTCCCCGGCTCCCCCGGCGTGAACGCCTTACACCACCAACAACGAAACAACGCGTCAACGCCTTACGCCAGTAACACCACCAGCAACGCCTTGCGTAGTTGCGTACTTGCGTAACGTTCAACGGTTGAACTGATCAACTCCAAGTCTCCATTCTCCAACGCGTCAACGACTCAACTCAACGTTGCCACAGCTCCAGCCTCCTGCTCGTGCTCGGCTGCTCCACAGACCACAGCTCCAACTCTAGCCTCCAGGTACGCGTACGCTACGCGGTTGTCGGTAACGCCGTTTTAATATATAAAATAAAATACTGTTTTAATTTATAAAATATTTTATTTATGTTACTGAGGCACTGAGCTGAGTCTCATAATTGATATGCTATTATTATTATATTGTATAAATAAATAAATAATGTGTATTTTATATATTGCGATGGGGGGTCTGATTGGTTGGAATATTTTTATATATACTTAATATTAATAATTTTATTGTATAAATAATGTGCATTTTATATATGGGAATGGGCAGGACTGATTGGTTGAAATAATTATTTATATGTTTAATATTAATATGCTATTATATAAATAATGTGCATTTTATATATTGGGATGGGTAGGGCTGATTGGTTGGAATAATTTTATATGTGTTTAATATAAATAATGTTATTGTATAAATAATGATAATTTTATATATGGGAATGGGCAGGGCTGATTGGCTGGAATAATTTTTAAATTTTTGTTATTATATTGTTGTAATAATCAATTAATTAGGTTAATCAAATAAAAAATAAGTGTAAGTATAACTATAAATAATATAATGATATAAATTTAATATTTCAAAGAGTGAATAATTTTTTTAATATTTAGAGATCTATTTGAATAAACTTTGATAAATTAAAGATTAAACAATACTTTAATATTTGTAAATTTTTATTAGGTGATAATTTATAATTGAACATGAACGTGAAAGCTCAAAGTCGACCAAAACTCTTCATTCGTTTTTTAAGAAAATTGAATCAAATTCGACAAATTCAAGTGTGTCTATTGATTCTCCAAGTGTCGATGAAACTCATTGTTCTAAATCTCAAAGAAGTGAACTTGGAAGAAATGACACTACTTCTTTTCAACGAGATCCAAGTTTACGTTGTCCAATTTGGTCATATCATGTTAATGAACAAGATGATATTCGAAGGAAATATATTAACATAGGACCATATCAACCCAAATTGGATTTGTATCTGCCAACTTCTTTTGGCAAGCAACAACGTCGATTTCAATATTCATGGTTTGCGAAATTTCCTTGGCTTGAGTACTCTCCAGAAAATGATAAAGTGTTTTGCTTTCCATGCTTTCTTTTTTAGAGTAATCCTCCAAAGCATCCAACGTTTACTGTTAAAGGATACGAAGATTGGAAGAGAGTTAATGATAAAAATAGATGTGGTCTTTTTACTCATGAAGGGGAGCCAAATTCATCACATAAAGGTGCTATGCAACAATGGCATGCTTTGAAAAATCCTGCAACACACGTTGATAAAATGATCAATAGAAAATCTTCAGAACAAGTAATGCAAAATCGTCTGCGACTCAAGGCTTCAATAGAAACGGTTAGGTGGCTTGCAAAGCAAGCATGTGCTTTTAGAGGTCATGATGAATCTAGCACATCATCTAATCGTGGTAACTTTATTGAAATGGTGAAATTGTTTGGAGTAATTGATGAAGATATTGCTAATGTTACCTTAGATTGTGCTCCATCGAATGCAAAATATACTTCTCCAAAAATTCAAAAGGAGGTATTAAATATTATTGCAAACAATGTTCGGAAGAAAATACGCCAAGAAATTGGTAATGCAAAATTTTCCATTCTTGTTGATGAAGTTGTTGACGAGTCTACTAAAGAGCAGATGGCGATTATCTTAAGATTTTTTGATTCTGATGGTTTCGTTCGAGAACAATTTTTTGATATCATACATGTTCAAGAAACTACAGCTTTGAATTTGAAAGAGAAAATTTGTTTGGCTCTTTCTAAATATAATCTTCAAATTAAAGATATTCGGGGTCAAGGATATGATGGTGCTAGTAATATGCGTGGTGTATGGAATGGATTGCAAGCATTATTTATGCAAGATTCTCCATGTGCTCACTATGTTCATTGTTTTGCACATCGTCTCCAATTAGCATTGGTTGCAGCATCTAAAAATGTTCATGATGTGTGGGAATTTTTTTCAAAGTTAAGCATGGTTGTAAATCTTGTTGGAGCTTCAGCCAAACGTTGCTCAGAACTTAAATGTGCAAGAGAACTTGAATTGGCAGAGTTGTTAGACTGTGGAGAACTTGAGACTGGAAGTGGAGTTAATCAAATTCGCACTTTACAACGACCTGGAGTTACAAGGTAGAGTTCTCATTTTGCTTCTGTCAATAGGTTGATTGAAATGTTTGGTGCAACAAGTACTGTTCTTGAAAGCATTGCTAAAGATGGACGTAATTATAATATAAGAGGAGAAGCTAAAGGGGCATTCAAAGCAATTAGATGTTTTGATTTTGTTTTCAATATGCTTTTGATGAACAAAGTTATGGAAATTACTGACTTTTTATGTCAAGCATTGCAATCTGAATCTCAAGATATTTTGAATACAACAAGATTTGTCAAATCTACAAAAGAACTTTTGGAGAAATTAAGATCATGTGGTTGGGATGACTTTTTACAACTCGTGTTATCATTTTGTGAAAAGCATGAAATTAATACACCTGTTATGAGTGATATTTATTTGGATGGCACACGTCGAGCATGCTTTGAAAAAAATCATCTCACAGTAAATCATCATTATCAGTTTGACATATTTAATGCTGTAATTGATTTTCAATTACAGGAGATAAGTGAGAGATTTTCAAATAATGCAATCGAGCTTCTCAATCTTAGCTCTGCTTTAGATCCTATTCATCGTTTCAAGTCATTCAACATTAATCATATATGTCATCTTGCTGGTAAGTTTTATTCTGAAGACTTCACTAAGAAAGAACTTGAAGACTTGAAAAAACAACTAATGCATTACGAGATTGATGTCGTCAGAGATTCTAAGTTTCAAGAAATTACATCTTTTCCAATCTTGTTACAAGAATTAGTTAAAGATGGAATGTCAGATATATATGTCTTAATTGATAGATTAATACGTTTAGTATTGACTCTTCCGATATCTACTGCAACTACAAAACGTGCATTTTCAGCAATGAAACTTATTAAAACGTCTCTTCGAAACAAAATAGAGGAGGAATTTTTAGCTGATTGTATGGTTCTTTATATTGAGAGGGAGTTTGCTGAAACAATTGATTCAGATTAGGTTATAAATGAATTTTATGCTTTGAAGCATCGCAGAGCTCCACTTCAATAGTTTTTCTTTGTACTTAACAATGTGACATCATTTTCAGGTAATATAAATACTTTTTATGCTAATGTTATTTTTACTATTAATTAATATAATATTTTTATTTTTTTATTAATACATTTTATTTATTTATTTTTCATATTAATATGCTATAAAAAAGTCAGCCCCTCTTGAAAATAAATACTGGTTCCGCCCCTGGCTATTAAAGTTGCCGAAGTTTCCTGAGAGTTATGGAGGTCCTCATCTTCTGAATTATTTCTTGCCCTTCCCAATTTTGAAATCCTGGCTTGCGATTTATCTCGTGTTTCCACACATACCGTGCTTCTCCAGACATTAGAACTAGAGACCCTGGGGTCAAATAAACAGGAACCTTGGTCTTTACGATTTCACTGTTTGTTGCTTCAACTGGACTGAAATGCATCACACAGGAAGACTCTAATGAGATAATGGCAATTCCATCTTCAAAGCGCATAAGATCAACATGTGCACAGATTCCCTGGAAAATATATTGGGGGAACTAGTAATGAAATGTCGTTCTCAACTAATTAAATGTATTCAACAGTCAAAAAATTGATCACAAAGTAGTGAATGAAAGTTCATCCGACAGAATAGTTTATCCAATTACCAAATTTACAAAGTAAATCTGAATTTTGTCTATGCAAAAAAAAGAAAAAAAAAGAAAAATTATTAAAAATAACACCCCTAAAACTTATAATAACAAAACTAGCATTCCAATAATATTGAACGTTCAACATTGAACGGGTCTAGATTGCCATAGTTTAATTTAAACGACGTTTAATTGAATGAACGTTCGAAGAAAAATGATATAAAAATTATTTTTTTTAATTGTAAAAATATATAATTTGAACATAAAGGAACTATTTTTGTCATTATAAGTTTTAAGGTGTATTATTTTTGTTATTTTTTCAAAAAAACAATTAACATTTATCCATGAAGATCAAATCCCTTTTATGCATAACATGGTAATAGCCATTTCCACAAATAATATAAAGTCAACCTCAACGGGTTAAGTATAATCCACATCATTGTTCATAAAACAAGTGTATTAAAGTGCTTTTGAAAGAATCTCTATCATAGTTTCTCCAATATCCATAAAAATCAAATAGGCAGGTAAGGTAATAGCCATTTCGCACCTCACCTGGATGGTATACATTTACAATAAGTTGATCAAAGAGTGGCTCCCTCCACAGCAAATTTGATGGAAATGGGTAGACCTCATTTTTCCCTTGGTTGCTTCCCAGAACCAGTGGATCAAGAGCAGGGTAGCTTGAAAGAATTCCCTCACGGACAGAATCAGAAAGTTCAATAGCCCATGTTGGAAGATCTCCAAACCTCATAGCCTGCATAGGGTTGTCAAAGTTTTTGATTTGGAACTAATTAATTTTTACCAAAAGAGCAAAGATCTACACTAACAAGTTAATACTTGCATCATTTATTCTTAGCTGGGTGAATTCACAGCAATATTAATAGTGCAGCTCATAATCAATGGTATCCTTGTAGATGGGTTGAGGATTTCATTCCTGATTCAAACCTCTCTCAACTAGTGACTGAAGGTACTTGTAATGACTGCCTAAATCTAAATGATCTATAAATAAAATGATAAACTTTTCAGAGCAAAAGAAGAAAAAACAAGGTATAACCATAAAGAAAATACCAGACGACACTTCTCAAAGAATATCCATGCTGGCTCACTACTACAAAATTAAAAAAGCTTACGCTGAAGCACTCCTATATTTTGGCAACAAAGAACTCATTGCCAGTCATATACATTAGATTATCTAATAATTATTAAAAGAAAAAATAATAAATAATTAGTAGTCCAAAATACAAAACTTTAAGCTCTATCAGTTCTTTCAGCTACCAATAAAGATGTGATAGAGCTTTGTAAAGCGTGGCTTATGGCTAGATGGAAAACCAAATCTACACTTAATAACGCTCCTACCTAATTCAACTTCAACAATGAGAAATTAACACAGAACTTTCAAAAGCCCTCTTTTGTTTTGTCTCAGTCTAAAGTCACACTCCAATAGTACTCATTATGCAACATTATTCCAAAAGCTTAAAATCTACAGTCCCCTAACCTAGCTTATCCTACTTTATTTTAATTTTTTATCCTTCAGTAATTGTATGAGTTAAGTAATGATCAATGAAGAGAGCTGTAAGTAATTGTATGAGTTAAGCTGTTTGCATGCACCTGGTTATGAGAGGCTTCAGTGAACCATCCTTCTGCAATCATAAGTTCACATGAAACCATATAAATGACATATCATAATGCACAAAGTACCCCATAAAGGTCCTAAAGGAAATCAAGCACAGTTTGACATCATTGTTTATGTGATCAAGTTAGGTCGATAAATAATAATTACATTTTCCGATACAAAAATCAGGCAAAAATAACTCATATGAAGAAAAGAGCAATTAAAGAGCACAAATAAATGGGAAAGAAATTAACCGTTCTGGATTGTGGCAAGCAACAAAGATTGTTGTTTAGGAGAGACAAAATCTCTGCAAAGCCATAACCCTTTAATTTCTTCGAATTGTTGCCAGCGATGATTTGACCTTGATTCGTAGTTGAATTGGGATCTTTCGTCTTCCGATTCTTCGCTTTCTGATGAGTTCCCGAATACCTCTACCAGAATAGTGTTACCGATTTCACTATCCATTTCTGAACTCGCTGCTGAGACTTAAAGATCTTTCGTACTCTTCTTCCCCTCCTCTTCCTTTCTTACGCAATATTTGTTTGGCGAGAGGTGCTAAACAAGCTCAGTTTTGGGTTTTGGTACTACCCAAGTTAATTAACTTGTAACCATTTTCGTTCTAAAGTATTTTTTTTTTTTTTTTTTTTTAAAAAAAAAGAGCTCTAAAGGCTCTTTTTTTTTATTAAAGAAGAAAAAACAACTCACACACCCATGGTGGGATTCGAACTTGAGTTCTTAGTGGGAAAGGGGGAGTCTTACCACTGGACCACAAGAGATTCCTAAACTATAATGTATCGTTCTAAAGTATTTTTAATTTAATACCGAATCTATCAATTAATTCTAATATTATAAAATTAAAACAATAACTTAATTTGATATGCTCTATACACATAACAAAACATTCAAAGGTAATTTTGTCATTTTTTTTTCTTTTTTTCCTCCCCCTCTCTCCTTTCTCTCTTCTTCTTCTTTCTAGGACAATCGACACCAGAATCTATTTCCAGCCATTATCAATCTAGCTGCTGCCGCTATTAGCCATTGTTGTCGCATCATCACAGCGGCTTGTTAATTTCAAACATTGGTCGTTTAGGAAAAAAAGAAGAGGAAGGGAAGGAAACAAATGGAAAAAAATTAATGTCAAACTCCTAAATTAAAATCTCTAAATTAAATTAGATTATTGTTTTAATTTTATAATATTAAAATTAATTAATAAATTAAAGGGCTAAATTAGAATATTAATTAATTAACTTAATGTCACTATAATACCTGACCTCTCAATATTATTTGCACTGTTTTTTAAAACAACATGCATAAATTATATAATGTTAGTATACTCTTTTAACTTCTTCTTTTTTAAATAATGAAATTTACGCATAACATTTAAAAAATTAATCTAATTAAAAAAGATTTTTTTTTTTTTTGATCAATCTGAAAGAAAGAAATGTGTCGCTAGCATTTATCAGTTTGGCTGCTTTTAATAATTAACATCCGGTGAATTTACGGAGTTTTAATGATGTTTTGCAGACAGAAAAACCTAGAGTCCTATAATTGGCGCCAAAATATTTAGAAGAATTATAATTAAAGGGTTATAAGAGAGTTTCAAGCCTCTTTTCTACGAATATATATATATATATATATATATATATATATATATATTTTTTTTTTTTTACAAAAATAAAGGTACCACTTGTTCCACAATTACGACTATTTTTATCGATCAAATTTATGATCTAGTATATATAATTCAATAGCGTTATTTATTATTTATCTTTTTTATGTTATATTGTTCATATATTTATACTAATACATTTGTCCACGTGTTCTCAATTCATAGGTAATTTTTAAAGTAGTAGAGTCTGTCTATAATTCTTGTACAAGCAATGTGTAGTCAAAATTTTGACTTTTTGTAAAGTATACACAAATACAAGTGTACTTTGAAATTAATGGTGCCTTATTCCCTTATGAAGTCCATAGATCAAATTAAAGATCATTGTCGTGATCTAGACAATATATACGAACTGAGGAGATTTCTTCGGATTTGATTGATGCTTAAACAGCTTGAAATTTTCTTCCAACTTAATAGATGCTTAAACGGCTTGAAGATTCTTTCTTGCCTAACAGACGCTTAAATTGCTTGGAGATTTCTTCATGCCTAACTATTGCTTAAACGACCTAACTGGTGTGCATCATGATGTTAGCATCAAGTACATTCAAAGCTTAAATTGGGCCTCTATCTATATGGGCCTCACGTCACGTTTTGTATCTATAGTGACCAAGGGTCACAATCTTATACCAACATAATAATATAAAAAATATCACTAAAATTTTATACTTATTACAAAAATAATACTTAAATTCTATATTTATTTTTTTGTAATAATTTAAACCTATTAATATAAAAAAAATGATTGCAAAAAAATAAAGTCAATTATTTTATTTTATTTTTATTTTTTACACTATATTAAATATAAATTATTTTAATTTGAAAAAACTATAACTTAAATATTTGAAGAAAAATATAAAATAGTAAATTTTTTTAAAAATAGTTATTTGTTCTTATTACTTTATAATAATAAAATGATTAAACGACCTTAATACTATTTTTAAAATAAATATAAAACACGTACAATCACACTCTCTTACTAATATTAGTAATTGAGTGGCAAGAAGAAATGAATAAGAAGGTGTTAATATAATAGAGATGCCTTGATGTACCCAATAAAGCCTATCAATTACAACTTTCTATTAAAAAAATTAGCGTCAATATATTATAACATAGCATGCAAGGCAAGTTTCAAGATTAAAAATCTTTACACTAACGTAAATAAATATTTGATCACACAACTTTAATTAACATTCTTATAATTATTATTATTATGTATTACAAACAATTTTATGACACTAAATTACATTTAATTATAAATTAAAATAGATAATTTATATCATTATTAAGATAATACTAAGAGAAAATTTTGTTTGTCACATTTTGATTGTGCAGTGCATATGTCACAAATCACATCATATATACAAGCAAATAAATGGTTAAATTATTTTCTCTCTTTCATTGTTAAAGCATTCATGTTATGATTTGAAAGTTGTTGATGTTTTTGTTGAGGAGTCCCACATCGACCAGGGAGCTCAGTAAAGAGCTAGATATAAATCTGGACAACCCTTAACTCAATGAGGCCTTATTGGGTTGAGTTAGGCTAGGATTACTACATGGTATCAGAGCGGGTCCCTGTTCTCGATCGTGCCCAACACGGTCAACCCCGGTCAACCTCATTTATGTCTATCGGTGCTGGTGAGTGCGGATCTGGCATGGCGGTGCGCGGTGCGACAGGTAGCATGCGGACGGAGCGCGGAGAGACTGGCAGCGGCGCGCGGACGGAGCGCGGAGAGACAGGAGCGCGGTCTGGGCTGCGGATCTGGGCGTGCGGCGCGCGGAGCAGAGATATGTGCACAGAGGGACTGAGCGCAAGGTGCGCGGATCTGGGAGGCGGCGGCTGCAGATCCGGTGATGCCGCAGGTGAGGACTGGTGGCGCAGAACAGGCTGAACTAGTGACCGACGCGACTGGGTTGCGACTGGTGTGGTGGAGGCGCTGCTGGGCTGCGATTGGTGGATCTGGTGACTGGCGCACGGTGCGCACGGAGACAGGCGGCGCGCGGCAGAGGCTGATGCGCGCAGGGCAGAGGCTGGCGTCGTGATGCTGGTGACTGGCGCTGGACAGGGGGACTCGCGGCGGCACTGATCTGTGGCGGCAGCGCGGACCTGTGGCAGCAGCATTGGTAAGTGGTATCTAGGGACGGTCCTTCCGCTATTAGAGCAGGTTCTTGGATTCAGCAGTGTGCCTAACATGGTTGCCCTCAGCGGTGTGTCCAACATCGGTGTCTGCCGATGTGAGGGGGAGTGTTTAGGAGTCCCACATCGGCCAGGAACGGTCCTTCTGCTATATCATTAGGCTCGGTGGATTTATTTTCTATGGATATGTGGTAGTTGTACTTTCTAACTGACACCAATTGTAGACGGCAGGGGGAGTTTTCTTATAGTCATCTACAATTGAGCACATTGACTTCTTATATGGTATAGTTTTGTGTCTGTGGCTTCATTCTCAGTGTTATCATTGTAGTAATCCAAGTCTAACTCAACCCAATAAGGCCTCATTGAGTTAAGGGTTACTCAGACTTATATATAGCTTTTCACTGAACTCCTTGGTCGATGTGGAACTCCTCAACACCCCCCTCACATCGGCACCAGCACCGATAGACATAAATGAGGTTGACCGGGGTTGACCGTGTTGGGCACAATCGAGAACAGGGACCCCCTCTGATACCATGTAGAAATCCTAGCCTAACTCAACCCAATAAGGCCTCATTGAGTTAAGGGTTGTCCAGATTTATATCTAGCTCTTTACTGAGCTCCTTGGTCGATGTGGGACTCCTCAACACCCCCCCTCACATCGGCACCAGCATCGATAGACATAAATGAGGCCTTATTGGGTTGAGTTAGACTTGGATTACTACATGGTATCAGAGCAGGTCCCTGTTCTCGATTGTGCCCAACACGGTCAACCCCGGTTAACCTCATTTATGTCTATCGGTGCTGGTGCCGATGTGAGGGGGGTGTTGAGGAGTCCCACATCGACCAGGGAGCTCAGTAAAGAGCTATATATAAATCTGGACAACCCTTAACTCAATAAGGCCTTATTGGGTTGAGTTAGGCTATAATTTCTACAGTTTTTTGCCTCTCTCACTCGAACGAGCAATTGACCTGTATAGTTTTTTTTTTTTTTCTTTCTCTCGTTTTCTCTTCCTTTTTTATAGCTTGCATATGTCAGATACCATTTTTCCTCCAATTTGGGTTCCTGGTCATCTTCTTCTTCTCATCGACATTGGTTTATGCTCTGATTCAGTTATGGTGATAATCAATGTTGATTCCATTCAAGTTGAAATATTTGGTCTAATGGTTTTGTTTGTGGTGCCTTTTTTGTTGCATTCTTATCTTTGTTGTTTGGGTTGGTTATCGTTTGGAAACAACATTCACCAAGGTTTGATGGTTTCCACCAATTAGAGCTTTTTTTTGGTGTTTCTTTCTTTCAACGATAACAAATTTTCTTTATATTGGAATATGATTGACTAGATATACTAGTTTTCATGGATGTATTTTTTTTATTGTGTATTTTTGTATTTTCTATATTTTTGTGTAGTGTTTAAAAATATGCAGGTGCTATTTTAATTGTGTTTATTTTTGTATTAATCTACTACAATAAAGTTATAATTTTTGTTTCTATTTGTGCATCACTAATTCAAGTCATACAGTTAAACGTTAACATGATATATAATACGGTAGTATGGTCTAACGTTTAAATATATTAATTCACAAATTTTTTGAGACTACAATAATATGTAATTCTTGATTTTGTCTTTGTATTTGTGATATATTTAGTATGACATTTTTTGTACGAGGTTGTAAGATGATTTATATTGAATGAAGTTTTCTTTTTACCTTATATATATAGTTAAATTATTTGATAATAAAAGAAAATTTAAAAATAATTATTTATTATAATATTAGGTGATAGAATAGAAAACGAGAGCAAAGAATTTGAGAAACGTACAAATAATTGTGATGAAGTGCTAATATTATGCATCCAAAAATTTTATTAATAAGAAGAGATATTTTAATCTATGAAAAAAATAACATTTTTAAAAATTTATAATAATAAAAATAATATTCTTTAATTTTTATATTTAAATCGTATATTTTTATAGTTAAAAAATGATTGTTACATTATTTTTTTAAACGTTCGTTCAAAAATTAAATTACTATAATTTAAACTCATTTAATGTTACAATTACAAGTTTAATTTTATTGAAGTGTTATTTTTATTATTATAAATTTTAAAGATGTTATTTTTGATAATTTTTTTTAAATTTATTACTTAGTAATTTACAATCCCTTATTTCAAGGTTATTATTTTAGAGAATAATATTTTACTCATATTTTATTTAAATTTTAATTATAAAAATATAAACGTATAAAAATTATGTAATAAATTAAAGTTATTAAATTTATTCTTAAAAATATAACATATAATTTATATATTTTAAAATTATTATTAAAATGATAATATTATTATAATTTATTTTATTCATGCTTGCATCGCAATTTGTCATAAGTACAATGATAATGGGTTCTTTTAAATGCATATAAAAATAAAAAATATAATAATATTTAAAGATTAACGTATCATTTCACTCAAATAAGTTATATCGTAACAAAAATAATTTGCAATAACATCACCTTATATTGTCCTTGTGATAATATAAAATGAAATAAAATACAGAAATTGTTGAATTAACTGTTGGAGCAAGATATTAGAACTTGAATCAGAGCTCCATCAATCTGCGTGCCAAAAAAGTACATAGCACTTCGTGCCATGCAGAAATTACATCTTCCACTTCATACATACCTTGACACGTCATACTGTTAAGAGCCATGCCAGATTCCGCGTGTCATGGCCTGAGATCACCACTTGATTTACGCCATACATGTATCAGTTCTTTACACGCATTTTCACATCGTTTATTCTGCGCCGTCGGAATAATCCAACGACTCAAAGTTAGCAGCTTAACTCCTGTTTTTACAGATCAACGGTTCCGGATATGGCCACGTGTCATTATTAATTCAACAAAGCCTTCTGTTTCATTGAGATTGTCGCTCAAGATTGAAATCCCTATAAATCTGGAACCGTTTGCAACGCTATAGGACGTTCCTAATCTGTTTCCTATCTATTACCCTAAGTTGCGATTGAACCAGAGAGTGAGAGAGAGAGAAAAAAATGGCAGATTCAGAAGCCAAGCAACCACCGTCATCACAGATCGTAAGTTTTTCCTTCATTCTTTTTTTGACGTCTTTTATCTTTCTTCAAAGTAGTAACATACTATTGCTCTGTTTGCCGAGAAAGGAAGGGAAAATTATAAACCATCCATTTTCATGTATTTGAGTTTTAAAAATTACAAAACAAAAAAAATTTTCTTTACATTTGATTTTACTCAGTTTGCTTAAATTCTTGAATAAAAGGTGCAAGAAAACGATAAACAACTCAAGTATTTAGAATTTGTTGAAGTTGCGGCGATCTACATCGTAGTCTGTGTCTCGAGTATCTACGAATACGCGAAAGAGAACTCCGGTCCATTGAAGCCTGGGGTACAAACCGTCGAAGCTACGGTCAAGACCGTTACTGGACCAGTCTACGAGAAATTCCATAACGTTCCTTTTGAACTCCTCAAATTCGTCGATCGCAAGGTTAGATCTAGCTTTTTTATTCCCACTTCTTTCTGTTTTTATACCTATTGTATTGTTGGCGTCACGTGTTGTGCAGGTTGAAGAATCATTGAATGAGTTGGACCGTCACGTGCCTTTACTTAAAAAGGTATCGATTCAGGCCGTAACAGTTGCTCGTACTTTGGTTTCGGAAGTTCAACGCGGCAGCTTGGTGGACACAGCCAAGTGTGTTTCTAACAACGTGTATAACAAGTACGAGCCAACGGCTAAAGAGCTTTACCAAAAGTACGAGCCGGTTGCTGAGCAATATGCAGTAGCGGCTTGGCGTTCGCTGAATCGGCTACCTTTGTTTCCACAAGTGGCTCAGATTATTGTCCCAACGGCGTCGTACTGGTCGGAGATGTATAATAGAACGATTCGTTTTGCAGAGGAGAAAGGTTACGCAGTGGCGTCATACCTACCGTTGGTTCCCTTGGAGAGAATTGCTAAAGTGTTTGAGGAGGCTGAGAGTGGGCCTCCTGTTTCATCCAACGGTGAAAATGTTGCTATGGCACATTGATTTAGACCTCTGTTTCTATACATATATTCTGTCAAGTCCTCTCTCTTATTTCCGTTTCTGCAGGTTAAATCTTGGATTTTTTGTTTTTTTTGGGAACCTCAAGTTAAATCTTGGACGTTGGAACTTAGAAATTGAACTAAAAAGCTATTATTAGCGAATTATCTGTCCTTTTATTTGTCAGCTTTGCTTTCGTTGAATTATTGATGGAAGGCTTGACTATTATGTAATGTGTATAAAACCATATATATGCAAATAAATTTAATCACATCATCATTATAACGAATGGACATAATGGAGGTTTTTTTTTTTACAAAGATAGGGCCCTTGATGGAGAGTTCGTATAAAGCTCATATTTTTCAATTCACACTAATAATTTAAAAGACAAAAATGAGCTAACATAAAAAAAATTATGAATAAATTTTAGTAATTATATTTATTTTTATTGACCTCAATTATATAATTGTGCGTGTGTACAACTGAGCTATACAAGAGAACTGGGCTTATCCAAGAGCACTGGCAATGTTGATGTTTACAACATTGTAGATATTATATTTCAGTGTACCTGGGGCGGAGCTACGTTGTTGGGGTGATGAGGCTGCAATTCTTATCTTTTTTTATAAAAATTAATTACGTGTATATTTTTAATATTAAATAAATATTTTATTTATAGTAATATATTATATTTAATTTTTATTTACATATTTTAGTATATATTAATAATATTTAATAAATATGTAGATAAAAATGACATAAAGTGATTAAATAAATATTTTTTTTCTTCATATGTTTAATAATTAATAATAACATAAATAAAATTATAGTAGTATATTATGTAAAAAAATTTCATATTAAAATTTTTAAGTTTATATTTATTATATTTTATTTCAACTTAAATTTTAATTTTATTTAATATTATATTATTTGATATTTTATTTTAATAATATTCTAGAATTTATTTAAAATAATTTTATATAAAAAATTTATTATTTTTATTATTATTAGTTATTTTTATATTGTTATAAATATTTATTTTTAAATATATTCTTGAACTTTAAAATTTTAAATTATATTTTATTTTTTTTACATTTTATTTTAGTTTTAATTTCAACAATTTTTATTTACTTATATTTTTTAATTAATAAATTTATTTTATTAAATAAATGATATTAATACTTATTAATTTATTATATTTTTATTTAATTTTTATTATAAAGTTAATTATAATACATTAATTATATATTTTTATAGTGCTAACTCTATATCTCTTATTATATTATGATATAAAAAATTTAGTGTTAAATTAAGTATAATTTAATATAAATTTTTTTAATTTTTTATTTTGTATAATTTTTTTTTTAACCTCTCTTTACAAAAGTTTTTTTTGCTCCGCCTTGCAGTGTACGGCTGTTTTAACAAGGTTTTATTTAAATTTCATAAATTTTAATTACAAATTAATGCTAAATTTTGACACATATTTTACCTAATAAATTATATTTGAAGTGTATAACGCATTTTTAAAACGTCTACAAAGTTCCAACCCAATACGCTAAAAAATGGTTCAAAATCATAACATATAATTCTAAACCGGAACAGATACATCTGTCTTTTGTATTTCATTGTATTACCAAATAGTATCGTCAGTATATATAGTATCTAGATTATTCTAGTCAACTCTATCTAATTGTTTTAATATATATATATTTTTTTTCTTTTTAAATGACCAACATTGCATATAATAATTGATAATATATAATATGGATCGTCAAATAGGAGACAACTTTGTTCATTCACACAGATATTGAAATTATAGTAATTTTTGACCAATTAGATTATTAGAATAAAAGAAAAATAGAAAAATACCGGAAATTTTCAAATACTACTATTTATTCTATTTTCGTTTTCCCCCTATAATATTTACTCTATTTACGTTAAATATACAAAATAAATTTTGTGTTTTCTTCTTTATCAGTTTTATTTATCAAAATTAAAATAGTAATTTTTATAAATGATTACGCAACTTCGACGGCATTTCACTACGAAGTTTAAGTTGAGAAATTATTATTGTTAATAATGTGATATTGCAAGGTAAATGCAATAAATTATTTTAGAAAATATATTTGTATTGTGAAAAGAACAAGCAATAAAGTTATTAGAGAATACCAAACACCTAGTCCAGAAATAATGAATAAATCTCACTTCAAGCATATGACATTAGTCATTAACCAAATAAAAAAAATTGCTATCTATTATTAGTTTTCAAATTTTGACTAAACTCACATGCAAATTTTTTAAAATATGTGGTTTAATTCTTTAACCTTTAAAATTTCATAAATATACTTCTAAATTTTTAAATAGCAGAATTTAGTCACAAATTTTTAAAACTTTATATATAGATTATAAAATTTTAAATTACAAATATGTATTTTAGAGTTAGCTAGGATTTATATATAAAATTATAAAAATTGATGACTGGATTGTACAATTTAAAATAAGGATAAATAAATAATTAGAATTTTTATTTAAAATTTTAAAAATATTTTTTAAAATTAAAAAATTATGTGTGAAGTTGCTTAAAATATGTTTTAAAAAATTATAAATTTATATGTGAAGTTGTTTAAAGTTTAAAGAATAACCAAATAGTTGAGGCTAAGGAGAATAGATAAGTTGTGAAGTTGTCTAAGTTTAAGTTGATTGGTAGGGAATAGCTAAGGAGAAAGAAATAGAGACATATAAAATTACAAATTTTATTGTTGTTTTTAACCTTAAAATATTTACAATGGTATATTCAATTAAAATTTAATAGACATTTAAATATTTATAAAATTGTAAATATTTTTATAAATTTTTAAAGACTCTTTAAATTTTGAGTGTATTTTTAGTTTAAAATTCCACCAAAATTCATGACTTTTTAAAACCTTTAAAAATCAATAATTTTTTTTTAAATATACTTAAATTTTAAAGACGTATATAAAATCTAATTAAATATACTAATTTTTTTTAAATATTTTAAAATCATAATTAAATACTTCTAAATTTCAAAACTCTTATAAAATTATTAAAAATCTCAATTAAATACACTATCTTTCAAATTAATTTACTTTATACTATCAATCATTTTTTGAAATAATCAATTATGTATTTATCATAATTTTATTTATATTTTTAATATTATAGCACTACTACTAATTAATCCTATTGTAAAGGTTTTATTATTCATTGTGTGTTTTGGGATAAAGATCTATACGACACAGGCTCATAAAAATATAGGAAGCCATTTTATTTAAAATTTGACTTATTTGAATGATCCTATTTTATAAATAATATTGTTTTTAAAATATCAAAAGATACAACATTTATATTTATATGTATCTAACACATTAATTTTAAGGGGAAAAAATATGTGGAGTTTGTTACCTTTCAAAAATATATAGTCCATAATTTTTTAAAAAAATTTACTATAAATTCTTTATTTTTACAAAAACTATATTTAAAATAAGTTGTTTTAATGCCATAATGTCTATCTACAAATTTATTAGTTAAAAAAAAAAAACAAGTCTAAATGTCTTAACTATTAGATGTTTGCCGCATCAATTGTGACATTACAACAACTTATTTTAAATAAAAGTGATATTGTTTTTAAGGTATACATGAATTTATTTTAAGTTAATTATTTTAATTTATTTATTATTTAAATATGTAAAATTAAAGTGCCAAAAAATAAATAAATTAACATTAATTTTTTTTATTTTTTTCTTAAAAATTTATATATTTTTATTTCCATTAATGGTAAATTTATTTCATACATAACTTTTTACATTTTGGTAGTTTAGGTAAGATAATTAATTTTAAATAAAATTATACACTTAAAAAATAAGTAAGAAATTTATGGTGCATCTTAAAAAAAAAAAAAATACGTATTTTTAAAATTTAATGTGAGCTATTTAATATATTATATTATATAATAAAATTATTATTTTTATTAATATAATAAATTTATTTTTAAAAGTAAAAAATTAATTTTTTAGATAAACATAAGTGTAAAAAAATGTATTAATTTATGTAAAATAATATTTATTTTTTTAAAAATTGTTATATTATATTATGTGATAAAATAATTTTTAAAAATAAAAAAAATTTAATTTTTAAATAATTTTATCAAATATTATAATAGTCAACATATAAAAAAACGTGCAAATTTAAGTTACCCTATAATTCCCCTCCCTTTTTTATCTCACTCAGTCTTCCTTTAATTTCCTCTATATATATATTAATAACTTTCATTTCACCGAAAGCCAAAACAAACGCTAACACTTCTCACCGCTTCATAACCTCCTCAATTTGCTTTCTATAGAAAAAATTTATCTTATAATGTTAGAAAGTGACGCATAAAAGAAACTATTTTTCTGATAGTTGATCTCTCTCTAGTCTTTCCTCAATCATTCACACATAATCCACATCTCTTTCTCTCTCTTTTGTTGGGTTCTCTCTCAGCGGTCAGCCCTTGTTTGGATCGGAGAGACGAGAAGCATTACAACAACAATATGGTCGAGACCAGACGCAGTTCTTCTTCCAAACGCGCCCTCTCTTCATCTCCTCCGCCAAACCTCAAACGATCCAAGGTATTTGATGTCATTTCCTTTTTGGGTTTCATGTATATGTCAAATCTATGTGCTTCTGTATCTGGGTCTTTGTGGGAATTATGTTTTTATTGGGTATTCGTTTTTTTTTTAATCTTAAATTTGCATGTGGGTTTATGGGTTGTCTGATCGGTTCATGTTGAAAACCTAGGTTTCTGAATCTTCTTCTACGACTAACGATGTTCAGAGCTCGCCGGTGGTGGAGCCTTTGGATCCGGTTAAGGAATCAGGGTCTGAATCTGGAGACCAGGAGCTCCGTTCTCCTGATCCAGCCAACACAGACGCCTTGAAGGCCGTCAACGGCTCTGATGAGGTAGTAACGGAGAAATCAGCTGAGGTTGGGGCCGAAGGACAGGCTTTGGTTTCGCCGCTGTCTTTGGGTACAATTATTTGTCTTTTAACTGTATTCATGATAATGTTCCGATTTTAGTTTGTTTTTATTTTTATTTTTCTTTGGGTTCATTTCTTATTTGGGTTATTGGGGTTTTAGGAGAAGCTGCTTTAGATGCTGATCAGCCTGAGTCAGTCGCACTTACGTTCAGTCGTGTGAAGAAGCGTACAAAGAAGCTGACACAACCGCACCCCAAGAATGCTTGGGGAAAACTTCTATCCCAGTGCTCTCAGGTGGGTTTTGCTTCTTCTTCCTATCTTGTCTACTAGATAGAGGGTTTCACGTGGGTGTTCCAATTATAATTAGATTATTGAAAACGCTAAAGATGATCAACATTTTTCTGTTGTCTTTTCGTTGCTTGTTCAGACTTCGGAAGATGGACGAGTAGTCTTAGTTATTTGTAGGACAGTGTGTGGCTTTTGTAACTTTCTTCCAATTTCACACACGGAAATATTTGTTTTTTTGGATATGTTTTCCATCCGTTGCATTTCTGATAGACTCTTCTAGGATATTACTCGACCATGGTTTTTTCTTAACATATGTCTGTACATGTATATTTAATATATACATATTTTTATCTGAAATTTTGCGTGCTTAGAGAACCCTATGGGTTCAGTACTGCTCTTTGCCAAACTGATGACTGTTAAATTGGGATACTATCTATGTTGTAAACTACTGAGGCGTTTTTCTCAAGTGAGCAAGGCTTGAACCTCGAGATGATATGAGGCACAAGCCTCAATCATTAACTTTAAAAAAAATTTAAATTATTATTAAAAGCAATTTTTAATCCAATAAGCAATAGATATCATATGGGTTGCAACTTTATTACTCACATGTCAATTTTGAGTGACCGGCAAAATTTGGAGCTGCCCCCAAAAGAAAGGTATTGGTGAAGGATGATCAAAGAATGTAAAGGAAGTAAGCCTAATTGTGTTTGCACATGTGATATGATATTCTCTTTTATGTTTTTCTTTCATGGAACTTTCTACCTTTCTTAATTTTGTGAAATCAGATCAAGATTTTATAGGTAACCATAAAACCAACTTTAAAAAATAACTGTAAAAGCCTTAAGGCGTAAGCTTAAAAAAAGGCACAAGCCTTAATTTACCACCTGAGGCTATAGCCTCAATACTTTTTTTTAAGCCTTGTCTTGAGGCAAGCCTCTAAATAGCCTGTTACAACAATGGGTACTATAGTGATGTTTTGGTGATTTCTTTTTTGTGTAATAGCAGACTAGGTGATTAGACCTTATAGTTCTCTAGGGAGAAACGGTTTCTTCTTGAGAGGACAGTTTGATGATAACAGCTAAGCACAGTAAACTTGTGCAGAATCATAGAAACTTCATGAGAGTGGTTGGACCAACTTTGTTTGGTAATTGGAGTGACATTTGAGGATGGCTGAGAATTCAGTTGTAGCATGCAAAATAATGCTGTCTTAAAAGTGGGTGGAAATATTGTTTGAATCTTTTAGTGCTGCGAACTGTGGCCTCAACTGGCTATTTATTTGAATCATCGTTATTTAGGTTGATTGGACGAAAGTATATTTAGCAAGAGGGAATTCTGTGGAAACTGAATATCTTTTGTTATGTGTATGATCATTTTTTCCCCAGTTTGTATCCTATACGTGAAGGTAAGTAGAATTTATGTAATGGTCAATTGGTGATTGCATTAGATGTATTTGGTTTGTGATGTTTAATATTCATCCATATGCAAATTGTTTCATTGCCATCACAATTATATTCCTTCTGATGTTTCCTTTTTTTGTTTTTTGAACTAAGCATTTGAGTTTTGAGACCATCATAGTTTGAGGAAGTACTGAAATAATTTTTAAAAATTGCCGAGCGATGTTATTTCATTTATTTTCCCTTTTATACTGATGTATTCTTCCTAGTTCATTGAACATTCAAAGTGTTAGAAGATTTTATTTGTATAGTAGTGCAAAAAAGGCTGAGTTCTTAATAAAGATGTAAGTTTTTTTAAAACTAATTGTTTGGTTATTTTGATTTCCTTTTCAGAATCCCCACCTTATCATTTGTGGGGCTCTTTTCACAGTTGGTCAAGGCCGTCAATGTGATTTATGGCTTAAAGACTCATCTGTTAGTAAAATTTTGTGTAGACTGAGGCAAAAAAAGGTATGCTTAATGTCCAATGCTCTGCTATCTTTTATATGACATTTGACTGTTAAAAAACGCCAAGAAGGCAGGGATCTGTTCCTAGCAGCTTGGTTTTGTTATTGAAACTCTTAACAATTTTCCATCTGTACAGCATAAAGGCTCATCTTTTGCACTATTGGAGATCATAGGAGGAAAGGGTGCCGTTCAAGTGAATGGAAAGTATTATCCAAAAAATTCTAGTGTAACTCTAGCTGGAGGTGATGAGGTTGTGTTTAGTACATCTGGCAAACATGCTTATGTATCCTTTTTGAACAACTCGCTTATAGCCTGTAGTTTATTTGAAAAGTTCCCTGACATCATAACCGCTTTAGTAATCAGGTTGTGCAAGCTACAGTTCATTATAGCTGCCATTCCTTGTAGTTTTTGTTGATTTCCTTGACAAAAAGTCAGATATTCCAACAGCTGAGCAATGATAAAATAGCTGCTTCTGACATTCCTTCTACAGTGAGCATTTTAGAGGCACAAAGTGCTCCAGTCAAGGAGGTACATGTTGAGTCTAGACCTGGTGATCCCTCAGCTGTTGCTGGTGCATCAATTTTAGCATCGTTGTCAAATTTCAGAAAAGACTTATCCCTACTCCCTCCACCGGCCAAAGCCGGCGAGGAACTGCAACAGGATGCAGAGATGTCTGCATTACCTTCTGCGAATGGGGGGTCAGGTGATCGTCCTCCGGATGCAGATATGAAAGATTGTACTAGTTTTACTGATCAGGGTGGTGTACTTACGGAAAAAGACACAATTCCATCTGATATTACCAACGAGAACCCTAATATTGATAATGTTGGGTTAGATGGTTGTATGGATGCTGAAGAGGGAAAGATAGCTGGTGCAACATGTGAATTAAGGCCACTCTTGAAGATGCTGGCTGGTTCATCTTCTGACTTCGATATAGGTGGTAGCATTTCTAAGATACTCGATGAGCAAAGGCAAATTAGAGAACTTCTCAAGCAGTTTGATACACCAATGTTAATATCATCTAAACGACAGGCATTTAAAGACAAGTTAGAACAAGGAATTCTTAGTCCAGATGAGATTGATGTGTCATTTGAAAGTTTTCCGTATTATCTAAGGTGCGCCAAATTTCCTCTTGATTGTCATTAATTTAAAAAACTAATGAAAAAGTAAGAAGGGGTACTGCTTGTTCTTTGTGCTGCTGTCTGGATGTTTATATCCATATGCACCATTTAAGCATGTTTTTGTTTTTCAGTGATACAACTAAGAGTGTTTTGCTAGCTTCGATGCATATACATTTGAAGTGCAGTAAGTTTGCAAAGTATGCCTCTGACCTCCCTACAGTTAGTCCACGCTTATTATTATCTGGTCCTGCAGGTATACACCGACCCTCTCTTAATTGGTTCTTAACTGTATTTTTGATTCTTCTGGATAAGTTCTTCTATGTTTTATTTGTCTTTGATTTTTTACTTTTTGTTTACAGGTTCAGACATATTTCAGGAAACTCTAGTGAAGGCACTTGCTAAGCATTTTGTTGCTAAGCTTCTCATTGTTGACTCTCTTAGTTTGCCTGGTGTAAGTTCTATGTATCTATGTTTGATGACAATAGATCGCCGAATGTCTTTAGTTTTGGTTTTTGTTTTATTCTGAAGTACCTTTTTTTTTTTTTTTTTTTTGTATAATTGATCGGAGTATCTTTATTTTTTCTTGTCCCCAGTTCTAAATTTCAAGTTGCTGAAATGTCAATTTTGGGCTTTTGACACCCTTATAATAATTTCAGGGATTAATACAGAAAGATTCTGACTCTGTTAAAGAAGGTTTGAGACCTGAAAGGTATTCCATTGTTACCAAAAGAACTGCACAGGCTTCTGTATTGCCGAATAAGAAACCAGCTTCTAGTGTAGAAGCTGATATTACGGGCGGATCCATTGTAAACTCTCAGACTCCAGCAAAGCAAGAGACATCCACGGCATCATCTAGGGGAGCTACTTTTAAAGCAGGCATGAAATTATTCCCTAGTGTTCATATCTGAAAACAGCCCAAGTATCTCTTATTAGTACTTAGAGATATCTTCTTGTCCCACGCCTTTTCTTTCAATTTGCATGGTTAGCATATGTTTATACCGGAAAAGCATCTCAAGGACTTGTACTAATGGATATGCAGGTGATAAAGTAAAATTTGTGGGTACTGTAACTTCTGGACTTTCATCTCTTCACAGTTCTCCTCTAAGGTAGAGCTTTTTTGCTAGTTGATAAATAATAGTTCTAAAGGAATATATTGTTCATGTATACATAAGTGTGTTTACGCATGTGTGTTCATTGCAGCATTCATTTGACTCCTAGTATATGTACTTGTGTTTATGCTACACTAAAAGAAAGGAATGTTGAATATCTTCTTGGTTTCAGTTTTTTTTTTTTTGTAAAAGCCTTCAGATTCAGATTCAGACTTTCCTGTTTATTTCAGCACTAATTTTTTTCTTTATTATTTTTTTAGAGGACCATCATATGGTTGCCGTGGCAAAGTTCTTCTTCCTTTTGAGGAAAATGGTTCATCAAAAATTGGGGTTAGATTTGATAAATCAATTCCTGATGGCAATGATCTAGGTGGGCTTTGTGAAGAAGATCACGGCTTCTTCTGTTCTGGTGATTTATTTCACCCATATCTGTTTTATCTTCACTATATGCTTCTTCTATGTGATGTAGTTTCTCATAAGCTGTGTTATTATGCTTGTGCAGCCAACCACTTACTTCACATTGATGGTTCTGGAGGTGATGACATTGACAAGCTTGCCATAAATGAACTTTTCGAGGTATTTATTGCAATCTTATATTTATTGTTTTAGTGTATTTGCTGTTATTTTGGCACTGAACTAAATACTTTATTTGTACAGGTTGCCTTGAATGAAAGTAGAAGCACTCCTTTAATTTTGTTTTTGAAAGATATCGAAAAGGCAATGGTGGGTAATTCAGATGCTTATTCAATTTTAAAAAGTAAGCTTGAGAGTTTGCCAGAGAACATTGTCGTAATTGGGTCCCATACTCTGTTGGATAATCGAAAGGAGAAGGTAAGAAATTGATAATTTTGTTATGGTTTGAATCTTCCATTTATTTTGAGCTAAAATTCTGATTGCACTTTATTATTTAATTAAGGGTTTATCTTGTGTTGATTTTTTTATGATTTCAGTCCCACCCTGGCAGCCTTCTGTTTACGAAATTTGGAAGCAACCAAACAGCTTTGCTTGATCTAGCTTTTCCGGTAGGCTAGTTACCCTTTTAGCTTTTACCTTTCTGTTGACCTGATCTGTAACTATGGTTGTTTATTTGCATTTCTGATTTTCTGGTAGTATTCTCTCAAATGTGGAAAACTCCCCCCCTTTTTCTTCTGCTTGGGCAGGACAACTTTGGTAGGTTGCATGATAGGTGCAAGGAAACTTCCAAAACAATGAAGCAACTAACTCGTCTTTTCCCAAACAAGGTGGTGATACAGTTGCCGCAGGTACTGAGACTGATCTAACTATTGTGTAAGCAATGGAGCTGCTCTTATTGTTCTTATTCTAATATTGTTATGTTTATACTTTAGGATGAGGCTCTGCTTTCTGACTGGAAGCAGCAGCTGGAACGCGATGTTGAGACCTTGAAAGCAAAGGCAAACATTGTTAGCATTCAGTCAGTGAGTATCATACTGTTTTCTATGCTTTTATTGGTTTCAAGTTTCAAAATTGATTGAATGATTCAGAATATTTTTAGTTTTATGTCAGAAGTAGTCTTATTACTTATTTCTTGTTTCATTGGTGGTACATGGACGTCTTGTAGATTTTTTCGGTGTTTTGAGGTCTTAAATACTATGATCTTTCAGGTACTTAATCGAATTGGCTTGGATTGCCCTGACATTGAGAGTCTCTGCATCAAAGATCAAGCACTTACAACAGAAAGTATGTATTTTAAACTAATCTTATATTTATTTAATTAAAATATTGGTTATTTCTGTTAACAGTTTATTATCTTGCATTATGATAGATGTGGAAAAAGTCATTGGTTGGGCATTGAGTCATCATTTTATGAATTGTTCCAAGGCGTTGGTAAAAGAGGCTAAACTTGTGATTTCCGCGGACAGGTCAACTTTTGCTAATTATTATATCAAGATGTCAATGTGTTAAGTTTTCATTGCTCTTTTGTTGTTCACTTTTGTCTTTAATGTATTGTTTTGCAGTCTTAACTCTGGGCTAAATATTCTACAAGGAACTCAAAATGAAAGCAAGAATGGGAAAAAATCACTAAAGGTAAAATAGACTTGTGTCTGTAGTTCAAACATTCAATGATTATTTTCTGCCACCCCCTTTTATATAGATCGTTTGCCCCTTTACGGATCATTTAATCTTTCTAAGTTTGCAGGATGTTGCCACTGAGAATGAGTTTGAGAAGAAGCTTCTTGCAGATGTTATTCCGCCGAGTGATATCGGTGTCACCTTTGATGATATTGGGGCATTAGAAAACGTAAAGGACACACTGAAGGAATTGGTGATGCTTCCTCTTCAAAGGCCTGAATTGTTTAGTAAAGGACAGCTGACTAAGGTACCATGTTTTACCATTATGATTATTCTCTAGTATTTTATGCCCTGTACGCTTGTCAATATGGATAGATAGTTTGACATGAGCTTTGTATGCTACCTTCTACAGCCATGCAAAGGAATATTGCTTTTTGGACCCCCTGGTACTGGTAAAACCATGCTTGCAAAAGCTGTTGCAACTGAAGCTGGGGCTAACTTTATCAACATATCAATGTCAAGCATCACATCTAAGGTATTAAATGTGTTCAAAGTGGTATGTTGTTTTTCTTGTTAATTTTCGTTCAAAGTTGTGTGATGATTATTTATTCTTGCAGTGGTTTGGTGAAGGAGAGAAGTACGTCAAAGCTGTGTTTTCTCTAGCTAGCAAAATAGCTCCTAGTGTTATTTTCGTTGATGAGGTTGGTTTATTTAATTTTTAACTTTATATTTGCATTTCTGGTATAATCTTTGTTTTTGTTTTATCATTTCCCTTTCTATGTCTCTATTTCCCACTGCACAAATAATTTTACTCATGAATTTTATTTATTTTTAGGTTGATAGCATGTTAGGAAGGCGTGAAAATCCTGGAGAACATGAGGCTATGCGTAAAATGAAAAATGAATTCATGGTGAACTGGGATGGTCTACGAACAAAGGATAAAGAACGTGTCTTGGTACTTGCTGCTACCAATAGGCCTTTTGACCTCGATGAAGCTGTTATTAGAAGGCTTCCAAGGAGGTAAATACGATGGGTGTTACTCTTGAACTTGTGACCTTATATGAAGTAAGCATTATTTACTCAAGTGTTGATGACCTTTTTTTGCAGATTGATGGTTAACTTGCCTGATGCCCCTAACAGAGAGAAGATTATTAGAGTTATATTAGCCAAAGAGGATTTAGCTCCTGATGTTGATTTGGAAGCAGTAGCAAATATGACTGAGGGGTACTCCGGAAGTGATCTAAAGGTTGTCTAGTAATTTCTTTCTTAAGAATTCTATATCTCTGCTTTACAAGTGTATGTTATGGTTATGCTGTAACCTTTTTCTCTTGCAGAATTTGTGTGTGGCAGCAGCGCATCGACCGATCAGGGAAATCTTGGAGAAAGAGAAGAAGGTTGTTCTAATGACTCATACATTAAATATTTTTTCAATTTAGAAGTTTTTTTTTTTTTTTTTGGGTTTTTGAACCCTTGTTGGGTCCTCCAAGTCAATCTCATATGAGATCATCTTCACCTTGCCTATGGTTATTACAGCTACTCTTATCAATTAATGCGTTGTTCGATAAAGTTACATGTATTTTCTGCTGCCTATTTGTCTTGTTATGCTGTTCCAGTTTTCTATAATGCAAACTATACATTTATTTGCTTTCGATATCACTTATCAGTTAACTCTAAAAACACTGGTTAATATGCTCTGCTCATCATTAATTGATTTTTTTCCCAATCTCATGGTTCAGGAGAGAGCTGCAGCAATGGCAGAGAACAGTCCTATGCCTGCATTGCATAGTAGTGCAGATGTACGTCCTCTGAAGATGGATGATTTTAGATATGCACATGAGCAGGTATTTATATTCATCTGGCATATGTATGTGGTCACAATGATGATTACACCTTTGAGGTATATGTAAGAGAACTGTGGAGATTGTGGGTAGAGTAATGCTAAGTACAAGTAAATTTGCACTCAAATTAATTATATCATAACATGTGGCAAAATTATCTAGAAAGATGGACCACTTCTCCATTTTCAAAAGTAATTGCGACACATGTCACGATATAAATGATTTAGGTGCAAAAGTAGGTACAAATTTTGGTGATCTTACAATTTTTTTGCTGGTATGGTGAAAAGCCTTTTAACCTTGGCAAATTTCTAGTGGTGTGCCTAACTGATTTCAAATGCAGGTATGTGCGAGTGTATCATCAGAGTCTACTAACATGAATGAGCTTGTCCAATGGAATGAACTCTATGGAGAAGGTGGATCGAGAAAGAAAAAATCTCTGAGCTATTTTATGTAGAGGTATTTTATAGTTGTATAGCCCATTCTAGTTCATTTTATTCTTGTGTCACATAGAAGTGTCGCAACTTAGGGGACCAATATTAATCGGAATACCATTTGGGAGGGTCCTTTTTTCATTGTATAATATATAGGTTTTCCTTTTTCCCGCCTATATAATTTAAATTATAATTTATTTTTGTTAATTATGGATATTTAAAAATTTTCAATCATTTTCTTTTGACCATATAGTGTTCCTTGTATCTTCCCTCATCTCTTTACCCCCGGAAAAGTTGTTGGCTTATTTGTCTTGTACATACTCAAATAGATGAATAAGAGTATTAGTTTAGGTTTTCCTTTCCTACTAATGGTTGATTATTTTGTATGTAGCCAATCCAATTATCTGTTTTTAATTATCATCATCCCTTAAAAATCGTATTAATTCGAAAATAAAATCACATTTAAAAAAGAATTTATATTCAGTTTAGGATTGTGACATATATAAGTGTATCAAAGTGCTTAGTATTCATTGTATATAATTATAATCACTTCAAGTTGGATGAACAAACTGTAGTTTCCAATTATATTGAGTTGTGAGATTGTAATATGTAGTTTTCAATTGTTCAACTTGGAATGAGTAGCTAGCTTTATTGTTTTATTATTCCTCTTAGCTGCCAGCAATTATCTTAGTAATGAAGCTGACGAAGTACTATAATACTAGAGTGCATGAATCTTTTACCCTCTCATCTTAATTATTTTGAACTACTTGAATATGTTATAGCCTTGTACTAAATTATCTTAAAATACAAACTTAAATTTAAAAATTATCAAATACAACTCAATTTTTTTTAAATAATATCTAGATCATATTTATATATTTTTTATATAAATTTATTTTTGAATTATAAACCAAAACGTCCCTTCACCTCAGTAAAACGCATAAAGAACGATTATATTTGCTTCATCCTATCACAATCTCCTCTCTCTTTCTTATTGGCTACCTAATGACTAATGTGCCATTTTGTTTCTCTCGGGTTCAATTGCATACAAATAGCAACATCCTCGATTACGATTGCCCACCTTATTAAATGTGTCAGGCAATAAAAAAATTATTAGCTTAACTATATAACTTAATTTTATTTAAGAAAATATACGCTCCATTTTTTTATTTTACTCAAAAACATATGAATTACTTTATTTGTTACCTACTTATCTCTTCCCACCAATCATCAATTTTAGCTCCATATCTATCCAACTCTTGTTGGCAACATGGGCAATCAGGTTCAGTAGTCAATTTTTCTCCCAATTTTTTTTTTGTTTGGAAAAATAACAAAAATAACTTCTTAAAACTTGTAACTATAAAAATAATATTTTTTTTTTAATGTCAAACTCATATTTTTATTATTAAAAATTTTTTAACTTATTATTTCACATTAAATATCGTTTAATTAGACGCGGTTGAACTATAACTATTTTGATCCGTTTAAATACTGAATTTTATCCAATTAAATGTCTGTAATATTTTTATTATAAACTTTGCGAGTATTATTTTTTTTTAACTTCTCAAAACTGCAATAAGAATTGTTGCATAATTGGTTTGCAAAGGCATAAGTCTCTTCTCGAATACCAAATAGGCATTTTGAGATGGAATAAAAGACTCAAAATAAAGGGTATTTGTATCTAGCAATAAAAAGATACAAAAGTATCATGTTTAAAAAATATAAAATACATATTTTAAAAAATAAAATCATTATTTTATCCAAAATATTCCTTTATTAATTAGAGTTAGTAAAATTAATTGATTACAATATTAATTAATAAAGAGATATTTTAAGTAAAGTAATAATTTTATTTTTTAAAATATATATCTTTTAGTTTTTAACATGTTACTTTTTTTATTTTATTGTATTATTGTAAATATGTGCTATATTAATATTTTACTTTTTTGAAATGGGGATTGTATATGGGCCCTTAAATTGGGTCTTGTGCTAGACAGTTTTAAAACTAGGCCCGTTGGAAGGTCAAGAATTAAACTAAAGCGGAACTATTGTAGCGAAGAGTCAATGGGAGTCATCGTTGTTGAGTTTCGGCTTCAAGGACGATTCAACAATGGCGGACAGATCGGCGACTCGGCGGCAGAGATCCATGGCCTTGACCCCTTCTGTTGTCAAAAACCCAAAAGTAGCCTTTTCTTTCGTTTTGCTTTTTGCTGATGCCTTACTCGTGACTCTTATCATCGCTTATGTACCTTGTAAGATCAATATCTCACTTCTTTAATCCTGTAAAAAAGATAATGAAAAAGAAAGATTTATTTTAATTTGAATGTCTCTACCTATGAATGCGGGCATCTAATATGGTCAATTTTTGAATTCAGATACAAAGATAGACTGGGATGCTTACATGTCACAGGTAAATTTCTTTCTTCGTATGGTCTCTTCTACTATCGTATCATGATTAAAAAAAGAGTATTCAATGCTTAGATTTATGTAGTTTTGGATTTTGGGGAGCTTTCAGGACTTTAGAGAGCTTTGACTGTAAGTTTTGGTTGAGGCTAGTTCTCTTTTGATGGAAAACAGGTTAATGGGTTTCTAGATGGAGAAAGAGATTACGGTAACTTGAAAGGTGACACGGGGCCTTTGGTCTATCCAGCTGGGTTTCTCTATGTCTATTCTGCAATTCAGTATGTTACAGGAGGTGAAGTTTATCCCGCTCAGGTTAGTTGATTTGGTCTCATTTTGTTTATGTTTCACCAACTTTTTGTTTATACTACTAGCTTAGCTTCTCTTAGCGATTGTATTTTTACTTGCGTGATTAAGAAGCTATTTTTATGTTTCTAGTGTAATAATTTAATTTAGTTTTCATGTTGGAGATGTGGAAAAACTATGAGGGTCAGGAAGTATCCTGATGGGGTTGATGATTATCTATAGCAAAATAGATAATTCGGTTGCATTGACATTTGGGATTTTTTACTTCAGGTGAATTGACTTTAAAAGTGTGTTTGGCAAGCTGTAACGAATTGGACCAAAGTGAACTGTAATGTATTGAAATATTACAGTGTTTGGTGCAACTCGTTATTAACAAGTCAAAACTAAATAATGCTTCTTTTTTCCCGAATGAGTGAGAAAAGAAAAATAAAGAAAGATAAAAATAGTGAACATGGGTTTATTTTACAGTTGTTAGGGTTGTACCAGGATTATTTCATTGTCTTGGATGCTTGTTCCGGACATCAAATCAGCTAATACTTATCATATTATGTTATTTTATAAGGTATATTTATGACAGTGTGCTTTGTGTGGGGGCATTACTTTATGATTTTTCAAATACTAATGCAGCTGTATTTAAATGTCTTTATATTCTCATCATTTGGTCTTTTTACCCCCTGTTGCAGATTTTATTCAGCATTGTGTACATTATTAATCTGGCAGTCGTCTTATGCATCTATGTGAAAGCTAATGTGGTATGAAAACACCACCTTATATTTTTTAAGATGAGTTTATTTTTGGTTTTGAATGCCAGTATCGTCTGTATACCTAAATACTATGGTTTGTGTATGATTTGTAAACTATACACAGGTTATGCTACTAGTCAATGTAGGGGGCCTTTATAAGGGTGCTGTTAATTTCTACCAAATACATGTTTTTTGATGATTGCTTGCTCCTTTTTCCCTTGTGCTACCTGTTATTCTTGGGTTCCATCAGCCACTAGTTGGCCATAAGCTTGGTTTGGCAAATAAGGCATGCCATGTCTTCCATAAGTATAGATGGGAACATTGTTCATTTCTAAATTAGCTATACTTTGAATATCTCTTTATGCTATAAGCTTAACACTAAGGTTATTTGTATCTAACGTGGAGCTTGGAATGTATTTTTGTTAAAAGCAATGCTGTCATTTTAAAGTTGTGGCAGAAGTTCATTTATAGATCAGCTAATCTAGTATAAAAGTTATGATGCCGTGGTAACCTGACTTGCAAAGTGCATGGATTCAGAAATTATGTTTACATATATACTTACTGTTTTTAGTTTATTATTTTTCACTCCTAATTCCACAGTTCTTACTCTTCCAGTAATTTGAAAAAAACCTTTGCAGCTTCCTTGGTGGGCTCTTAGCTTGCTTTGTCTATCAAAAAGAGTGCACTCTATCTTTGTCCTCCGTCTTTTTAACGATTGTTTTGCAATGATGTTTCTCCATGCTGCATTGGCCTCAATTCTTTACCAAAGATGGCATATAGGTTTAATCATATTCAGGTAACATTTTTTGTTTCTTTTAAGGAATTTTTTGTTGAGTAGATGGATGACATTGGTAAAGAAATATCTCTTCTGATTTGTGCAGTTTGGCTGTGTCAATAAAGATGAATGTGCTCCTTTATGCTCCATCTCTTCTGCTTCTAATGTTAAAGGTAAGTAGACTATAACGTTTCTAGCTTTTGTATGAATTGTTTACCACATGAGGCCAAAATACTTTTACTTCCCTCTTGGTTTCTGAAAAGATCTTTCACAGGCTTTGGATGTCAGTCAAGTGATTACAGCTTTAGCTGGTGCTGCACTGGTGCAGGTAATTTGTCCCATACTTTATGGTAATGAAGACACTAATGTCTGAGTTGTCATGAAATTTCTGTCAATATTAAGCATTGTATGCTTCAAGATTCATTCTCTCAGTAATTTTCTCATGTGTAATGGTTTACTCAATATGCAAAATCCTTAAATATGGAAGTCTTATTTTTGTATTTTTTTTTTTTTAATATTCTTTGAACTTGGTTAGGTGAGTTGCACATGAGGTGTCCTGACATGAAGAGCATTGTCCAGTTATGATGTTTCCTTTGTTTACTTCTACCTGGTTACCGGTTCTGCAGATACTTTTGGGATTGCCTTTTCTCATTTCATATCCACTTGCTTACATATCAAGAGCTTTCAATCTTGGGCGCATCTTCATTCATTTTTGGTATAATATTGACAAACTGAGGATATCCCTAAAGGATCTCTTCCCTTAGTAATTTCATTAGATTTTATTTTATTTTCTTTTTGATAATATGTGGACGAATAGTTAATACATATCCAATGATAATGAGTTTACCGAACTTTTAAGTCCACTAATTTCACTAGTACATTTACAAAGTTGAATAATGTAGAAATTTTAATATAATAGTGCATAAAAATGTCCCTTTCATTGAAGCTCCTAATCTTACGACTCCTGTACTTGTATTCTCTCTTGAGAATTGATATACATTCTATTCTATTAGGTCTGTCAATTTGAAGTTCATTCCTGAGCCAATATTTGTCTCAAAGGCATTTGCCGTCTTGCTGCTGGTTGCTCACTTGGTACTGCTTGCAGTTTTTTCCCATTATAAATGGTGCAAGTAAGTCTTAGAGATTCTTAACTCCATCACGGGTAATGTATAAAATTTCTATAAGAAGTGACTTATATGGTCAAGTGATTTTTTTAAAATATTTCAAGAAAAATTTCAGTTCTCTTGTAGTTAATATTTTCTTGGGTTGTCACAGAGCCGAAGTTCTGTAATCAATCATCATCGAAAGAAATTCTTTGTTATATGCTCTCGCATGCAACCATCATTCCTAGATATAATCATTCCATGGGCTTTGTCAAACTGCTGAAGACAATTTTTTTTCCATAAAAAGGAAAATAAGTCGTAGCTGAAGATTGTATTTGGAGATAACCAATTATTTGCATCCTTTTGCTCAATATCTTTGGTAATGGACTACTGGTTATATGCAGGCATGAAGGAGGGCTATTCAAATTTTTGCATTCTATATTAGTCTCATTAAAGTTCAGGGCAAATTCTGCCGCCCCGAAAAACTCTAAGGAGAAACATACATCCTTGAAGATTCTTAAGAATGAGCGTGAGTTAAATATGGTTCCTTATAAAATAAGCTATAGTTAAATATTTGTCCTCTTTTTATCACCGCTTCTTTAATTATTCTCTTTTTATTTCAATGCTGATGCTTGTTTGGATTGTCATTTCAGATATTGTGACCACTATGTTCGTTGGAAACTTCATTGGAATCGTATGTGCTCGATCCTTGCATTATCAGTTCTACTCGTGGTAAGTTCTGCTGGACAACCTCTTTCACTCTTCATATGTATGAAATGGATTGGATTATAAGCGGAGTGCTAACTCCTAACACATAAAGCTTTGACAAAGTAGTTCTATCAATTGAATGCATGAAATATCAAAAGCTTAAATCGAAAAAAATATTCAATAGCCAAGCAAATTAAGTTGATTGGTTACCCGAATAAGAAACAGGCGACCTATCAGAACACTCTCCAAGTTTTTGTCCTGATAATGGACATAGGAGTGACATAACTATTCTGTGATTGCAGGTATTTCTATAGCTTACCTTACCTATTATGGAGGACAAGCTTCCCGACTTTGTTACGGTGGATTCTCTTTTATTTTTTATTTTAGTGAATGGTTTGATAATTTTGTTTGAAGGGGATAAGTTTATTAAATCATTGGTCTATGTCTGCAGTGTAATTTTGTTTCTAGGTGTGGAATTCTGCTGGAATGTTTATCCATCAACTCCTTACTCATCTGGGCTACTTCTGTGTCTCCATTTAATAATACTTTTTGGTTTATGCTCCGTCCCACCGGAATATCCTTATGTTACCGATAAGGAGCCAGCTAGTAGAAAGAAAAATTGACGGAGAATTTATGGTATTAACGCTTCCTCCCTTTTTCACCTTCTTTTCCCAACAAACTTTTCTTGTGTTTAGCTTCAGTTTTTCTTAATATATATGTATATGGCGATGATATATTAATGAATTAAAGGAGAGAGAAACTATGAGCTTGTTCTTCTGCTCCTTTATTTTTTTGTTTTTGTTTTAAAGTTAAGGAAAACTTGTTGGTCTGAGTCTTGCCTAGGGGATTTTAATTTATTTTGATAGAATATTTGAGCTGAAACTTCATATTTTGAGGCAGAATTATCTTAAATTTGTAAGCTATGTCCTATTTTTAATTGATTTATCCAGGAAAATCGTTGGATGAGTGGCATTAAATTTCTCAGTTCTTTATTTTTTTTTAATCACTGTTAACTCTGTTTAAATAATAGTCCTACCAATTTCATCCCAGCTCCCACACCAATTTGCTGGGAGGCATTTTTTTATTTTTTATAAAGAAAATTGATAATAAAGTTTTACAATTTTTAAGTCGGGTATTAATAGTTTTGTTATTGTGAAAAGTGAGTGCATTTAAACCTATAATTATTAAAAATCAGCATTTAAATGTTCCATAATGATTTAAAATAACGCACTTTAGTCTTCAGGACTAAAGTGTAAATATTAGATTGAAATTTCTATTTTATATAAATAATGAGATTAGAATTATCGGATTATAAATTAAAAGACTAGTAATGCCTATTTTCATATAATATGGGGACTACTAGGACCTTTTTTCTCGAAAGGCTCATGGATTGAACTTGAAGTAATTTATGCATTGATTTTTTTTTTTTTTGGGTACAAAAATATGCTTTATTGAATAAATAAATAAACGAAATAGAGAAGAGAATATTACATGCTTCAAGGGATTCATTAAGGATTGGTTAAACAATGTTGGCCTTGGCCTTTAATTTGATTGGAAAAAACAATTGAACCAAAGAAACTACTCTTATTTGGAATTAGGTCTAGATATTAAAAAATTGTGGAGTATATAAAGTCAAATATTGCAAATATTATTTCGTTGGCTAATTTCATATTAAATATTCACCAAAATTAAAGACAAATCAAGAAAATAAGAACAGTCAATTATATGTTGAAGCTCTTCGCTTTGTGAGAGGGGTAAATCTTGCATTTGAGCTGAGTAATACATATATATATTTTTGAAATAATTACAATTTAATCTCTTAAAAATTAAGTAATATCTTTTGAAGGGTGAATCTCTAGTTTCTAGCTGCTTCTTTCTACTGCTACCAATTGTGTCTTTATTGCTAGGGGATATGAATGCTTGTGTTTTACTTGCCAATTTTTTTGCCTTCAAATTTTACTTGAATGGTATATTATTCATCTAATATGTTAAACAATACATAGATTTTAAATATACTTTCAATAGTAACCTCAAATTCTCAAATTGATATCATGTATTGGATATTAAATTAGACCAACCAAGATTTAAAAAGATAATTGTGATGCTATTAGATATATGAAGCGTTATTGGACCTTTATCCACAATTTTTTTCTTCTCCTCCAAACACAATTAATTCAACAATGAACAAAAAATATAAAACATACAAAGTTAAGTTTTTCAAATATATTAAAGTTACATAATGATAGATAAAATTGACTAAAGATTATTCAATTTAATCTACGAAAAAAAATACTTTTTGAGTCTTTTTTGTTCACTTTATATTCTCCTTCGACGTAACGTTTGCTTGTTATTAACTTTATTGAGTTAATTTGCATTAATATAAATGGTTGTTTAAAAAATTCCTTTATGCTCTTTAAGGAAAATTGTATGATACTTTGTATCTCACTTGTTACTATGTAAGATATATATATATATATATATATATATATATATATATATATATATATATATATATATATATATATATATATATATATTTTTTTTTTTTTTCCCATCAAAATCCTATTTCACACATATATTATGTGTTTGATGGGGCTTAATTCTATAACCTTAAATACTCAATTTAATAAATTAAAATACCAACAATGCTACAAGCCTATCCGTAATATACATGTTGAGTAGTTGTTAAATTTAATGTTTTTAAAATAAAATTCAATGAATAAGATTGACTTACATGTGAGCAAAATGAAGTGTCAAAATAGTCATTTGTTTATATATTTAAAGTCAATTAATTATTTTAATTTAAATTGATGTATTTTGGTAGTTTTAAAATCGAAAAGGGGCCACCAAGAAAAAAAAAAAGCAATAAAATATTATCTTTAATTAATTTCTTTTTGATAAAAGTCAAATTTAAATTTTGATTAATTAAAAAATAAAACCTAAATACTAAATCATAAATTCCTAAACAATAAAAAAATTTCCAAAATTTTTATTAAAGAAATAATTTTTTATTTTATTATCAAAACTGCTATTTTATTTATTTATCTCATGTTCAATTTCAAAAGAACTAAAATTCAAATGGACTAACATACACTTTATGTATAAGATTATTTTATGGTGGATATTTTCTTACTCCTTCCTAAATTCAATTTATGTATATTTTCACTAAAATAATATTTACCGTTATTACTGAAATTATATACCTATTGTGATCACTTGAACTTATATAAATAAATGCTCACGATTTCAAATTTGAATGAGATGGCGCTGCCTAGTTCTATTGCCTGGCCTTTCAACCTAATATATTCAAATGACTAAAATGTCCATGATGAAGGATAAGACAGGAAAAGAGGGCTATTTAAATAGAAATTTATCGAGGGTTAATATGTAATTCGGATAAAAAATTCAAAGAATATGCCAGCCAATAAGTTAATAGTTAAAAACATTGGTTATCTTTAACACGTTCGGTGAGAAACGAGCAGAAGAGAGAATACGATCTCACTGGCACATTTCAAAGAAATGGTAATCCTTCGCTTTCTCTTTTTGTATATCTATTCTTTGATTTTATTTCTTGATTGATTTATGATTCATTGTAATGTGTTATCTAATTTCGCACAAAATTGAAGCTCCTTTCTAGGGTTTCATAATTTGTTAGTTATTTTGCTATTTTCTAGCTCAATTCCTTCCGAGTCTCCATACATTTTACTGAATCGAATTTTGATGTAGGGTTCTGGCGATTAATCTTCTAGAAATTTTGTAGGGGGATCGGTGTTGTTTTTATTTCAATTCTCTGTTTAGAAACATATTATTAGTGCTGCATTTGATTGTTCATTTGGTCTAGTTTTATTCCTGAGATATGCTGGGCCGGTTTTAATTCAATTAGATCTGATGGTTTAGTTGGATGATGTTGTTGAAATTCTTGCAGGACAAGCAGAACACAGATGATCAAAATCAGAGCAGTGCTGATATGTCTGCTTTTGTAAGTACCTTAGCTTATATTTTGTTTTCATTTCTTTACTGGTGAAGAGTGTTGAAGACTCATTTTCAATTTTACCTCCCAATGATTTCATATTTTATCCGGAACTGAGATTTATTGAATATGGTTGTAACTTTCCACTTAGCTTATAGTACTAAATGTGCAAGGTAGCAAGAAGGAGATGAATTAGCTGCATCAAGGTTTATGTAATTGTTGTATTTTTGTGAATCCTTCATGAATTTATTACATTGTTTGTTGTTGTCTTTGCAGGTGCAAAATCTTCTCCAGCAGATGGTGAGTTATAATTTAAGATTTATGTTTAAAAAAAAAAAAAAAAAAGGATTGTTACTAATTAGAAATTTGTTTGGCCTGCAGCAATCCAGGTTTCAAGCAATGTCCGACTCTATCGTTACAAAGAATATCCTTTTCTAACTCCCTATTTTACAAAGTAACTAATATGACTCAGAACTCTTAGGAAAAAGCACTTTGTTCAAATTTCTACTTGCCGTGTTCTTTTATGAACTTCTTTTTCCGTTCTCCTAGAGTCCTAGTAGAAAATGTTTTTTACTGTTCTGGGTTCAACTGTTATGTTCCTTAATGACATACCTTTTAACTTTCATCTCATGAGTTACAAATAGTTTTGAAACCCAGTTTATGTTGCATCATTTTAATTATTTAGATAAATAATCTTTTGTTTAACCTCTCCCATTCAAATGATTAAATATGTTGAATTTTTTATATTTTTCCTTAACTGTTATGCACTCGATGATATGGGTAACCGCATAAATGAGTTGGAGCAAAGCATCAATGACCTAAAATCAGAGATGGGCATGGAGGGCTCTCCATCTCCATTGGATCCACCCAAGCCAAATCCTGATGAAGTCAAGAAGGAGGAAGGTTCTACTTAGAATTAGTCAAAAGGGAATATCTTACCATGCATTAGGTTTTGGTTGTTGGCCTTTCTTTTGACCCCCAGCATGGACAATGAAGACAAGAATGAAAGTCGTTGTTCCTGTGTGATCACCAGTCACATGGGCTATTGTTTTTAGAATTACCTCTGCATTCTATCACTTAAACTACTGTATTTTGAGTAGCTTGCTTTCTTTTTCCCCCTGTATTTTGAAATGCTCTGATTGTATGTTTCGCATAGAAAGGCTATATGAATATGACTTATTATTTTATTTTTCCTGTGTGATATGAATATGAGCTGTTTGTTCTCTGATTGCTTATGAAATGAAAGGGACATGGTTTCACTTTTCTTTTACTATCAAGTTTTTTAAGATATTATTCTGGGACAGTAAGCATATATCACAAATTTACTTACAAAATATCATGCAAGTTAAAGCTTGAGATACATTACATTTTAGTTGTTGTATTGATTTTTTATTTTTATTTTATTGGAGCATGTTTTGATTTGGACGTGATGCTGATTATTAAATTGACACATTGGCAATAAAGTCGTTTCATGGGAATCATGCTATGATTGTTTATAGAAAAATATATTTTGATGTATATAATAATTTATAAAGTATAATTTAATTTTAATTAGCTTTAAATTTTATAATTATTTTTTTATTTTAGAGTTTTAATAATATATTTAATTAATAATTAATACGTGTATATATATATATATATAATTATTCTTGCTTGTAGCGGCAGTTATTTTTCCAGCTGCGGAGAACCCAGTGCTTCCTTTAAAGTAATCAGAGAAACCCATATGTGAAGCTGCAGGTAGCATTATAATTTAATGTATTTCTTGTTTAAAGAGAACCGAGTAGTTGCTTTGAAATTAAAATTTTGATTAAACTATTTTATTAGTACGGAATATTTTTACTTTTATATTTTCAAAGTTTGAAGATTAGATAATATATTTTAAAATTTTAGAGACATTTTTGAGTAAAAAGGACACAATAATAATTTATTAATAAAAATTTTATTAAATAATAGTGAGATTTAAATGTAATTAATACAAATCATATACTTTTACAGTTTACCATTAAAACTTGAGAAAGATTGATAATTATAAGCAACCAATTAAATAATCCAATGTGTACAAGTTGTCATGAACCTTTTCTAAACAATTGATATAGCTTTTCCTTTCCGACAACTTTGGATCTATTTGCTGGTCTAAAAACTATTATTTACTTCTTAGAATTCACATCTTTGCATCAAACAAAAGATTTGAATAGAAAATGAAACAAAACACACAAAAGTTCCAGAAATAAAACGTTGAACCGAGCCAGAACGGACATGATAACAAATCAATGACTACCATCTTTATTGTAAATATGTTATATTACAAATAGAAGAGAAAGAAAAACAAGGGAGTTAAAGAAATAAAAGAAGAAACAGAGAGACAAAAGAGTAATGGAGTTTTAGTTTAGGCCTTAGCTACGACAACGAGTAATGGCACTGCATCCACGGTTATAAGGATTAGCCTGAGCACCAGGTTTGCAATTGTAGTAGGAAGCACCTCTTTGAGAACATGGGACAGTGTTTCTCTGCAGAGCACCATAGCTTATGTAGTTTTGTGTTGCTAATATACGACGGTTGATCTCAGACTCCATATCAAATTCATCTTCATCAATCATACATTCTCCGATTGAGTCCTGGCAACGACTTGTCGATGGAACCCAATTCAACTCATGCTCATTGCTGCCATTGGCAATGGCGGTATTGGATAAGGAGATTATGAGAGATGTGAGGAAGAAGCAAAAGGTCACCATTAGAACAGAGGAGTTTGCCATTTTTTTTTCTTCCCCTTCTTCTTCTGTTTTTCTTGTTTTGGGAATTGCAGAGTTCGTATGAATGTATGAAGAGGGAGTTGGCAAGCTGTTTTAAAGTAGTTGAGTTTGTAAGAAAATGACATTGCTTTTTGTCTGTATTTACGAAATTGCCTCTTGATTTGGACATATGCGACTAAAATGGATGTGTTTTCTTTATTTTATTTTATTTTATTTGGTGTGGTTTGGTATTTGGTTATTAAATTCTTATTAGTGATTGATGACCAATGTGTGATTTTCTAAATCACCTACTTAATCTATTTGCACATGAATAATTTAACTAGACATTTACTTTTAATTAATCTACATCATCTGCATCCATCGGATAATATGTGATATTTTGGTAAAAGATTTAAGGTTCAATTACAACCCGCAACTAAAATTGGTGCTTAATATTTGAACTAAAAATAAAATAAAATAAAATAAAATTTAGCTTAATTTTGTGATAGATTACAAACAATTGCCCTATTCATAATTTGAAAGATAGGCCGAAAACATCCAAAAAATTGTGGGTACAAACTACAAAGTGTTACTTATGTATTAGAGGTAATGTTCTACATTAATCAAAAATAATATCGTGTTAAAATTTATAAAAATTATTGGTATTTTTACTCATTAGTAGCTAATAGTTTTTTGAACTTTAACATTATGTAAATACCTACAAATCTTAAGTACATAATTCATAAACCTTTTTTTAATTTTGGAGCCTCAAACCGATTATAAATTATGTGTTACAATAATTTAATGAGTACATTTATACCAACAAATTTGTATGCAATTGGAATATGATATGTAAGGTGTAATTGGATAAGGGACGTAATTGTACCTTAGTTTTAGAAAAAAGTAGACAAAAGTATGAGAGGAATTACCTAAGATGAAAGTTAGGGTTTGGTAGAGATAAAGAGTTGGTAGCTAGAGACAAGGATTAAAGTTTCATGAAAATTAGCCATTAAAGTGCAATATTATAGAGTAAGAGATACATGTTACTTTCAAATATGCGCTGAAAATTTCAAGAAAAAACAAAACTAGGGAGTTGAAAATTGCTTAGAAATTTGATAATGTCATAATAGACTCATTAGCATAAAACAATAACGTTTAGAAAGAGCAATTCTTATATGGCACACAATAATTCAACACCAACTTTTTATTATTACTGTCTGTCATATCATATCATATCATATCAGTTGTAATCTTCAATTAAGGGTAAGATGAAATCAAAGATTCTATATATGTCATTCTCAAGCTTCTTGGACTTTTTCTTCTTTCTTTTATTCCCAGAGGTTTCTTCTGTAATTAGATGCTTAATCTTAAAGTTGACTAATAAGGAAGACATGTAGGATTTAGGTTGATTCTAGCATCTATCATCTACTCAACAACTCTCATCAAATAATAATAATAATAATGCTAATAATTCAATATTATAAGTATTAACAATATGTAATCAATAAAGCCTATAAAAGAAGAAAAGAATATGAGTATTAGTTTAATTTAATTTAATAAAAAGAATTTTCATTAATTATAAAAGGATATGATTAGTTGAATGAGTAATTTACAAATTCTACTACCGAATACAAATTGCTGTAAAGAAAACACTTTATCCTGAAACGTGACTTCTTCAACACCTACCATGAATAAGAAAAGAACAAAAAGTTCTAGAGGAGAAAAAAAGTTAGAATGAAAGTAAAAGTTCCAATATTTGATACATTTAATATAACGTATTATCATAACGCTGACAAAAAAATTAAAAAACATAAATAGAAAAGAGGCAGTTTATGGGATCCTACAAATCAAACCTTCTAGACTCTTCTTATATTTTCCATTCGAGTCCGTCTTCTTTTTATTTTTTATTTATGAAAATATAGTCGGTGTTAATCGAAATGTGACTTGAATTTTTCAAACATGGCCTTCAACTCATGGGCGGCTATTACGTAAAGTTATAATTTTATTAGATAGTAAAATCTAAATTTGATGCTTAAAATTTGTGTTTTAATGTTGAGCCTAGATATTATCTTAAGTATTTTTGTTGTTGATAAACTCAAATAAATACTGATGATTCAAAATTTGTTATAGTAATATTAATTCGGACAAGTTTTTTTGTTCCAAAAAAAAAAATTGTAGTATAAGATGAAATATAAAAATAAAGCTCATAAATATTTTTATAATTTTATAATCATTAATTAAACTTTCAAATTTTATTATGAAAAAATTGAGAATATATTATAATACTTATTTTAATTATCTTGAAGCCATTTGCATGATAGCTCTCTCTTCATGCTTTAATTGTTTTTAGTTTTGATAAATATTTTTGTAATAAACTTATTTTTTGGTCTTTTGTGAAGAAAATATTCATTAATTAAATTTTTATGATCTAATTTTAAAAACATTTTATGTTTAATTAATAAAATAGCTAATTATTTAATAATTTTTTTGTGATATTGCCCAATACAAATAATACTTGATAAACTAGTATTAAGCTTAGATATGTAATACATTTCCGCCTTGTTATAGGACAATGGCAGAGAGGTATAAATTGTGTAATATTATTTAAAAAAAAAAAATCACATCTATAAAGAAAAATAATAAAAATATAATTCATCAATTTTAAATTAAAAAAGAATTATAAATTAAGAATATGATCCAGTAAAAATATCAATTTAATTATTGGGGTGTAGCAAATTTATGTAATTAAATAAGTTATGAGTCCAAATTACATCGCATGTAGTCATGTATGAAAATTACGAAAAGATAGAGAGAGAAAAAAAATTAATAAATTGTTGTGTTGTTGAGAGTGAAAAGTATGGAGAAGTTGATAATAGTGAGAATAATGAGAGATTGAAAAACGTTAAATTTTTTGAATGAGATGTTAAATAGGAAAAAAAAAAAAAAGTTGATATTTTTATTGTGGGTCATTGACATGTAAATAATATTGAATTATAAATAATATTTTTAAAATTATTTTTTTAATGATATAAATATTTTGAATATAAAATATGTATCATAAATTCTCATCAAACTGAGCCCTGATCGAGGTCTTAAGCGACTACTTCATTCTTCGAAGATAAGAGTCACTCCTGTTTAAACTTCTAGGGAAATCACTTTCAGTAACATAAGAATTGGTTTTGTTTGAATTTAAAAATAGAAATGCATTCTCAAATGAAATCTCACATTGTGAAGTACGACAAAGTTAGAATTTAATAAAACTATCCTATTATAAAACGAAGGTTATTAAATTATTAGTGTATTGACTTAATTTCGTATGAATCTCCATATGTGGGAATCCAGAATATGCACTACTTTGGAGAATCCAATCAAGTGAAATTACAAAGTTAATATTATTTTTATACTTCTGAGTTTTTCTTTCCCTCTCAATTATATCCAAGCTTAATTACTTAATTCATCCCTTAATTTTAACTAATTTTTTATTTAAGTGTCCAAACTTTTAAATTCTATATTTTAGTTCCAAACTTTTAAAACTTCACACATAGATTCCTAAATTTTTAAATTTTACAATTTAGTTCATAAACTTTTAAATTCTAAAATTTAGTCTCCAAATTTTTAAAAATTTACACATAGGTCCTATCTTGGGGTACTAAAATACATATTTTTGAATCAAAATTTTAAGAACTATTTATGAATTTTTAAAAATTTGAGTACTAAATTGTAAAATTTAAAAGTTTGAGAACTAAATTATAAAATTTAAAAATTTAAAGACCAAAATATTCAATTTAGTTAAAATTTAGGGATTTATATTTAACCTATTATCAAATAGGATTTCGGAAAATTGTTTTAAATTACCTTGTACTCCTTATATTATTTTTTATTTTTTCGACTCGTGGTTAATTTATATTCAAAATAAAATTTATTTGAATACATATAAAAGAGTACTTATAAACCAAAACTTATCTAGAAAACATAACAGGCTTTTCAGTGCTCTAGAGCAGATTCAGATGTAGGGGTGACAATTTTTAACACGGTTTGATAATACGATCTGAATACGATACAATACGAAATTTTTTTTAGTAAAAATTGATCAATAATTTTTTCATGTTCTTAAAGATTTTGTTATTTCTTATTATTATAAATAGGCAACACAAAAAAAAAATTAGAATAAATTTTTTAATGTGTCAACCAATATAAAAACACGACACAAATAATACAAACAAATATGACTAATACGATACGATTGATACCCCTCAAAAGTAACGAAGAGTCAGAGATGAAAGGATCATTAGGAGGCAATATTCTATTTCTTTTTCTTAGGAGCATGCATTCCATTTTGGCTTTTTTATTTATAGTTTTTCAGTGTTTTTTTCACTTACTTTTTAAGGATTTGTTATATATATATATATATATTAATGTTCCATTATTATTTAGTGCTACAAATATGTTAGGATGAGCAAGAAAAATGACACTAAGAGGAATGACGAACTTTTGTAAGGGAAAATTAACACCTGCATACCAGGTGACTTATTTTAAAGGGCAAATGAGTGAAATAAGTGTTTCCAGAATATATAGAGAAAAAGAAGGGGAAAAAAACGAAATTCTAACTTGCAGCCATTAATGAATGAACCATCTGATCAGAAAGAGCTTCGATGCCAACAGATTTAATTGAAGGAAAATTCTAATGTGTATCTTACATCCTACTACACACTGATAATTGATCCTCTTCTTAATAGTTCAAGCTTTTGAAAAAGTTAATTTTTTATCAACTTTTAATATGATATCAGAGCCAGATATTTTTTGTTCAAGTCCAATAACCTCAATTGCCGAATTGTAAGTGTTTGACTATCATGATACATAGAGCCAACATTGTGTGAAAGTGATAAATGTATAAAAGTATACTTTATCTTCCACCCAACAACTTAAAACTTTTGGGGGAGCAACAACTTCTAATTTCTAACACACCATATATGTAACCAACTAGCCGTATATCAATACTTTTCAATTTCTAAATAAATATTCTTTTCTTGCATCTTTCAAAATCTGCATGCCCCAAAGTTACACAAAAGAATATACACATTAGAAATAATATGCCTCAAGATAATATATCACTTGTATGGTTTGTATACATAAGAAGATTCTATCTTTCTAGCTTGCTTAGTAATGCATCCATTGGAGGCAACTCCTTTAAAATTTGTTCCCAGTCAGGCATTCCCTGCAAATTGAACACAATTTTATACCATCTGTAAGCATTTAAAGATCATTGAATTGGAGGAACATAAACTCTACAGAACTGAAAGTAATTTCTAGATAGAAGATATGGAAGTATGAATTTAGTGAAACAAATAGAAAAGCAAAATGAATACTGGTTTTCTTATTATATATTGCCAACAAAATGGTTTTCCTTCAACACCAATTGTTGACTCTAAGGCAATTGCTATAACTGTATTAGTGATTCCCACTCATCTTTCGAACAAGAATATTGTATGGTAACTTGCGTCGAAGATAATGCAATGAAATGCAACTATGGTTCTGCAGCCTGTGGACTTACTTTCCCTGATCTTCGAACCCGACCATCTAGTCGTAGTAAAATGTAGACGTCCTCTCCAGGAGTAACTCCTTCAGCCTTCTGTTGATCTTTTATCCACCTAAAGAAGATACGGGGAAGAGAAAAAGAGTCAATCACATAACTAGGCACCTCCAACAACGAGTAAGCTGTCCAACTTTTTTTTCAACACAAAAAGAAATTCACAGAAATAGGGTAGCATTAACCTTTCCCACTCAGCTGGTGATATGACCTCAGCCTTAAATCGAATTTCAGCTTTCAGCTTTGTTTTTGCAGTTATAGATTGAGTTCGTTTGTCAAAGTCATCCTAGAAATCAAACATTGTGTCAATAAGCGCAAACCTTAAATCCTAAAAGAAAATTATGTAAATAAGCGCAAACCTTAAATCCTAAAAGAAAATTATGTATAGTTCTCACAGCCACATATAACTCATTGCCACAGTATATTACTCATAGCCTATATTGCGTACTAGATTACTGAATCTCGACAATCAGCCTCTAAAGAAAACGGACAATGCAATGAAAATTAAATACGACCACATGAAATATGTAGGCCTTATTTTATACAAATTTATACAAATTTGGTACCCAAGGATGCTTTTACAAGAAAACTCTACACCTTACCCCAATAGATGGAAGAGCAGCTGCGGCCTTTGAAGTTGCACCAAAGCCTTTCTTTTCAACCGGTGCTGTCTTACCTTCACCCCAGAAGACAGGAACTAAAAGAACACCACGTCTTAGTAGTTCAGTCCGGAATCTTTCAGCTTTTTGCATAGCTAAAGAGACAGTTTCCTTCTTCCCTGCTAAAATCACCTACATAGAAGCCTGATTGGAGTAATTATAGACAAAGATGAGGGAATGATTTGAGATAAGTTGAATAAAAAATACAAGTGTTACTAACAGGTCTAACAGTGTCTCGCAGCTGGACAAGTTCAACCACCCGATTAGTCGAAAGGCGTAATGGCAATCTAGATAAAGTTTCATTTCGAGATATTTGGGCAAGTTGCTCCTCTTCTTTTTTGTTCTCCCAGAAAAATAATGCGACAAGAACAATAATACCTGCAGATTGCTGGTTCAAAAGCTTAGTCATGTTAAGAAGCAAGTTTGCAAGTTTCCTCAGACATATTCAATGTTCTAATTCCTAACATGAATGAAATGTCATACTAACTACTCAATAAAGATAATATGAAACTCTTATCATTTACCTCCAATATTAATTGCAGCATTTCCAGTTGTCTCCCAGAGATCAGGAGCATCATCTCCACCTTTAATTGCACGAAATAGCCTAGGTATAGTGAAAAACGTTGAAATTCCTGCAGCTGCTGAGAATGCCACATAAAAAAATCTCCTAATTCCACGAAACGGCGCTTGAACTTCACTAATGAGTTTGAGATCTCTACGAAAACTGTAGCCTATGTCTTCTCCACCAAGCTTAGCCTGTAGTTTTACGAATAACTCTTATGCACAATACCAAAAATGGAAGAGTTCAAGCCAAGGTTGCAATAGAAATCAGATAGGTGCAGTTTTCAACATTGTAAATGCTTAGTCTTTTAAAATTTAAATGGTGGATAACAGAAAACAAATTTTTTTTTTTTGATAGAGGATAACAGAAAACATTAAGCATACAAAACTTAGCAACCAACCTCTTCTTGTAATTCGTTAAATTCGGGCAAAGCTCTAAAAGAGGCCAAGTCAGGATCATTCAGAATTGTGCCAAATTTGAGATTATACTCTTTCAATGCAGTACGAAGACAATCGGCAGCTTTCTTTCCTTCCCCTCTACCTCAAAATTGGGGAAAAGAAAAGGGGAAATTCATCATTCTGGATTAGAATACTATGAAAGGTATATCTATATAATTTATACAAAGATGCAAGCTTTGCAAAAGTACTAATAAAGATGTCGTTGCGTCAATCCATTTAGGAGAACCAACATACAGAGTGTTTATACAAAGACTTGATCCGGCTTGATATGGTAAAAATTAGGAGCTGGTGGCCTTTTTTATATTATGTGAATGCTTGACCAGAATGAATAATTTCATTTTGACGTTGATAAACCAGTTAAAAGAGCAACTTCATAGAAGCATGTAAGTTACAATTTGAATGCCATGCCCTAATGAGTCTAGTTTCTAAATCATACAAAATTATGCTTGTCCTTTAAGATTGCTTCGAAGTCACTCTCCAATTTATTTTCCAATTTCTAAGATTTAGAAAGGGAAGAAAGAAAAGAGAAAGAAGCTGATAGCGCTGGTCCCTTCCCTCTTCTCAAACAACGGTGATTTACTCACATATACCAAAAGTTGATCATTTGCTTCTCTTTGAAATTTTTGAAGAAAACAAAAGGCGAGTTCCTTAGTGTTTTACCTGTAAGCGTGACAACATGCTTTGTTATAGAGTGCAGCTTGGGCCTCTATTTGATTGGGGTTCAAATTTAGCGCTGTTTCAAATTGATCTAATGCATCTTTAACCTGAAAAAAAATTATTCCACCTCCAAATTTTAACATCAAAATTCATCATATATAATTGATAAAAATACTCAATAACAAAAAATAAAGGGTCAAATGTAGAAGATCGAATTGTACAAACCCGGCCTTTGGAGAAAAGTTGGAGACCCAAGTTGACGCAAGACTCTGCCGTCTCCGTATTGGTTTCGGAGGACTGAGAAGTAGAAGAAGAAGAAAAAGAGATAAATAAGAGATTGGTATTGTTTTTTCGAAATCTGAAATGGGTGAAGAGAGTTGTTCTGGGAAGCCATGGTTTTGGTATTGTTTTTGAGTCGTAGCAGCAAAGCAATTGCTGGTGCAGAGTCGGAGCAGCCACAGCCATTGGAATGGGAGAGCTAAGAGGGAGAGATAACACTCGCCAATTAAGCTTCCAACATTCTATTATTTCTATCCCAATAATAGTTCGTTGACCAGTATAACCCTCCAATGAGCGTCAATATAATTATATAACACGATTGGATTTAAATTTATGCCTAATAATCAATAATTCTATTAACACAAGGTCTCATCTTTGATAGGATAGAAAATTTAAAGAAAAACTTTGTTCATTAATTTTATTATTAAATAAAGAATCAAGGCTGTTATAAGTATTGTTGATTACACAAATAAAGCATATAAATACAGTAGTTTTTGTAGTGGATCATATAAATATTATTACTTTTATAAAATTAATGCTAAAATTTTATTTTAATTATTAAATAAAAAATTAAATTAAATTCTATCATTTATTAATCAAGTTATGAAGATATTTTTAAAATAATAATTTTATTTGAATTATTAAAATAATGATAAATTATTATAAATATTCTTACAAATTTATTTACACATGACACAATCTGGCGCAATTTCTCAGCCAATAAATAAAACTTACACAGGTAACCCTGACGCCGTTTAACCCTTAAATAAATGGGTGGAAACCTGCAGATTATGGTCCAGAGATCGTTTTATGAGAAATGCTTTGCTGAGAAACTGACCCAGAAAATAGCCTAAACACAATATTTTGTTTCAATGGCTACTCCTAACCTATATATATCCCTTTGTACATATAGTATATATACCCACTAAACATAAATTGGCATAAAAAGTAACAATAATCATAATATTTATTATTTAAGATATTAATTTAAATATATTTTATAATAAAATGTAAAAAAATTATAGTAGTAACAATAATCTCGTTACATTTGCAGCCTTTAAGAATGCAATTATCATTCCCATTACTTTTACATTTTTGAACCAAACGCCACCAAAGGATATATAAACTAAATAATTTGTGACATTTTCACGTTGGTTTCTGCAAGAAACAAAATTACCAAATTACAAATAATCAGAAAGCAACTTTGAAGATTTGCAATAAAATTACCAATAAGCAGAAAATAAAATACAACACTTTGACCGAAGCAAGAAAACAAGCTCATCCATCTTATTATGTTGTGCTTTCCCCTCCAGAAAACCTTTCAAGAAAATCTTTACATTATGTTATGCTATTGACTTCAGAAAACAGATGTTTCTATTGCACAATCACACGCTTGGCTCCATCCAAGGTGTTCTTGAGAAGCATTGCAACAGTCATTGGCCCTACACCACCGGGTACGGGAGTAACCCAGCCAGCTACATTACATGCTTCCTGGAAATCTACGTCTCCAACCAGCCTGTAACCGGACTTTTTACTTGGATCATCAACAGCATTTGTGCCTACATCGATAACTGCAGCGCCAGGTTTGATCCAGCTACCTTTGATCTGGTAGAATAAACAAAACTAATTCATAACAAACCCATGCTCAGCACCAATATCAATAAAAACAATTGTCCTATATAGAGAAACAACAAAAGAAAAGCACCATTTGATTGTAATACAATTATGCAACTTAATTACAGGACATCTTAAAAAATAAGATTGTATAAATTATAGTGATGTTTGAGTACCAATTGAATTAAAAAGGAAAGTAGTAACTTGAATCAAATCTTCGATTACCAAACTGAAGTTTTAAAAATTGAGTAGTAAATTGAATAAAAATGAAAGTTTGGGTAGTACGTGAAATCATTACCTTCTATATAATAATAAACCATTGATATAAGATTTTCCTTTGCACTATAGTGTTTAAAATAGGAGTAGGAGATGAGCAGATGGATATTTCTGAAATATTCTTAATCAGAATTTGAATTTTTCTATATTTGATAATATTTTAGTTGAAGTAATAATAAATTTTTAAGATTATACACATTTTATAATATCAAAGGCTTAAATTATCATCCCAATAGTTCTTTTGCAGGATCTAGATTTTCCAACCCTGCTTTCTAGCTACGACCGAACCAATACCAACTTTATATCATGGAAAGGAAAAGAAGGATTAGACAACAAGGAACAGTATTAAGTTCCTCTATTTACCATCATAGCTTGTCCTGCAGCTGCAATAATAATGTCTGCTTCACTGATTATCTTTTCTTGGTCATAAGATCGCGAGTGGACAATGGTAACAGTAGCATCCGCTTTCAAAAGCAGAAGTGAAACTGGCAATCCAACTATGTTACTTCGACCAACCACAACCGCCTTCTTTCCCTTTATATCGATACCACTCCGTGAAAGAAGTTCAAGACACCCCTGAAGAGAAGACCAGAATCAGAAAAAGCAGATTTGCTTCTTACAAAATAGATACACACTGAAAACTAACATAATTCTTTGGACAAAACTGGTTGCTTGCTTCCAAATACTCTTAAAATTTATAGGAACGCAAACAAAACACAGTTGAACAACCCAAACATGCATTTACGCCTATGTTACATGAGAGTCTTTTAGAACTCCAAATACCATAAATTTATGGACACCCCTATTTTCTTCAAGTTTTGTAAATTTCTACCAGTTTGGAGTGTCAAGTATTTACACTTATGCCAAAATGAAAAATGAAAAGTACATGTAACAGAGTCTTGCCTTCGGAGTACAAGGCACGAAGAGAGGGTCTCTGCCTTTCATTGCAAGCCTGCCAATGTTAAGAGGGTGAAACCCATCTACATCTTTCTCAATGCTTATTGCAGTCAAAACCTTCTCTTCATTTATATGCTTAGGCAATGGGAGCTGAACTAGAATACCTGTCCATAGATCATATTCTCCCACTCATAAGAGTTAAGACAACCAAGCAAGTATTTTTAATAAAAACCCACTAAAATTATTTAGATTAGAACTACAATAATCAAGAATTTTACAATAAATTTCTAAGCTAAAATAAAAATTGAAGGAATAACATCAAGCAACGTCGAGTTCTAACCATGTACATCAAGATTAGCATTGAGTTGATGAACATGATTGATGAGTTCAGCTTCAGAGATGTTCTCGGGCAAATCCAAATCGAATGACTTAATCCCAACTTCAGCGCACGCCTTCCTCTTCATACTCACATAGCTTTGTGAATCTTTCCTGGAACCAACTATCACCACAGCAAGACCCGGCACCTGAGACGAAAAACCAACAACTACCCATTTCGATATTCGCAAAATGGTTCTTAAAAATCATAAAATTTTCTACTACTTGGGTATCAAAATCATGAATTTTCAGGATACAAAGAGAGGAAGATTAACCTTGCCGTATTTATCAGATAGTTGAGTTACTTCAGCGGCTATTTCCGATCTGATTGTCTGAGCTATAGCTTTACCATCGATTATTGTTGCCCTATGATCTGACGATGATGACGACGCCATCGAAGAGTTTTTTTTGGGTCTCTGCAAGGAGATAAATTCTTGTTCTTTAAATTTGTATAGTTACATTATTTAATATTAATTTTTATTTTATAAAAATTAATTATTAAAATTTACCTACTTTATTATGTACACGGTATTAAGGACCAGGGGTCTCAACTTTTGTTACCGAATACGATTCGAATATTATATAAATTTTTTTTTTTAGTAAAATTAATCAATAATTTTTTTATATTTTTAAATTTTTATTATTATTATAAATAAATAATATAAAAAAAAATTTAAATCATGTGTCAACTAATATGAAAACTCAATACAAATAATATGAAATGAACTTAATATTTATACAAATAATACAAAATAAATATAATACGATATGATTGCTATCCTTAAAATTGGTACATTAATCAGTATAATTAAATATAAATATAATAAATAATTGATAATAATCACTTTAGTTATTATATTAAGAAATTATGATTGCTACAATACTAACGAATAAGGTTTTTTTTATATACTCTGATGAATTACCTTAATTAAAATTTTATCTTTTATAAGTTTGAGGAATTATAGCGTACAAAATTAAAAATTTAATTTAAAAAATAATTATTTTTTATAAGATGTGTAAGTATTTTATAAAAAATAAAAAAATTATTTAAAAAGTATATTTAAAATTTATAATAATAAAAATAATATTAATTTTTTAAATTTAAAGATATAAAAGTTAGTATTTTTTATGTTAAATATGTTATTTTTATTATTGTAAATTTTATGGGTGTTATATTTATTATTTTTTAAAAACAAAAAATTAAGACTAAGCTATCACATTAACTGAACTTAGTAAAGGATTTCTCAATACCTACCGAATACTTTCTCAGCAATTTTTAAATATAACTTCATCCCACTATTTTCAGCCCTTTTTTTTTAATTATTATTATTATTATTATTATTATCATCTCACCATTTTCAGCCCTTTTTTTTTTTTAATTATTATTATTATTATTTTTATCATCTCACCATTTTTAGCTTCTTTTTTTGTTTTTTAATTCATTTCAATATTTTAAAAATTATGATATTTTTAAAAACTCATCTTTTTTTTTTTGTTATAATTTTATTGAAAAAAGATAAGTAATATTTAATAATTCTTTAAATTTAACTATATATTTATTAGTTTGTACCTAATTAGTATTTGTATGTTTGAAAAAAAAAATACACAATACTCTTTTTATTTATTAAATTTGTGCTTATATTATAAAAATGTGTTAATATGATATTAATCCTGGTTATAGTAATTTAAATATTTATCTATTTAAAAAAAATGAATATAATTATCAAACTGATGATACCCAATATGTTTTTTTTTTTTTTCCCTTTCTATTATTGACTTTAGTAAAATATATTATATAAAATTGTGATTCGCCTTACAGTAAGATTTATTACTTATAATACTAAATTATGTGTTTAAATCACCAGATTTAAACTTTTAAAAAAAAAAAAGGTAAAGTAAAAATACAACATTTTTTTTTTTTGAAATCAAAACCTTCATTAACAAAATTACAACACAACAAACCTACATATTTTAAGATAAACCAAAATAGCAGGATATTATTAAAAAACACATTAAAATGGACAACCATAATAAATCGGACTACCAAAACTACCCTCCACCCCACTGGTGATCTGAATTACCGAGAAAACTGGCAGAGCCGCTCACAGAAGCCAACCAGAAGAACCAGCAAAGAACCAGATCCACGCGAGGAGACCAGAGCATACCCTCAGGGCCATAGCGAATAGGCCGCTTTTATCACTTCAGCCACTGGCCTTACAATCTACTAGACATAGGAATAGCCAAGCGTTCTTTGAAGTAAATCTTGATGTTAATTTGTGAAAATATATAAATAATGTAATATTTGTGTTAAATTTGCTAACAAAACATCCTTGTAACTTTTCTGATTCGTTGTTTTTTTTTTTTTTAATTACAAAAAAATAATGAAAATAGTAGGAGATTTAAATATATAAAATAATATATTATTATTATTATTATTTATAGGAATGTAAATTACTTCATGTACGAGCAGAGTTCAAACGTACAATGTAGGCTGATAAAGTTCAAACTTAATTTTTTTGAAATTAATTTAAATAATTGTGTGAATTTAATATTATAATAAATTATGAAATAAATTTATAAAATTATATATTTTATAAAATTTAAATTTAAAGCACACATCAAATCAAATTCAACTTCTACTCATGCTAAAAGATTGGCCCAATATCATATGTTAACTTTACCTGCCCAAATATATATCAATTATGTATATTTTTAAAAAAATAAAAAAATAATATACTTAAAACAATAAAAATAATACATTTTTTATACATATTATTATTATTTTAAAAAAAATTAAATTTATTATTTATATTAAATATTATTTAAATTAAATTATGTTAATATAAACTCATTAAATATTAAATTTTATCTATTTAAAAATTTTATACATAAAAAAATATTATACTATATAATATTTAATTAGATAATATAAATTTTATTACGTAAAATTTTATTTTAATTTTTATAAAAAGTATATGTTAATTTTTTTTTTAATGTAAGATGAAAATAAATATATATTTTTTATTAAAAATAAAAAATAAAATTAATTAAGTGATGTATGTATAGGAATAAAAGATCATCATAGATATTAGAAACAGATAATTGATATATAGATATAGGCTGAAGCCTTATATATGTACATATGATTCTCTTGCAATAGATTTAGAAGAATATTTCAAATTTGTAGTTCATAACTTCAAATTATCTCATTCCTAAAATCTACTTATTTATAAGTTTTAAATTTAAGTGTGGCTCCATGATCCCAAGAACATCATAGTTCTGATGGGATCCTCTGTTCGGTAGCTCCATCTTCTTCGTCTCTCAATATCTTTAGAAATTGAGGAAGATCCACTTCGATGCTCATGATTTTGAGATCCACATGATCCACCCATGGCCACCACAGCTGCCTCAAATGCTTGACCAACTCTTTCTTGAATTGTTCTCTTTGACTCTGTATCAGTCACTGAACCATCACCACATATGTGTTGAGATTTCATCTTTTTCTAATTTCTTTAAAATTAATACTTCACTAACTTATTTGTTTGGTTAAGATATTAGAATTTGTTCTTCGGAAAACTAGGGCTATAAATAGCAGAAACTGAGTGGATTAGGTTCTACTACTTGATGGTGGGTGGGGGTTGGGGGGTCCACCTGTAATGTATTATTGAAATAAAATAGAATTGATTCTTCACGATAATGGATGCCAGATCAGATGAATGGATGAGATAGGGACACAATTAGTATAGTGTTGAAAGCACTTTTTCTTTCTTTTGGGGTTTTCCTATTTAATGGAAAACAACTTGTGCTTTTTCTTAAATGTGATTTAAAGTGTTAAAAGCACTTTTTTAATATTTTTTTTAAATATATATATTTAAAATGATATTTAAAGTTATAGTGTAGCTTAAATATGTGATTTGAAAAAAAAAAAAAAAAAAAAAAAGCTTATTATCATAACATTAAGTAAATTACTTTTAATAGTTATATAAACATTTTAATATCGTATCTTTTAAAAATTGTACTTTATCATATGTTTTTGTAAAATTATACTTCTTCCACCCTCGTTGGCTTCTTATTTCTTGCTTTATTTTGTAGTTGATTTTCGTATAATGTTTTTGATCGATTATTTTTTTATGAATATAACTTTCAAATGTAAATAATAAAAAAATCTTATTGTAACTAAGATATTAATATACAATGGCCTACGATAAAAAAAGAACTCTATAGGAAATATCGTGCCAAACTTTTAATCATTTTCTGAAATAGAAATCTATAAAAAGGGATTTCAATTAAAAAGATATTTAGGCATAAATATCCAATTTTTGTATTCACAACGAGTAAGCTGATCAATATAAAGGGGATTTCAATTAGGATAAAGATCAGATCATGAAAATATCAGTTTATAAATTGACAAGTACACACACACACACAAAAAAAAGGATATTTATGAAAGCACTTTTTTAATAGTTTTTTTTTTTAAACAATATCAGTTTAAAAGCACTTTTTTTTTAATATATATATATATATAACGATATTTAATGTAATAGTGTAGTTTAAATATGCAATTTCAAATGAAAAAAAGAAAAGAAAAAGAGAGGTTTATTATCAAACCATTAAGTAAATTACATTTAATAGCTAGATAAACATTTTAGTATCATATCTTTTAAAAATTGTAATTTAGTCTTATGTTTTTTTGTAAAATTATACTTCTCCCACCCTCGTTGGCTTCTTATTTCTTGCTTTATTTATAGTTGATTTTCGTATAATGTTTTTGAATGATTATTTTTTTAAGAATATAACTTTAAAGTGTAAATAATAAAAAAATCTTAGTGGAACTAAGATATTAATATACAATGGCCTACAATCAATAAGAAGTCTATGGAAAATATCCGTGCCAAACTTTTAATCATTTTCTGAAATAGAAATCTATAAAAAGAGATCAGGCTTAAATATCCAAGTTTTGTATTCACAACGTGTAAGCTGATCAGGGATTTCAATTAGGATAAAGATTAAGGTTTAGTAGATAATGTTATTGAACTATATGCACCAAATCATTAATTTGAAAACTAAAACAGTCATAATTGTGCATAAAAATTTATTTAACGACAGTCTGATATGCTAGTTAGTGTTGATACTCTCAAAACAAGGCGTTAATTCTACTGAATGAAGCATAACAAGCGTTACTCTGTCTTCCTCGAAAACTTTATTCTGTTAAAAAAATTAGAACAAATACTTTTTTCTATTTTTTCTCTGATATCATTTTTAAATTTTAATGTTGTGTATAAAATTAGGAAATAAATATAATATACTGATATTATTCTTTTATATATATCTAAAGATTGTTCCATGATATCATTGGAAAATACCTTTCTCGGCACTATTTGCAACATGCAGGAACGGGATTTGAACCCGGTTGGGACGGTTAAAAGTATTCCCTGTATTACCCTTTTTGCAATTTGTAGGAACCAGATTCAAAACCCGGTTTGGACAGCTAAATTATTCCCCTTTGTGCCAGCAGATTAAAAAAGTACCTTTCTCACCTATTGGTAACTGACATTAATCATAAAACAGACAATATTAGTACAAAAACCTCCATGACGATTCAAACTGCAGACAACACTGTAATGGAACTTCACTTATTATAAGTCTATATTGCCTTGCCAAAGCTTTTAGTGATATGCTTTGGCACTAAGGAAAATGAAAACTTGTCCATCAACACAAGGAATTCAAGATTCTTATACAATCTCAAAAGAAAATATAAGAAAACTTGATAGCCAGAATTGCATCAAAGTGATTCATGACTTTACTGAGAAGGGCTATTGAGTGAACTAAAACACTGGACTTGTAAGAATATGTATGAAAACTTTGAAATACCAATTGCTTGTTGCAATAACAAGGTTACTATAAACCATTGCTGCTATAAACTTTTCTGCACACAAGGACACCTATAATAACAGAAACCAGCGCTGACAAAGCTCCTTGCCTAGAAAGCCAAAATTCAGTCCATGTCAAAGGTCTGGTGACCTCAAACAGGACATTCTTAAACTCTTGTTCCAATTCATCAAGAGTTCCAGTGTTATCAATCACTAAATCTGCTTTACTTCTTTTGAGATCCAGTGACATCTGAGCATTAATCCGGTTTTGAGCATCCTCCTCACTTGTTTTGTCCCTTGAAGTAAGCCTTCGAAGTTGCGTTTCTGGATCAACCCATACAACAATGATAGGCTTTGTCCACTTATTCATCTTGGCCTCGAATAATAAAGGGACATCAAGAACAATAACCTTAAAACCCTTCAACCATAACTTCAGAATTTGCAAAAATATACCATAGGATATGTATGGAGCCAGTAACCTACACAAGATAGTGAACAAAACTTAGCTGATGATATTATGTAGACTTGCAACGAAAGAATCCTATGCTTTATTATGCAATACAGAAAGTTGGGAGCATTCCAACAATTTCAAGAAAATTTTACAGAATCATTTCTTCAGGAAAAAAGAGGGGGAAAGATTCTATTGGCGCATCAAAACTTATGTTTCATGACCCCAAAGGATACTCTGTCCTAATGATTTGTTGGTCATAAATCAATTCACCATAGCTTCCAATCATAACGTAATTCCTAGAAGGCAGTAGTGGAAGGATGCTTTTGAAGGTAAAGTTGGCTCATTTGCATAATATTTAGAACAATTTACAATTTCTTAATCATATTCTGCTCCTCCGAACAAATAGATTGTTGGCAATGGGTACTACTACTGAAGGTAAAATCTAAATTATTTAATTGAATATAACATATCAAACTGGTTCAAACCAAGCAGTTCAAATGTGTGAAATATCAAAATATTATTATCAAAGATTCAAAGGCAACAAACTTGGAAATTTTTCATGGACCTCCTCATGGAAATAAAGTTAGAGCATCTTGTCTTTTATAATGGTAAATCATGAAATCATGGCACATAATGAAGCCAAAATGCACACAGGGTATTTAGAAGTAGGTAGGCTAGGATGTCAACTTATATTCAGAAGTGGAGAAGGAGGAGAATGGTGTTGAGATTCATTTTGAAATAGGAAAGTAAATAAAATCATAATATGGTAAAGATTATTCATAATATGGTAGAAATCTTTGTACTTAATTATTATCCTTTTATGTCGTTTTATTTCTATTATAAATTCATGTAATCTGTGCAAAGTAATACAAGTCAGTGAAATATTCAGAACCAAATATCACTTTCTTCTTTTCTACATGGTATCAGAGCCAAGTTAGAATTATGAATAAAAAAAAATCCCAAACACTACAGACAATCACCACCACCCAAACCAAACTTATCAAACTCGTCAAACCACCAATAGAAATCAAACAAAAACCCAACAAAAATCAAACCGAAATCAACCTCAAAAAATCAAACCCAACAGAAATCAAAACCCAACTCGTAAAGCAAATCCATAGCCGCTATCAACCCAGAAACTCGATCACAACATTTTCAGTGATCTGAAACAGATAAACCACCGACATATCAACCAAAAAACAGATCCGCCAAAGCAGATCCCACAGACCACCGCAGACACAGACCAAAACAGAAATCAGACCAAAATCACACCCACAAATCGCTCCACCCCTGAAAACCCAAAACCCACTTTTGCAGTAGCAAGCAAATTCACAAAGTCTATGAAAGAATTTGGCTATCAACAAAGCAATTCTCACCAAAGCATTTATCAAATCGAGTGTTCATAAAGTTTTTAGACAAGTTCGGCATGTGTGACATGTATGCACCAACTTGAGGGGGAGTGTTGAGATTCATTTTGAAATAGGAAAGTAAATAAAATCATAATATGGTAAAGATTATTCATAATATGGTAGAAATCTTTGTATTTAATTACTATCCTTTTATGTCGTTTTATTTCTATTATAAATTCATGTAATCTGTACAAAGCAATACAAGTCAGTGAAATATTCAGAACCAAATATCACTTTCTTCTTTTCTACAAATGGGTTTGGTAAATCCTAAAAATCGTATGTCATTGACACAAGTAACCCAAAAACTAAAAATGAAAAAAGAGAATACAAGGCAAGAATAAAATAATAAATAGAAGAAAGAAATCCATATTCATATATGCACCAACCGATTAAGAAGCTGGCGCTTTGTGGGATCAGAGAATACAATTTGGCCAAGTCTAGGCCTGTCAACTTCTCCATCAGGTAGTAAAATTTCCTCTCCAAATGCTGCAATCACCTTTTTCCAGCCACCAGTGTCCTTTTTTAAGACATCCTGTAAACCCAATTGAATATAATAATAGTTAAGTAAAAAGCTAGAAGCTAACCATCCTATTCCATTTTTATAAGAAAACTAAAAAACCTAAAGTTAGTTGTGAGGCAAATTCTGGAGTTATTATGACAACAAGCAATTTGTTAACCAACCAATGATCATTCTACAATCATATAGTTTCATCCTGAGTCGTGTAACTAGTCTTAAAGGGTTTTTGCAATTCAGTTTAGGGTTCTGCTTTGGGAAAGGGAAAAAAGAGCTTCCAAACCAAAACGAACCAAAAGAAATTAATTTATCAGAAGTGCTTTCATAACTCAAAAAGCGCATTTTATGCTCATGTTAAATAATGTGCTTCTCTTCAAAAGCCTTTCTTTTTATTAGTCACGCCCCAGAACTAGCATCTAAAACAGAAAAGTTAGCAACTTTCAAAATTGCTAATCCAAAATTATTACTCAGCTCAAATCAGTTATGCCCATCAGAAACTAACAACTACTTGAACCAGTCAAAAGAAGATATCATCGCCACAGTGTGTTATACTAATTCATGTAATTTCTTTACTACTTATGTTCTATACTTGTTCACACATCAGATCGGGATTTTGTTATGTTAATACATTCAATTGCACAAAAACGACACTAAAAACAAAGAGAGACATACAGGTTAAGGTCGAGCAATATATAATGGAGGATCTGGATGAACATACTCGGGCAACGAGATCAGCGTCGACGACGGGAATGCCCTTAGCTTTGAAGAGATTGGAAACGGTGCTCTTTCCAGATGAAATTCCACCAGTGAGTCCCACTATCCTCATTCTTCTTCTCCCGCTGAGCTGTGCCTGACCTGTGTTTCTATTTTCTCTTTTCCTTCTACTGTTTGGACGCTGAGAACTTATATTTAAATTATAAAATCATATTATAATGATTTCAATCAACTCGCGCATCTGGTGTAGTGGTATCATAGTACCCTCCCACGGTACTGACCGGGGTTCGATTCCCCGGATGCGCATTTATTTTGTTGCTAAAACCTTTGAAAATACTTCTATTGATTCAAATCAAAAGAGTGTCGACTTCGTTGGATCTACCTACGCATCAAAGTTGTTAATTGCAGGCTTGAGGTGAGATCGCTTCCGCTTCGTTGGATAAACCTAAAGGTTGCAATTTTGACATGAATTGATTAATAATTTTTTCATGTTCTTACAAATTTTGTTATTTTTTATTATTATAAATAACAAATACGAAAAAAAATAGAGTAAAATTTTTTACGTGCCAACTGATACAAATAACACGACAATTATACGACTAACAAGATACGATTGCTACCCTTAAATAAACCTAAGCATCAGTATATTGGATTTGGTAAGCTTGTTTAATTCTCTCTATTTAACATCATTATCACTTTCATCCCATGTCAACAATAGTATCTATGAGAACATCCCATGAAACAGTGTTGATGAGTTTTATAATTATTCCTAATTTTGTGTTGATTTTCTAAAAATAAATTGGATTCATGGAACCCTATTCTTATATTTACGAGATGAATACCGGAGTCACATAAGTTTCACCAAAATGCTCTTTAGTTTTTATTTTTTATTTTTATAATAAGTGCGCTTTGGTTTCACAAATTATATAAAAGTTGTGCTGCAAATCCTGAAAAAAAAAAAAAAAGACTCAAGTGCACCATTTATGTAACTTCTGGGACACAAGTGCACCTGTAAACAGAAATGATTAGAGCTTATTTTTTGTGAAGCTTATAGTAATATTCATGTTATGTTAATATTACTGATGGCGAACGAGTATGTTACAATGTTGATTTCAAACCTCATATAACTGATTATTTTGTGAATACTGTGATGTTATTTAATAATGGCTAAAAGACAACTTTTTTTTTTCCTGAAAATTTTAAAATTAGGAAGTGTTGAATCAAATATAATATATAGATAGGAACAATGTTACCAATATACTGAAATCACACAGCTTGGGTTGAGTCGCGGACTAGGTCGCTCTCTTTAAGACGTTTCGCGGCTCTGCCCAAAATTGTGCAAGCATACACAGCCTCGTCGTCCCCAGGATACAGGATAAAACAGCCCAGCAAGATTCTGTCTCGGAGTTACACTGCACTTGATGAACTCCGGAATACTACACCTTCTATAAAACAATTTGTTGCTCGGAAACTAAAAGAAATTTGTATTGCTCAATCGTTAGAGCGAGTCGAGTCGGCTCGGCCGGCCGTACGGCGGCGGCGGCGACGCGTGTGTGGTGGACACACAAATGCCTAGGTCCTCTCCCCTTCCACAAAAGTGGGTGCCTCTTAGGGCCCAATCCCATAAGCATATTTTTTCTCTTATAAACACTTCCTAAGAGGAGTTCAAAATCAATGTGGGAGAAGAGCAACATTTGGTTTTTTGCCCCTTAGGGCCCAATCCCATAAGCATATTTTTTCTCTTATAAACACTTCCTAAGAGGAGTTCAAAATCAATGTGAGAGAAGAGCAACATTTGGTTTTTTATTCAAATTCATTTTCAATTTCCAACAGGAAGGAACATGAAAGCATGTAAAATACAAATAGCTGTTAAAGATGGAAGACAACACAAAAAGAAGCTGAGGCCTAAAACTTATAGTATCAATATAAATGACAAGATGTTAGCTGATTGGGGATAAAGAGCCTAAGTTTGATTCTCAGAGGAATCTATTTTGTTGTGTAGTAAATGAGCGTCATCATGCATTAAATACTTTGACTATCTCCTGAGATAATGCAAGAGATTATGAACATTGGTAAGTCTGACCCTCTACTCACCTTTAGCATCCTTAATTACATCTTGGTCAACACAATCGATTATAACTTAAGGAAGCATCATACTAGTAAGTCTAATGGTAAGATTGATAATTCATTGGCAACTTTGTATTAAATTTATTGAAATTAAGTAAAACTGTTGAAATTGTCATACTCACGAGAATGAGTACTTAATTATACTCACTAGTACAATGCAGTATCACACTAGAAAGTGTAATGGTTTATTTGCAGATTCAATTGAAGATAAAAAGAACTGAAAACATGACTCATGTAGCACAATAACATAACTCATGTAGTAAGTGAACTTCAAGAAATTCGATCTTATTTCTTATTATCAATATCTAGTTGAGGAGAAGTAGAATCTTGGGTTTGTTTTTCAAGGCTAGGAGCACCTTAGACCAAGCTGGCCTTGTTGTGATATCAGCTACCCATGCACTAACATGAGGCCTTGATTCAAACAGCCCCAATCAACCAATGAATGTTTGGGAGGTGGTGCAGATCTGCCAAGGTGAAGCAATCACCTGCCAAGTATTTTGACTTAGACAGTTGACATTCATAGACATCAAGAACCTTCTCTAAGTTGGGCTCAATTTCTTCCACCACTGCAAGATCTGTTTCCATTCCAGTAAGGGGTTTTATGGCTAGCTCAAACATCAATTTTGACGATGGTTGATCAAATCTTTGAGCCTCCACCTCTTTCCATAAGAATTAAGGTTGCATTCTTCTTCGAGTCTTGGTATTCGAGTGGTGTCCCCTTGTTAGCATACTCATGGGAAATATATTGTGTAATTGCCCTTGATTCTGCAATGAAAATTTACCCAAATTACACCCTGAGTTGGTATTCTGAGTATGTGAAATTTACAATCAAGAGTTGAACATAAACTTTACCAAAAAGCTTTAGATCTCCATCCTCGAAGGCTGGAACTTGACCAAATGGCTGCAACAACCAAAGAGGGTTTGATGGTGATTTAGGAAAGATCAAGCAACAATGTACCATTTGATGGTGATTCGAATTGCATATCAAGCAACAATGTATTGATCAAGAACAAATTTCTTTTCGTTTCAAGTCACAGATTCGAATTGCAACAATATACCATTTGATCTTTAAAAAAAATATACAAATCCTATGCATCATCTTCAAAACAGGTAGTAGATGTTTGTTAAACTTTTTTCTTTAGTTTTTCCCCTGTGGATTGTATTGAAGACATGTTTATTATCTTGACATAGCTACTCTTTACTTTCGTAATTGTTTCTTGTCATTCATCATTTCATTCTAACTATTAACTCTTTGCACATGTTAAAATTTAAAATGGACAAGAGTAGTTGAGTCTCCATACTTACATTGAGAGAGAGGTAGGGTTTTGTTTTATGCTCCCCAGTTCTCAAGTCTACAGGAACAAACTCGAAATCAAGCTCTTTTTCATAAAGGCAAGCCAAAACTCGGCATGTTGCTGTTGAAAAAGGGCTTCCATGAACTTTAATGATTGCCATTGATGAAGGAACTCAAGATATATGACTTGAAGCAAATATGGATGAGAAATGGAGGATCCCTACTAGGGTATTTATACGTGATGTGATAAGGCCATAAATTTAAGATTTTAATTAATTTGGTGCAAGTATTTATGATCATTACCAATAATAAATTAAATTGTGTACACACTAAATTATTATTTAACTTTTCTCAAATTAGAAAATTATTCTATTAACTCACATCATATTTGTCACTGTTAACTGGTGGTTGTCCAAATTACATCACAGTCAATTCAATTTCCACTGCACTGATTTCAATCTGGGTATACTATCTTCAATATTTATACACAGAATTCAAGGTAAACGAGTTGTATTCAATATTTAACTTTGAGCCAGATCTTTAACGTAGTCAAATTTGATTGGAATCTCATAATGTATAAGAATAGTAACCTAGTCTTAGACCAAAAATTTTTGGTGCCCAGAACAAATAGCAAGATTTAAATTATTTTGACTGTTAACATTTTTTTTCCCGAGAATAGCAACTTTCGAATCTAATAATGACTATTACAACAATTTTTTTTATTAAAATATATTTAATGTTATTAATTCTGTAGATACAACAACTTTAGTTACAACAATTTTTTTATTATAATAGATTTAATGTTATTTTAAAAACAAAATAGTATCATGCGTATAAATAAAATGTTAATTATTGATTGAATGTAAAGTTAAAATATGATATGCAGAAATAATTGTAAGAACCCTTACTAATAGAGACTTAATTAAATTGTGTCATTTGAATTGTAATATGTATTAAATTATACTAAAAAAAAGTTATTTTTTATTAAATTAACAAATATTATTTTGTCTTTATTACATTTCTTCGCTGTAAATTAAAATTAATTTTAAAGGTATTTTTGTCGATCTTAGGCGTGGCAATAGAGTCGGGATCTTCCATCCCAATTGTATGTCACCTTTTTTTTTTTTCAATAAAAAATGTTACTCTTTACGTAAAATAATTATTGTTTTTATTTATCAATCCGTCACTTTTTTCAATATGAACATAATTAAAGTAAAAAAAACTAAATTAAATTAAATTTTTTATTTTTCTTTTAATTAATAAATTATTGAGATTAATAAGAAAATGTAATGAGTTGATGAATAAGAAATATAATTATAAAAAATTGCTGAGCTAATAGTTCATCGATGATATTTATTTACTTAAGTGTGATTTAAGTCGTAAGATCGACTCCTACTAAAAGTGAGGGTATGCTTAACCTTTTTAAAGTAATATATATATAACATGCACAATTTTTTATTGAAGGGATAAAGTGGAAGCAAACAATTTGGAACAAAAGATTCACACTCATGGCAACAACTCCCACCCATAATAATATTATTATTGTTACAACAAAAAATATATATAAATTATATATATTATTAAACAATTATTTACACTCAAATTCAATTTTTGTTTGATAAAATTATTGTTAATGAATAATTATAATAAAAATAACAATTTAAAGTATCAGAATAACACATCCATAAATAAAAGAAAATTAAAATTATATCTAGATAACTTACAAAAAAGGTAAAATCAAGAGACATAATTTATTAAAAAATAAAAAAGATTACACTCATTTATTTCAAAAGTTGAGAAATTTAGAAAAATAATTTTCTCTCTCTTATGTCCTCTAAATTGGAAAAATTTGTTATCTCTAGCGCATATATTTTGAAGATAAATGATAAATACAAATAAATTTGTATAATTATATTATAATTAGTATAAATATAAATGTGAATATAAATTGACATGTTTGGTTGACAGTAATTGTAATCGTAATGAAAATCATTCAGGTATTACTGTGTTTAGTTTAACTGTATTATGTAATAAAATGTAAAAGGATTACAACAGTAGCAGTAATCCTCATTACGCCTGCAGCACTTTGTAATCCTTATTGTGTCTTCAGTAATCCTCACAATTTGTATAATCATTTATGATTTTTTTTTGCTCACTCTATCTCTTTTAGTAATAAAAAAAGTTTATTTTTAAATTTTACTTCATTTAAAATTTTATAATTTTTATTTTAATATTATTATTTATTTTGATTACACTGCTTAAACAAACATTATAATGGTAATACTACTTGATTTACATTTAATTTTATTACAATTATTATTCTTATTACTTTTACATTTAGCGAACCAAACGTTATCTATGCCTTTAACTTTTCCTATATCTTCTATTACTCTAATAAAATAATATTTTTATTACAACTTAATACATATATTAATAATATAATATAATTTAATTATTTTTTATTAATAAATAATTCTATCATTATTTTAACACGTTATATTTTAATTTTATAATCAATTAATAATTAATATATTATTAAAATGCATGTAATAATTAATGTACGTGACCCTGCTCAAAATAAGGAGTAACGGCCTAATTTCTTTTGTTTTTACCGGAAACGGTCAATTTCAGCATATAATTATGAATTATCATTTCGGAGCCAACTACCGTAGAAAAGCGTTATGAGAAACGCTTAACATATACGAATTATTATACTTTTCTAATTATACGAATTATATTATGCACGTATCAAAATTTTATTAAAAATAAATATGTTTTTATAGATAATTATAACTTAAAAATAGAATTCGAAACTCACATATAATACATGCTTAAATGAACTAATTATTGAGTTATAGCATATTAGCAAGAAAATAAATAACCTTTGAAAGAGCCTATACAACTCAAATTTAAGATAAATTTTAAATGTAGTACAATATTATTGATGAGATTAGACAAATTCATATAATTATATATAATATAAAATTGCATGTTAATTGTAATTATAATGTATTTATGATATTATTTTATTCACAACTTTTTTCAAGTTCATAATTATTTTATTATGTAACATATTGCAAGTGGTAATACTGCATTATTTAAAATGTTATTTTCGATTATAATAATAATAATTAGGTTAATGAATACGTCAAACTACCATGAGAATTCTAAAAAGCATACGTAGCTTAAAATAATTGGGATATATATATTTGTCCCTGAACACAAATCAAGGATGAAGTTAAATTATACATATAGCTAGCTTAATTAATTGCAAGTTATTTTAAAACATTGAAACACAATTTAACATCCAATTGATCAAAAATCTCCTTAATTAATGAAATCTTCTTCCATTACATTAATTAATTAAACCCATCAAGTACTAATTAACTACTTCTAAAGTAAACTCATTTCAGACCAAAAGTCATTCCATGGGCCACTTTCTCAAAAGCAGGCCTAGAAGTTATGTCTTCCCACCAAGCCTTAACATGAGGCCTATCGTTAATGAATGAAGCCCAAGGAGTTTTCATGAAATAATAAGTGTAAGGAAGGTGGTGAAGATCAGCCAGGCTATAGAAATCTCCAGCAAGATACTTGGTACTAATGAGCCTAGTTTCATACACATCAAGTACCTTTCCTAGTTTTTCTAAATGGGTATCAATAACTTTTTGATCTGGTTCATTTCCTTGTAATGGTGCCACAAAGTATTGATAAACAATAGAATAGATTGCAGGATCGTATTGTTGGGATTCAACTTCTATCCACACTTTAACTAATGCACCCTCTTTGATGTTCTCTTGCCTAAGGAGATCACTCCCTGAATCCTTGTATTTTTCTGCTATGTATGCTGTTATTGCTCTTGATTCTGCAGTGTGTTGATATTTAAGTAGCACAACACAAAGTGAAGTTGAAAATTAAGAGTGAGTATTTTTGCTTCTGCTTTTGAAACTCTATAAAAAAACACACGTTTTAAAAGAGTCATTTAAGTGCAAAAATTGAAAATTTTGCAAGAAATGAATATTCATAAAGTATATTTTGTCTTTTCCAAAATAGAACAAAAAAGTTCACATTGTTTTTTTCTCAGCTAAGGGAGCGAGGAGCGACGCGACTCGAAGCTCGGAGTGTAGCTATTGAGGAGTGGCTCTAATAACTAAAGGGCTCTTGCTAAGGGGGCCCTTATAGCTTCGGCTCCAGAGCCAGCCCCTCACGGACAGAGCGACGTGAGGGGAGAAAGTCCATATATCAACTTTTATAAGTGATTACTTCGATCAAAAATAGTTTTATAAGAAAATAAACACAAAATTTGAGTTTATGTTTGATAGTACTACAAAATATGATTTAATGATTTTTGTGTCCTAAAAACACTTATGTAAAAAAAAAAATGTTGTTGTCAAAGAATTTCTAAAAGATATCAAAAGCAGAAACAAACAAATTTTTTTTTGCAAGAAATACATTTGTGTGAAGCACAAAATTGGTGCTAGTATATAGTTTTATAGTTTATTCTTTTTAATGTAATTGGGAGCAAATGGACCGTAAACGTACCGAAAAGTGTGAGCTCATCGTCTTCTAGTACTGGAATCTGACCAAAGGGCTACACGTGAAAGAGGAAGAAAGTGAATCCAACAATTTATAAAATATGACTAATTAACTTAAATTAGGAAATTAAAATTTTGTATACACACACATATATATAATAATATTTTTATAGAACAAACGGTACTCTGTGTGATGTGTGATTTGTACTTATGACTTAAAATGGAGAAATGATGAATCTTAAATGAAAAGAACATTGAAATAATCTGCTATAGTGAAATAATATGCATGGTTAATAATATATAGAGAAGAAAGTTACATTCTTGGCAAGGAAAAGAGGCTGCTTGTTTTCACAGGCAAAAAGGTCAACTGGAACAAGCTCGAAATCAACATCTTTTTCATGAAGACAAGTCATTACACGAGTTGTGCATGTTGACATTGGGAGACCATGTACCTTTACCACCATTTTTGAGAGAGAGAGAGAGAAATAGAGATTTTATTATTACTAGTTAATTTGTAGATAACTTTGGTTCAATATGTGGAGTGCATTATCTATATATGAGCTCTCTATTAGATGTGAAACAGAGAAGAGCTGGGTCCTTATATAACTTATCTGGGCACATAGTGATGGGTTTGAGAAAATTAACTTAATGTGTGATCCTCCCAAAGCCAAAGGTTGTAAATTTAAAATTAATAATTCATTTATATTTTTAAACACTTGTTTTCCTGTATAAGCTGTTTTATTTTTGTAAAGGTCGATCACTTAAATATTTTAAAAATAGTTTTCTTGTCTAATCACAAGCACCCATGTATTTAATATTTAATTAATTTTGAGATTGTCACATAAACTCACTTATTGAAAGGAGGTGAGCTAATAACCTTTTTGTGGGGAGCAAGTTGAAGTAGAGACATATTTGCTAGCAAAATAAGATAGAATTAGCGCTATATTAATTACTTTATACCCTTTATTTTCCTTCTATAATATGTCAATGGTTTTTTTTTTTTTAAATATTTGTTTAATTTTCTATGAACATGATCTCGAGATAATGGTGATGAGCTTTTGGTCGCGATTTGTATGGAATTTTGTAGTAATGCTTTAGTCTTTTAAGTAGCATGTATTTGACACTAAAAGGGTGGTGCATGTTTTTAGGCATGATCGTCTAACATCAACTTGGCTTTATAATTAGTTTCTAACTAGCTTTACGTTAGTGACTATAGACATTATTGTTTGGGTTTATAATTTTTGTGGGACCCAGTATCCTTATGCTTATGGTTTTTAAGTGTTATTAAATAAAATTCGGTATTTTATGTTTGAAAATATATATATTTAAATTATAATATGTATCAAGTAATGTGGCAATTATTAAATATATAAGTTAATCATAATTATTCAAATCCCATGACTCAAATTATTATTACAAATTTAGGAATTTTTTCTAATTCAAGTGGTAAGACTTCTAATTGTTCTACCAAGAACTTAAATTCGAATCTCACTCGAACTTCTAATTGTTCTACCAAGAACTTAAATTCGAATCTCACTCGAATATGTGAGTATGTTTTTTCTTTATTAATAAAAAAAAATGAGACTATAGAACCCTTTTTAAAAATAAAAATAAAAAATGTCATTAAATACATAAAAAGTTAATGGTATAAGATTATAACATCATCTGTTAATAAAATTATGTAGTTTAAATTAATATATATACATTACATAATAATTATTATAATTTTTTTTTTTTTAGTTTAAAATCTTTATCCACTATTACATCACAGTCGGTCCAATTTCCACTGCACCGATTTCAACATATATGGCACAATCTTCGATATTTAAAACACAGAATTCAAGGTAAAATGGTTGTGATTTCAATATTTAACCACAAGCCACATGTTAAAACAGTCAAAATGGATTGGAATCTCATGATATAATATAAACAGAGAAATATTATATCCAATACAAAAAATTATACACGTATTTGTATTCGTTTAATTACACTCTGTTATGAGTTAAATTTTAAAAAATAAATAAATAATTTTATCAGTTATTTTGCTCAATAATATTCAATCATTATTGTGACCGTAAGTATAAACTTATGTGCAAATTTATATTAGCATTTTTTTATAAAAATAATATATGATAATTTTGTTATTTTCACAACAAAATTTTATAAAATATTTATCATATTTTAAAATTAATTACATTTAATTATAATTATTATTTAAAATTATCATTAATAAATTATTATTATAAAAAATAATGAATTATGATAATATCCAAAAATAATAATAATAAAAGAAAATTAACAATATCAGCCTAACTCACTAACAGTTAAACGTTCCTCACCAAAAAAAAAAAAAAAGGTCAAAACAGTCAAATGTCAATGGTCAACCTAATTGTGGGTCACGTAACACGAGCCAAGTACTGCAGAAGAAAGGCATTAACAATATTAAAAATACATACACATACACATTTTTATATTCAAATTAATTATATAATACATGTTAAAATTAAATAAAAATGATAATATTTTTTTTAAAAAATAAACGTATTAAATATCATAATATAAATAATTTATATAAAAATTAAGTAAAAAGTTATGTTATATTTATATTTATTTGATTAAGATGATGAGTTAGCAAAAGACACGATTATTTTCGGATAATCGAATAATGTTAATGATACAACATTTTTTTATACATACTTTATTAATAATAATTTTATTTAATAATTTATCATTAAATATAATTAATAATAAAAATATAATATATAATTTATGTATAATTATTGTCATAATATTATCACCTCTTTTTAAGTATGACAATGTTGTTATAAATTATAACCCACAATTATTTTTTATCAATAATAATTTTATCTAACAATAACAATATTAAAGTATAATTAATTATATAAATAAAAATAATTAATACATTTTATAATATTAAAAAAAATAGAAAGTATGTATATTTTTTACAAAATATTTATGTTTTTTTAAAACAATATATCATTGTCAAAACTTATAATCAAATATAAAATTATATAAATAAATAATATAAGTACATAATTTAATTAAATCTCGGAATTACAACTTTATTGTTACCGTTGGGTGGTGTGAGGAATCTTATGAGATATATGACAACGAGATTTGGGTAAACTACCACATATTTTTCTGGTAAGATAAAGAACTATTATTTCATTCAATCTAAGGTCTTCCATGTATCGAATCAATTCAGTACTATACTGCATTACTGAAAATATTCGACTAATGGAAGACACATTTATTTATTAACACAACTTGTATTTTATTTTTTTTTTATTTATATAACTGCACTTGAACTCCACTTGTATTCAATCTTCATTTTATAACAAAATAGAAAATGTATCACTAGTTTTTTTTTTTTTTTTTTAAACCACAAAATTAACCCCCTTTAAAACTTATAATACTAAGAGTGTTACTTTTATTGTTATGAGTTTTAAAAATATTATTTTAAGTAATTTTTTTCTTTTTTTTTTTACCAGAACATACACTGCTAAATTTGGAGATATTTTTTTTCTATACAACATTAATATTGAATTATTAAGGTATATTATGAGAGAGATAGACTTAATTAAATTTAGAAATGAATGAGAAAAGTAGGTAACACGCAACAATAAAGGTAGGTCATGGAGCATTTGAATTTATTTGTCTTTTAAGATATACCCAGACTCTCCATACTACCATTATATGGGGAAAAAAAAATTCCTAAATTTGTGGCTTTTTTACTAGATAGGAACGATTTTTTATTTTATTTTATAAAAAATTAGGAATAAAAGTTGGTTGAAAAGGATCCAATCCTCAAAATAACTGGTTCAAAACTTCAAATTACATAAGTGATCAATGGCTATGAATAAAGATTTGATATCTCTTCAGGAAATATTTCAGTTCAAGAGTTATGGCTCATGGCTCCACAACTGCATAAGAAAACCGTTTTTGACCAAAGCAATTAACTTGTTTTGTCTTGTGTGATTGAAGGTGGTGTCTAGTATTTTCTTAGACTTGAGTTAGATAGTAGTTAAAAAATGTGTATTTCAAAGTAAATCTATAACAATTATTAAAAAAAAAAAAAAGCAATTTTTCTTTTTACCCACTTGTTCACTACTTTACATTTTTTACCAAATCAATTGACACTTAAAACATACATGTGCTTAAAATGAAACTCATTCGCACACATGCATATTTATGGTCCAATTTTTTTTTTTTTTGAGAGGCATAACTTAATTGAAAAAGTGTTTCGGTGTCGATTGTTAGAATTGTTGTAGCTCTGACGATCTTTATGCTCTTAAACTTATGTTCATAAAAAGATATTTATGAAAATATGTTCAAAACTAATAAGAAGGTTTAAAAATAAAAGCAATACTTAAAATAGCAAGTTATTTCATGTAATATTCTTGAAAAAAATAATTTATCATTAATATATATATATATATACACAAAAAAATGCTATGAATACATATATTTGTATTTACACTAAAATATTGTATTATTAAAATAACTTTAAAAATGGATTACTTATACATTTTTCAATAAAAAGGAAAGATCAATCAGATTAGAGAAAATTGACGACGACAAAAAAAAAAAAAAAGAAGAAGAAAGATTAGAGAGTAGAGAATCCAAGGCAACTTCAATGCTATGCAGTAAGAATATTTTCGTAATGAGAACTAATTTATGCTAAGGTCCTCCTGTTTTTAATATATTCTCTTATTCATACTTGTTTAAAAATAGCCCTTTTATTCTCCACTTTGTTCTTTTTTTAGTATATAGAACACATGTATTTTTTTTAGTAAATTGCACATATGTTCTTTTTCTAAAATGACACATATGATGTCACATTTTTTCATATTATGTAATATATAATTTTTTCTTGATATGAACATGTGTCTTTCTCAAGAATAGCTCATACTTTTCATTAAGTAAAAAGGGTTGAATTAAAAAAAAAAATTACATATGTTCAATTAAACAGAAAAAAAGACATCAACATACTCTACAAAAAAATTATAATTCGATATGTACCAAACTTTAACTTAAAAAAAATAATGCTAAATGTAAAAAGAATAAAATAAAAGAGAGCAGAAAAAAAAAAGCGTAGAGAAAAAAACAGCATAGAGAAGAATAAGAGAGAAAAAAAAGAAGAAGCAACGAGTGGGGAGGGGGGTTATGTGAAGGGGGTTATATGATACACTTAAGCTAATTTGACTTTGATTTGTGGTTTGAAATCTTGTACGCACTATGATACAAAAGTTTTGATCTAATGGTAGAGAGTGGAAACGATAGGAGTATATTGTAGTCTAGGGACATCCAAGATCCAATCTAATTTTTTATAAAAATATCAAAACTAGACCAAATCGTAGTATATAGCATAACTAGACCGAACTGGAATGTATAAGTTGTAAAGTTCGATCCGATTTTTGGTTCTTAAGCATTAACTTTAAAGTTTTGTATAAATATAAAAATGTTGAAGTAAACATGTAACACAGTTGTAAGACTACTTGGCACATTCAATATGTGCTCTTTTCATGCATTATTTTTGGGAAAAAAGATCAAGAGTCCCGGGTCTTGAAAGAAGGATCACTTATTGTTATAAATTGGCGCCAGTAAAAGCGGAATTTTGGGTCCAATTTAGTTGCACAAATAATTTAATTTTGGATAACGACAAAATAATAAGCAATAAGAAAAATAAATGACACAATGATTTAAGTGGTTCAACCTTTCAATGTGAAAAGTCTACTTCACTGACGACGACACACCGAGGCAAATCCACTATCAAATACAAAAGGAGACACTACTTCAAAAAAGAGATTTAGGGACGGTTATTAACCGTCCCTAAAGACATTTAGGGACGGTTCCGTTTCGGGTCGTAACCGTCCCGTATGCGGGCGTCCCAAAAAGTGACACTTTTAGGAACGGTTAATAAGTAAAATGTAACTGTCCCTAAAAGTAAAATGTAACCGTCCCTAAAAGTGTAACAACCGTCCCTAAAAGTGTTTAGGGACGGTTATTGGGACACTTTTTAACCGTCCCTAAAAGTGTCCTAGTAACCGTCCCTAAACACTTTTAGTTGAACTTTTTGGGGACGGTTAATAATCGTCCCTAAATGGTTTTTTTTTTTTTTAATTTTAATATTATGCTGATCTTATATAAGTAATTACTTGTAAAATGCTGAAATAATATATATATTCAAAATCACAAGAACGACAATATTACTGTTTACATATCATTACTAATTAATCATTACAATATAATTAGTGATTAGTTACAAAATAATTGGAGTTAAGAATTCTCCAATATATACATTAAACTAAACATATAACAGACCTAGCTAGTTAATTACTAACAAGTAGTAATTAATTACAAAATTTGGTCTAATTCTCAACTAAAATATTAATAACCGTCCTAATATAAATTATATATGAGCAATTTCAAGTTCTACCTATTCTGTTAATGATAAACGTACACCATGCATGTCGGCAAACATCAATATCTTTTCTTGTATACGTTTTTTTTCCTGCAAACTATATAAATAAATATATAACATTCAAATCAGAAAATAATTACATATTTAAAATCTTGAAAGGATTAAAATGTACATATGAACAATATAGTTAATACTTACCAACTCTTGACGATCTCTCCTTGGATTGAATATAATGTCCGTCATGTATCGCATAACATAAAATCTACATTCAATATCATTAGGTTGTATTGGAACCTATGAACAGATTATTAATGATTTGAATTCTTAGCTTTAAATTAAAATGTAGCTAATGTGATTGGTAACTGATTTAAAACAATAATGATGAAACTTTAACCATTGTACCATAAGGTTAGCCATGTATAATTGAGATTTAAATAGTCATGGATCAATTACATATATTATAGGGATGTATAATCGAGCCAAATATAGTCTCAAGCGAGTCAAACTCAGATTTTTTAATTAAAATACAAGATTAAATTCTAACTCTAAAATATTTGAGAAGATTCAAGCCAAATTATTTTAAAATTTAAATTAATTTAAATTAATATTTAAAGTTAAATAATATAAAATATTATAAAATAATAACATATTATATTCAAACATACATATATTTAATAAACTTATTCAATAAACTTATTTCCTAATATAAAATTTAAACCTTGATTTCCTGATGTTAAAATAATCCTTCATAGCTACTACTATTATAATACATCATCCTAACTCAAAAGTGGATTTCTCAAGGACTCTCTAAGCATATTTTTCACATACGATAATTTAGACGATCCAGGCAAACCAAAAAAATAAAAATAAAATTCTAAACATCATAAACCTTCCAAGTACATACAAACAAACACCAGCAAGTTTACCTACACTTGTTGCCAATGGCTGATCCGCCACCTCCCTTAAACAATTCACCAATCCGAACCTCAATATCCTCCGGCCCAAATTTAATGTACCTCTCTGCATTTCTCCCAAATTTCGGATGGTTTCTGAGCTTTCCCAGAAAGCTCTGATATGCCGGTAACAAAATTTTTGCCACTGAAATTCTCAAATCATCCCTTAGCTGATCATCAAAAATGACCCATGTAGATTGGCTTCTACAAATATCTTCAAAGTACTGAGTGAACAGCTTAAGCTTTTCTTTTACAGACCTTGCATCATCCACCTTCAGCACTCCCAAAACCTTATTCCATGAACTCCTCTGGTAATTCACCTGATACTGTCGGACTTTTGCTATGTGTTTCTGAATCCAATCATCACCTAAAAGAGCCCCCAATTCATTATTTTTCACCTTTTCAACAATGTACCTCCCATTATTCATTAAGAATACAGAGCAAAAAGCAGGGTCAAGCACAAAATTCATTAAGAATACAAACATCAAGCTACGTGATGAAGATCAATCAGTAGAAACAAGCACAAAATTTTTGACCCTTTAATTTAATAACACATCACAGTAGTTGCTATGGAGTCTCCAGTTTTAGATTCACAAACGGAGAAATATCCAAGGGTTAATGAGGGTTGCTTCCCATGATAATATTGCTCATCAACACACGAGTCAAGGCATAAATCTAATTTAATTTATTAAATAACAATAAAATTTAAATTATAAATAAATATTCTCAACAGAACCTGTAATTAGGTTTGGTATAATTATCCTAAATAAATACAAAATAATACTCTTGAATATAATACCATCAATATCATAAAAAAAGAAAGAAAAGAAAGAATAGAATACGATCAAAGAACAAAGCACTTGCATTAAAACATCATATTATAATTTATATCTATATTATATATATAGATAAAAAAAAAAAAATTTAAATCACACATAATATTTTTTGAACAAAATTATCGCTTTATTTTAAGCTATTGAGTATTAATATTAGTTGTCCTATTAAGATATATTATCACATTAAATATTAAATAAGAATTATAAACATTACAATAGAATAAGAATCGCATCTGCTTAGGACTCTAATCATATGATGATTACCATATTCAATAAAAACTCTAAACATGATAATATATAATAAGTATTGCATCCTAGCTACAAGGACTCTAATAATATGATGATTACGCATTCAATAAAACTTTAAATATTATTTTACTTTCACAATTAAGTTTAAATCACTCATAATATTTTTTTTGATAAAATTATCATTATATTATAAGTTATTAATAGGAGTTATTATTTTAGGATATATTATCGCTAGGACTTTAAACATGATAATGGATGAAGATCACATCTAATTAAGATTCTAATCATGTGATGATTATACATTCAACAAGGACTTTAAATATAATAATAAAATAAAGATCACATCCAATTATGATGATTATCGCTTTCAATAAAAACTTTAAATATTATTTTACTTCACAAACTTTTAAAGTATAAGAAAAATTAATTTCGTATTTATTTTAAATATGTTATTGAAATTAATAAAAAAAATTAAAATAAATCAAATAATCATGTGCAATGTACATATTTTTAACTAATAGACAAATAAATTTTAGGAAGAAAAAATATTGAAATAGGAACCACAAAAGAATAAAAATATTCGTGACTCTTTTCATTTTTTTTTTAAATAAAGGTTATAGTTAGCAATTTTCAGTGAGTGCACCGGGACATTCCAACTAGGTTGGCACCTCCTTAGCACCTTCTTCATGAAATCGCTCAACTATTAATATTATTAAATAACAATAAAATTTAAATTATAAATAAATATTCTCAACAGAACCTGTAATTAGGTTTGTTGTTAGCATCTGAATGGATAAAAGAGGTAGCGAAAGATGGGGCATTCCACCACCAAGTCGCTGTACATAAACTAGGAGCCCTATCAGCTGCAGCATTACCCTCCCTGTAAATATGTGAGCAGTGGAACTCCATGTTGGTTATTTTATCTAAACAATCCGCCCAAGCAGAATACCATCTCCAAGGTACCGAAGAAGATCGAGTATGAAAGAGAGTGACAACATATGTTGAATCTGATTCCAACCATAGTCGCCTCCATCGAAATTGATATGCATATCTCACCGCCTGAATGGCTGCCGCTAGTTCAGCCTCAAAAGCATAAGATACTCCAAGTGGAATACAGAAACAACCCTTAATAAATGATCTGGAAGTTCGAAAAACACCTGCACAACCAGATAATCCTGGTGCTCCAAAAGCAGCACCATCTGTATTAACTTTTATCCAACCCGAAGGCGGTGGCCTCCAGATGACCTCTATAATCCTTGGAGCCCGTCGTGGTATGCCTTGTATTCGAAGACGCTTAAGTACTTGTAGGTCATCCACAGTATTTCGCATAAAACCACTCTGTGATAGACTCGCTTCACGAAGAAAATGCCATACTGTGGCAAATGCTGACCTCAGTGTTGTCTTTTTGTTGTTAAACCGATAATCATTCCTAGTAGTCCAAATTACCCAGATTACTGAGACAATTCCTGCTTTCCATAAATTAGCGAGCTGTGATCCAAACTCCATTGACATTGATGTCTTCCATAAGTTTAGGATAGTGGACTCTGTGCATGGTCGTCTGCCAAAGAAGAAGCATAGGAGGTCCCAGAGTGCACCTGCAAAATGACAACTTAAAAAAAGATGTGACATAGTTTCCTCATTGGATCCACATAATGAGCATCGAGAAGGCAAAAATTGTCCCCTTTTTTTTAACTGACAATCCGTGGGAAGTTTATTTTGAATTGCACGCCATAACAAAATAGACCTTGAGGGCAGTATGTAAGGAGCCCAAATATCCTTACCCCAATTCTTGCGTTCCCCAACCACACGTAATGAATCATAAGCCTCTCTGGTTGTAACATCTCCCTTAATTGAGTTTGTCCAAACTCTTATGTCCGAACTAATCCCAACCACTGTTGACTGGATTTCTGAGGCAATATCTGGATAGGAGACCATAAATTGTTGAGGCAGATGCCATCCGTCCTCGCGAAGGTAGTCCCTTACTAGTGAATGAATCGGTGGATCTACAGGGGGGTTGTCCAACCTATCAATTAAAGGAGTACCTAACCAGTTGTCTGTCCAAAACTTTACTGTAGAATTTATTCCAACTAACCACCTGGACTCCTCCAAGAGGGTTAAGTAGTGAGGTCGCAAACCAGGCCAAATTGATGTATAAGATATATTCAAACATAATTCCAATACATTTGTTCTTCTCTTTAACGTTATGTAATCAAACGCAAGTCCATCCTGAATAAGAACCCATCAAATAGACAGGGGCGGAACTAGGAAATTTTACCTGGGGTGGCTGAAATAGCCAGCACTGCCTTAGCTTCCCAGTCACAATTTGAGAGCTTCTGGAGAATTGTCAAAGCTGTTTTGTGAGCAACCTCTTCACCAGCAACAAGTCTTCACGAAATAGTCAATTACTTCTATATCTCGACTATTTTATCGTAGAAAATTAATAATCATCCAATAAACATTAAAAAATTGTGTTCTATTATTTAATTGCAAATCAACAAGTTCTAACTATAACTTAAATTTTTATCTCTTCCCACCTAGAGATCATTCAATCTCAGAACTGACATTTGAAATCAACCAAGAGAAATCATGAATGGCCATCCAAGAAACAAGTTAAAAATCAATCTAATGTTCCTCACAGAGAAATGACTAGCTAAAAGTAAATTAAACTCGATGTTTTCACTCTATTGGTAACAAAACTACAATTTTATATTAGGAGCTTAAATTCCAGAGAAGTAAATGAGAATATTTTCAATAGAAATCATGTCCACTCTGCACATCATCTAAAATAACGGAAATACATACATCAATAAAATCTAGATAAAAACCTGAAACTTGGCAACTGTATCAGGTGTACGGAGCAATCCCTGTGGAGACTCAGCAGCAAGCTCGGCTGCTTCTTTATACTTAGTTTGGGCAAAAAGCTCTTGAAAACGCTGGATGACCTGAAATATTCAAGTAGAAATGCCAATTTTTTTCTCAATAAACATCAACAATAAGTTGAACCAACCAAGAAAGGCATACACGCCCAAGAAAGGAAAACAGAGATCATTTTATACTAAAAACAGTACAACAATGTAAATATATAATATCAAAAGCCGTGAAGACAGAATATTTGTACCAATCTGACCCCCCCAAAACCTAATTCTTCATCTGGGTATTCAATGTAGACTGGTTTTCATAACCTTCGTTGGGGCAGAGTGGCAGACGTCAGAAGCTGGAGCTGGAGCTGGAGCAGGCGAGCGGAAGGGCAGATAAAAAATTTCCAGAAAATTCGGCCGTGGCTTCAGCCCCCCCAGCCCCTGAATAGGTCCGCCCCTGCCTGATGCAACAGATTTTGATCTCTGATGCATCTTCTTCCTTTCTCTGGCACTTCAATATTTGAAGTTTTGGGACCAAATCGATCCTAATTCTTCAAATTAGGTCTAAGACAAAGTTCACCACTCCGTTGGCCGGCGAGTGTATAAGGTGGTGATGGCTAAGGAGACAACGGACGACGGCGACAGCTGGGAGGTTGACTGGTTGCGTCGTGGGGCGGCAGTGGAGGCGCTGTGGGAGGGGGCTGATTATCTCCTTAGGGTTTTCAGAAATATCGCGAGAGTTGGGGTGTGGGATGCTTATAAAGGACATTTAGGGACGGTTATTAACCGTCCCAAAAGGTAACACTTTTGGGGACGGTTAAAAGGTAACACTTTTGGGGACGGTTAATAACCGTCCCTAAATGTCTTTTACGAAAAATTACGCCCAACCGTCCCAAAATCTCACTTTTAGGGACGGTTCACCGGATTTTTTTAAAAAACAACCGTCCCTGAATGTATATATTGTTGTAGTGAGAGTACAGACACCAATATCCAAATAAATAATCGCTTACAAATGAAATCTAAATTACACAGTATCTTTAACCTTGTACGGTGACAAAAGCACAAGTGATGTACTGCGATGGTTCTCCAACCAAGTAACTGCTTGCTTCAAAGAACCCAAATTAACTTCAACCAAATAGTGGCTTTACTAATTCAAAAGAATAAATCTTTTTGTCTTCCTCTCACACAAATATAGTGGCTCTCTTCTAACTTGGTGTGTTGCTTTTTGGTGCTTCAAATGATATTGTAAGTAGCAATATATATAGGTAAGATTTGCTTGGAGAGAAAGTAAATTCTAAAACTTAGCCACCAAGTTTACTTAACTTTCAAGTATACTTCAACTCCAAGTAAACTTCACCTCCAAATATACTTTTCCTTCAAGAAAAAAGCTAAGACTAATATATATATTACTCAATTTTAAAATATCATTTACTTTAATAATTTGTTTTGTGACATCAATAACACTTATACATGTCACTTACCCTTGACTGCTGAGCTACTTACTTATTATGTATTACATAAAAACTATAATATATAAAAATGGTTAAACGGACCGGTCTGGATAAGTGCAATATTAAACATATATATAAGTAAAGTGAAGCAGATCATTTGATACTTTTAACAGCTCCAAATGGTCCAGATCGACTTGATTTAGTCTGATTTTTCGGTTGATGGACACCCTATTGTAGTTGCACTCCTGATCATGACAATTGACACATCCCTTGTATTGAAAATAGTTTATATGAGGCTGATATGTTTTCGTACGAAGTCTTTTTGAGAAGAGACTACATACAAACTCACTCAATGTGAATAGTGATTAACTGATTATCATGTATGCGTTAGACAAAAAGGAAAATCTTTAAATCATGGTAAATAATCCTCTTGCCACACTATTTCAAATAAGATTTTCAGGCTCGAAATTACACTGAGATCTCTCTTATTTAATTCACTTTTACTCTTAAATTTTTTTTAAGATGAGTCTCAAAATATATTTCTTAAAAATTTGAGGGTTACAAATGTAATATCATCAAACATTATAAGGTTTGGTATAATTATCCTAAATAAATACAAAATAATACTCTTGAATATAATACCATCAATATCATAAAAAAAGAAAGAAAAGAAAAGAAAGAATAGAATACGATCAAAGAACAAAGCACTTGCATTAAAACATCATATTATAATTTATATCTATATTATATATATAGATAAAAAAAAAGTTTAAATCACGCATAATATTTTTTGAACAAAATTATCGCTTTTGTAAGGTTTATTTGTATTGGCAATTTTCGTGGACAAAATGTTTAATTGTAATCTAGCATAAGTGTTCACCGTTCAATCAGATGATACATGATGATGGAGTCACCAAGCTTGCAATGCTCATATGAAAGGTAAAATATGATCTCATGCATACATTCTCACACAATTGTGCACTACACTTAGTTTGGATTGTAACGAAAAATAAATTGTGCACATGTTGGTCGATCGATCGAGAGGATAGTTCGATCGATTGAGTCTAGATCGACTTCGATCTAGGTGCTCTCGGGTTGAACTAGATCGATCAATTAATTTGTTGATCGATCGAGGCATGTTTGATCGATCGAGCATAGACTGACTTCCATCTAGCTGCTCTCGGGTTTGAAATTGCATGGTTAGATCGATCGAGTATTGGTCGATCGATCGAGCATTGTCTAAATCGATCGAGTTCTTTGCTAGATCGATCGAGACAGTTTTTCAGTTCTAGTACAACTCTGTTTTTAATTTGGCCCATATGTTACTTTTACCAATTTGACTCATTTAATGTTAAATGCAAAATCCTTATATGAGTAGAATTGTTGTGAAAGTAGAATCATAGTATGAGTATAATTCTTGTGAAAGTGAAATCCTGATATGAGTAGAATTCTTGTGAAAGTAGAATCCTTATATGAGTAGAATTGTTGTGAAAGAAGAGTCCTTGTTTGAGTAGAATTGTTGTCAAAGCTAAATCCTGATATGAGTAGAGTTATACTCTATTATTAATCCTCTTTCAAGTCAAACTGGACTCTATATAAACAACACTTATTTGTGCAAAATATTAACCTACACCGAAATAATATTTTCTACATCTATTGAAGCTTTCAAAGAAAAATCTTATTCTCTTCATCTATTAATCTTAGGCACTTTCTTATTTTTAATTGTTCAAACATATTGTGTGGTTATGTTTGAATAATTCACGTGCCTAATTATCTTTCATGATATTTAGAATTGCATGATAGTTCTAGAGTTTAATAGCTGATTTATTTTTATATCATATGCTGTTGAATCTGCTAGTTAGGATTTTTCATTGTTTGAATCCTCTCTAGGACACACTTTGCACTTGTGCTATTTGTGCTAACGTTTCAGGTGATGTGCTTGGTATTTCGTGTGACTTGAAATTACCGAAGTTGACGGGTTCGATTGATCTTGTGGGACTCAAGTAGATCGGAACGTTAGTTCGGATCCAGACACCTAATTTGTGGAGGCTATGAAAGGAGCGGCGGCTCATAAGTAAATTACAGAAAGGGGGATCTATCTGTGAAGGGTAGTTCTAGGACCTATGGTTGTAATTGAACATTGATTTTCATAGTGGATAGTTAGGTGGTCCGGTGGACCGGTGGTTTTCCTCTTAGGTCATTGGAGTGGCCTAGGTTGTTTCCACCTAAAAATATCGTGTGTTATTTTTTATTCCGCATTTTATCTTTACATGCAATTGCATGTCTGGCCGTTGTAATTAGGTTACATAATTAATATTGATTAAAATTGAAAATAACCTATTCACCCCCCTCTAGGTATATTTGATCCGTGATTAAAAACTTTCAACTTTATTTTAAGCTATTGAGTATTAATATTAGTTGTCCTATTAAGATATATTATCACATTAAATATTAAATAAGAATTATAAACATTACAATAGAATAAGAATCGCATCTGCTTAGGACTCTAATCATATGATGATTACCATATTCAATAAAAACTCTAAATATGATAATATATAATAAGTATTGTATCCTAGCTACAAGGACTCTAATAGTATGATGATTACACATTCAATAAAACTTTAAATATTATTTTACTTTCACAATTAAGTTTAAATCACTCATAATATTTTTTTGATAAAATTATCATTATATTTTAAGTTATTAATAGGAGTTATTATTTTAGGATATATTATCGCTAGGACTCTAAACATGATAATGAATGAAGATCACATCTAATTAAGATTCTAATCATGTGATGATTATACATTCAACAATGACTTTAAATATAATAATAAAATAAAGATCACATCCAATTATGATGATTATCGCTTTCAATAAAAACTTTAAATATTATTTTACTTCACAAACTTTTAAAGCATAAGAAAAATTAATTTCGTATTTATTTTAAATATGTTATTGAAATTAATAAAAAAAATTAAAATAAATCAAATAATCATGTGCAATGTATATATTTTTAACTAATAGACAAATAAATTTTAGGAAGAAAAAATATTGAAATAGGAACCACAAAAGAATAAAAATATTCGTGACTCTTTTCATTTCATATTATATATATTATATATAAAAAGTTGAAATAAAATGAATAAATGTCTTGTTATTGCTTATTAACATATAATATCGCAGTAAGGCATATATCTATGTTTTCTTATCTTAGTAATTCACCTAGTGTTAATACACAATCGTCTTCTGTTTCAAGATTACTAGTTTGAATCACACTGAAATATTGTTTGATGATGTGCTTTTTTACAGATGTTTTCGTTTTATTTACATCATAATGTAACCATATCTTTTAATTAATATTAAGATAATTAAAGAAAAATCGTCATGGAAGATAAGATTAATTGTAATAGTTAATCGCCAAATATTCAAGCTCGACCAACCATCTCTAGTAGCACTTTGAACTTCATAGATTTAGATTGTAATTGCTCACATTAAAAATTAACATTCTTTGTTTTATCTAATTGTGTATATATGCTGAAAGAGTGAGAATGACTATGTCAATGCATTATTGTTATAAAAAAAAAAAAAATTCGGTCATAATTCATACGACTATCATACATGAAATTTACAACATGTTTGTTTGTCCGTATAAAAGACTGATTATAAATCAAAATGAGCATTGGTTAACCTAATATTCCTTATACTTTCAGTTTCCTTATATTGTTTGAGATTTTAGAAGAAGAAATTGTATTGGAAACCATGTTACATGAAGCTAGCAAGAAGGTGAATAATAAAAAACAAGTGCGCATTGTTTTTTAGATTAGAAATATATCCATAAATAGATATATATTTTTTATTTCTCTTATGTATTTTCAATCTAATAAGAACATAATATTAAATTTAAAGTTACGCCAACATTCAATCCTTACAACGAGAAAATGAGAATAGCATGGAAATGAAAGTTAATATTTCATCTAATGTAGAGATAACAACTGGTTAGGTTTCTAATGCTGCGGGTGAACATACAAGTATAAATGTCTCGACACCAACATTAGCATATGAGACTACACACGCAAAAGGTGGATTGGGATTCAAGAGGTTGGGGGAGATTTAATCAGACCATGTTAGCCAAGCAAGTGTGGAGATTAATTCAACTACCGAGCTTGCTCTCTTGCTAGTAGCGTATTACATGCTAAATATGTTGGTGGAGCTTGTTTATGGAATGTTCAATCTAATAGCCAGGCAAGTTTTGTGTGGAGGAGTTTATTGTGGAGAAGAGATTTATTATCAAAAGCGGTATGATGGCCTGATTGGGAATGGCAAGTCAGTTTGTATTTATTCAAACCCATGGCTGCCTAATCGGCAACATGGTTTCAAAATACAATATGATCACTTTGTGAGCCAAGAGACAATTTTATTCGAAAAAAGGTACTACAAGGTGATATAGAACTTAAACAAATAAAAAAATAGTCAACCAAGTAGCATACATATTTACAAAAGGACTTGGGGTTATGAAGTTCGAAGAGTTACGACAATTTCTTGACATGATCAACAAAAGAGGAACAAGAGAGAGTCGGTGTTGAGGGAGAGTGTTAAAATATTATCATCACCTTCACTCTCTAATTCTCTACATATATTTAGAATTTTCTATTTCTAGAATAATTTAAAAATAGTTTAGCTTGAAGATTCTAAATATTAAGAGTATTAGAAATATTTTGAATAATCTAAAATTATATATTAAATAAATAGTAATAACTAGAAGCTATTAGAATCTACCTATGATGGCTATATATATACAAAGTGTGTGGTGAGTTAGAAAGTGTGAGTTAGAATTGTAATCACTTTTATAAGAGTGAGGTTGTGTCATAACATTGCAAATATAATTAAGTGTGTGCTTTAAATAAAAGCAATTTCATTTTGTCACTTTAAAATTCAATAGTTTTTGGAGGCAAGAGATAGGTGGGGTAAGAGGTCGTATGTTGGGCAGCGAATCAGCAAACAAACCTCTGGCAGGCCAACCCAAAAATTGGCCAGGCAGTAGGCCAAATCCGACTAGTAAGTTGCTCTCCTCCACCTGTTGGAGCATGGAAATTAAATGTGGATGCCGCCATAAACACTTATGCTGGGTTTGTCGGATTGGGTTGTCTTGTTAGGGATGATTTAGGCGAGTTTGTGGGTTCTGTGGTGCATAAAAAGTCAGCTTGAATGTCACCGAAAGCGACAAAGTTATAGGCAATTTGGCTTTGGCTTCGATTTAGTATGGATATCGGCATCAAAATGATCATTTTAGAATCTGATTCATTACAAGTTGTGCAATTAATTAACAGCAACTCGAGTTCGTTAACGGTGGAAGGAAACATTATTGAGGATATTAAAACAGTTACTCCTCATGCTAGCTCTTTTGTGTGTAATTATTGCTCACGAAGAGCAAAGTTGCTCATGGTTTAGCTCAGTATGCTCTAAATGTCCCAAACTATGAATCTTGGATGGGAACCGTTCTAGACTTCGACCAATCATAGCTAAAGATGTAGCAACTACAAGTTAATTAAATAAATTGCTTTCATCTTCTCAAAAAAGGATCAGTAATATAGTTGGTCTATTTTTTAAAACATAAATAAATTTTATGCGAATGGCATATAAATTTGCACTTATATTAATTATGATATGTCACGTGATAAAATTACTTTAAAAATGTTGAACTTATTCATTTTTTTTTTCCAAAAAATTATGTCACATGTCATAGCATAATTGGTAGAGTACAAATTTATATACATTTATCATTTTTTTTTCATTCTACTACTACAAGCATGGTTATTTTTTAGATTTTTTTTTCCATTTTTTAGTTTAAATTTGTTAACAATATAAAATTATTTTTATAAAGGAATAATATACTTAAAGTATGTTTGGTTCACGGAATTTGAATTATCAATAAGAGTAATAGTAACTATGAATACAAAGTTAGGAATAAGAATAACATTTATTATTCATTTGTTTGCTTGGCATGAAATAAGAAAAATGAATGATAATATAAAAAAAATTATTGGTAATTGAGAAGTTTTTTTTTTTTTTTTTTTGTGTGATAAATATATATTAAATCATATTCTTTAAGTGAAGGAATATCTATTCTTCTTCTATAGTGAAGAAGAGATATTAAAAAAAAAAACAGATACTCCTTATTTAAAGGAAATATGTATTTCAAACGAATTTTATTTCCTAATGTTAAAAGTTTAAACCAACAAAGAAATTTGAATGTTTATTTATTTTTGAGTATATTCTCATCAATCAAACACGCCCTTAAGATTTTACGTGAAGTTAATTACATCAACTAAAATTATTACCATGTAGTATATATATAATCTATTTATTTACATGATTTTATTTATAACCTTTTAGAAAAAAAAAAAAAAAAAAAATATATATATATATATATATGTTGTGTTTCATACAATGTAAAACAAAATATATATTTAAAAAAAAATATGTTTATGTAAAAAAAACAACAAATATTTTTTCTAGTTAATGCCAAAATTTTATATATGAAATAATATTATATCATGCAATTAAACCAAACTATCTCTCTAATACATAAATGATCCAATATACAACTGTTTTTCATTTTTAACCCTTTCAGTAAAAAAAACACATGTTTATTTTATTCTAACATTAAAATACATATATTTATTTACATTTTAAAAAAATGAACGTATTTTTTCTTTAAAATATTAAAAATGAAACTTCATATATAAATTAATTATACAATATAATTAAGAGTAAAATTTTGTCATTGGTGAAAGTTTACATGGCTATGTGCAGATTCTATACAAACTATTAACATGTTCAAGTATTTATGATAATTCTGTATTAGGTTTTTTTTGGAAAAGTAAACAAGAAAATAAAATAATTCAAACTAGATTGTAAATATTATCTTGAACCTTAACCAAAAAAAAAAAAAAATTACGAGTATTTGTGTAACTCTTTATTAACGAATAGTATTCGAACTTTTTATTTATCAATTTCAAAAATGGAAAGTAGAATTGGTGCGTGCTAATTTCGACCCATGAGAGGTTGTTATCATCTTAAATATGCCTATTAATCCTCGAGTGCTCGAACTATCTCACTTGGCATCACACCCGTATTGGAACTATCTTCCAATCTGCGTAAAAGGTGGCTAGGGTATTTTGGGAATGTATCATCACCAACAGGCCTGGTCAACATTTGTGGAAACTGAAGGTTCGACCGAAGGTGAAACATTTTATATGGCGATGTGTACATGACATACTACTAGTTCGTGATATGCTAGCTCAAAGACAATGTTTAGTATCAGTTCAATGCCTGCTGTGTAACCTTGAACGAGAAACCATTCGTCATCATATGTTGGGATGTGATTCTGTTAGATTGGTGTGGGCTAATATTGTTCATGCAGTTAACATTTCTGATTTTGTTGCTGAATTTTTTTATTATGAGCTTCCATGCTATTCTTGGGTGAGCACTTAGCCATAATGAGGGAGTTAATATCCTTGTTGCTATGGTGAATGGGTTTTGGCGTATCTAAAAAGCAACAAATGCTTTGGTGTTTCATCATGGTATGAGCTTCCATGCTATTCTTAGGTAGGCGCTTAGCCAGAATGAGGGAGTTAATATCCTTGCTATTGTGGAGAATGGGTTTTGGTGTATCTGAAAACCACAAAAGGCTCTGGTGATGCATCATAGTATGTTTGATTGTAGGGTTATATCTCGTCTAACACCACTTGACTTATGTTATAGTTATGGCTAACAGTCACTGGTCCTCTGCTAGCTTGCTATGTTAACAGAGTGACTGCTTTGTCTTTACGATTATATATATTTGTTCTTTATTTTCCTTTTTTATTGGCTTTAAGTACTCTTTTGTTTTATTTTTGTCACATTTAATATAAGTTTCTTTTAAGTTAAAGTTTGGTACATATCATTTAGTTTTTATTTTTGTAATATTTGTTACAAATATATTTTTTTGTGGTATATGTTAGATGTATTTTTTTTATTTAATTAAACATATGTATTTTTTTGGTATAATTTAACCCTTTTTAAAAGTGAAAGCTGTCCTTGAAAAAGACATATGAATATATTAAAAAAAATTAGATTTTGCATATTAGGAAAAAACATGTTACATCATATGTGTTATTTTAAAAAAAGAACATATGTGCCAAATCCTTAAAAAAAAAACATATGTGTTATCTAACAAAAAAATAATATATGTATTATCAACCAAAAAATACATATGTGTATCTAAAAAAAAAAAAAAAAGATGAAAAATGAGGGTTATTTTTTAAATAAATTGAGAAAGAAAATTATATAAAAATGAAGGGTTTGAAAAATGAGGGTTATTTTTTAAATAAATTGAGTAAGAAAATATATTATTAAATAAACTTAATAATTCTAAATTATTACACAAAAGCAGGTATAAAAAATAATAATAACAACTTTCACCAATGCAGTGCGTAAGCTTGCAACCAAACACCGAAGACCCGATTTTCTTTGAAATTAACAAAAAAAAAAAGCTCAAATTATTAACAACAACAACAACAACAACAACAAAAAAGGTCAAGTTCCCCACATAGATGAAGTTCAAGCTAGGCAATTGACTTAATTCTAAATAAATATATTCTGATAAATATTTATTTGTTTCTTTTCGCAATCAAAACATGTCAAAATCACAACAATTGCATGGCCTTGCTTTCGTCTTTTTTTTTTTTTTTAATTTTATTTTATATCATTTTCATAAAATACATATATATAATTACTTGTAATAATCATGCAAATATAAAATAATTAGAGCCTGTCCTGTCTCTTGTATTGGTTTTATCTATGAGGTTTCTTTCCTCACGTCAATTAGCTGCTGAAGGAGTCCTAAAACCTAATTAATAGTGAATATTAAATAAACAGCATCTAAATGCGGCTTCAGACGTCCTTAATTAATAGTAACTCTTTATTTTATTTTTTTTCCTAATATTATTATTTAATTAATAAAAATATAATATGAAAAAGAATGCCAAAAATTGTTCGATTGTGGATGTTTTCACATTGTTGGGTTGATTGTATTCATAAAAAATATCGATCTTTCATCGACAATTCTTAAGATACTTTTTTTTTTTTTTAAATTTGCTGTTAGACAATTCCTAAGCTACTTACAGCTTTGTCATTTTTAGAAATTTGACAATTAATAGATAAAAAAAGTTAAAAAATTACCAAAAATAATACACTTCAAATTTATAATAATAAAATTAATCCCAATAATATTAAACGTTTAATATTGAACGTATAATATTAAATAGGTATAAATTGTCACAATTTAATTTAAATGATGTTTAATTAGACAGAATTCTAAGAAAAATGATGTAAAAATTATCTTTTAATTGTGAAAATATATTATTTTAACATAAGGGGTATTATTTTTTTTATTATAAATTTTTAGGGTGTTATTTTTGTTGTTTTTTCAAAAAAAAAAAATTATTAAAATTATTTGACTTCAATTTCAGAAATAAGTTCACATTTGAAAGCTTTGCATAAAAGAAATGTTTATTCTAAGTTATGTCTTCTTATTGCTTCCATTTCTCTAGCAAGGATAAAGCTTGCCCGTAAATCCTTTTACGAAAATGAGTATTAAATAGATTTTGATATTTTTGGAGTACTCAATTTTTGTTTTGGTACCCAAAAAAAAATAGTCTATTTTTTAATTGGAATCTATCGTATACTCAAAATTTAGGCACTAAATACCTTTTGAGCAAAATTAAACAATATTTTTAATTAAGAAATTTTGCAAAATTAATATCAATTCATTTAAATGAGTATTTGTTTTTTTCCACCCTCATTTATTAAAAAATTATTTGTAAAAAAGTTAACAAAAAATGTTATAATGTGAGTAGATAAAAATACCATTTAAAATGGACGCGAATTGATTATAATTTTGCAAAAAATATTAGGAAAATTACCAAATATAACATTACTAAAATTTATAGTAACAAAACTAGCACCCCAATAATATTGAACGTTCAATTTAAACGTAAAATATTGAACGTTCAATATTGAACAGGTCTAAATTGTCGTCGTTCAACACTAATTGGATAGGTGTTCAAAGAAAAATGACATATTAGTCATTTTTTTAATTGTAAAAATATAAGTTTGAACACAAGAGATGCTAGTTTTATTATTAGAAATTTTGAGGAGTGTTAGTTTTGTTATTTTTTCAAAATATTATTTATTTCAACTCAAAAAAATCAGTGACTAAAATAGAAAGCACGTCTTCTTACTAAAAAAAGGTTATTGTTTTCTTTAATTTGAAAACAAAAAAGTAAATTTAAAACACTACAATATTATAGAACTTGAAAACACAGTATAATTACTTAATGATATATATTTCATTACATTTGTGGTATAATTTAGTAGGAGAAAATGGAAAAATTATAATTTAAAAAAAAATTAATATAATAATTTAAATTTTAATATTTGGTTATGACTATAATATAATGCACAAGCTAATGCCGTACGTATATCAGAAATACTAGTTCGAGCTAATTAACCTATAGAACAAAGCAGCAAATCAGTAATACGTTGTCCTTTTTATTTATTTATTACAAAGTAGATATATCAGTCGCTTTTTAAAATTAGTATACTTTCATTGTTGTATTTTTTGATGCTTTATTTATTTGTTGCTAATTTTGATTTATTTGAACATTTTTTTGGAAAAAAAACTGAAGTATGATCAAATTAAACTTTAGTAGAAAGACGCTGATAAATATTTGAAGAGAAAAATGTATCAAAAAAATTAAAAAAAATATAAAATAAAGTAAGTTAATGATCAAAATTAGCCAAAAATGTGGCTAAAGTTTATACAAATGTAACAATGAAGTGATTGAGGAACACTAGTTTATAACAAGACAATTAATATATCTAATTTATGAGAGTAAAGTAACATGTGATTTTTTTTTCCCCCTATTTATATAAGTTATTGTTTGATTAATTATGTGAAAATTATTTAAATAAAAAAATATTTTTATCACAATTTGTTACATATATTAATCTATATTGTATAATTTACTTTATCTATATTAGTAAGTATTTTTATAATTACTTCATCATTATATATTACAATTTTATATTTATTGAATAATTAATATATGATTTTTGATAATTCATACATTAATATGATGTTTATATCACAATCCTAAATAGACACACTAATTTGTTTGGTTCTATTGAAAGTTTATAAATTAAGTAAGACGCACTTAATTCGGCGGCAACCAACTAATTAACTCTATTATATGACAATTACATTCTATTAATTTGTTTGTTTTTTTCTCAGCATTCTGTGTAAAACTATTTTAAATGACGTGGATTGGGATTAAATTAATTTCAGCAAAGCAAAGTAGAAGCTAAGTAAGCAAAAAATTAACAAAAGGTGTCTAGTCATTAAGTTTGCTAATTAATAAATAAATATCACGAGAAATAGAGAAACAGTAAGGAAGAAATTTATAGTTTCAAACAAATACAGGGTATTTAAAAAACAAAACTATTGTTCCTAGAAAAAAGACGAAGAAATTATGACGAGATGCTTAAATAAGTATTAAATACTAATATTGATTTTCTAAAAAATTAAAAAAATATATTGGACTTCATTATCGTCCTCTCATTTCATTTCAAATAACATATTTAAATCATATCAAATATTATATAAATTGAAAAGAAAAAAAAAATACACACGTAGATAAAGTTTTATTTTTAACTTCTTTTGAAAGAAAGAAAAAATATATAGTTATTTTTCTTATAACGTAAATGAATATATATTTTTAGTATTAGAAGAAAATAAACATATATTTTTTTCATTGACTTGAGATTAAAAATAAAACAAGTTAAATAACTGAGATCATTTATACACTGAAAGAAAAAAAATTCACTCCTGTATATGTAAAAAAAAAATTATTTCACTCTCATATTTTAATTTTTTTAAAATAAAATGATATGTTATATAATTCTAACTTACCAATTAAACGAAGACAAATACAGTCTTATTTACCAAATTGTGAGCTACATATTTATTTTAATTAACCAATTAAAGGGCATTTACCTAGCTATCATATGAATTAGCCTCTAGTGAACCCTATATAAATACATAAGGCCAAAGAAGACCATCTTCTAATATTAAGGCCTTTGTGTAATAGAAAGAGTTATACCTTACAAATGATCACAAGCTGAAATGAATCTCCACTTTTAATTTCTCTGGTTTTTGTCCTCCTCTCTCTCTAGTCTAGCCAAAACAAAATCCTACTTTTCAGCAACCAAATACTAACAAATCTAGTGTCCACTGTATTAGTGAAACTCAAAGCACCAACAAACAAGACCTCAAAAAGACAACAAAGAAAATATATTTAGTGTATATATCTTTAATTTGAAATGTCAAATATAACAGGTGATGTTAATGAAGCCAATTTCTCTTCAGGAAATAGTGGAGAACAAGAAGAAGAAGAAGAAGAAGTTGCTTCAACAAAAGCTGCATCCAATTATTACTAATAATATTGGAGATGAAATTTCTACTTCTCAGCCTCAACAACAGCCTCTTAATTCTCATAAGAAGAAAAGAAACCTTCCAGGAACTCCAGGCAAATCATTTCTTCAACTTTACCTTAATCTTTCTCTTTAATTAATTTCTCATTAATTCATTAAAATATTAAAATTTACCTTAATTATTTTATCTCAAGTTGTGTTATTGGCAAAATGTGATAGGATAAAACAGATTAATTTATTTATATTATTCAATTATCTTCTGTTATTTAAGTTGATAATTCATCTTAACTTGAGATAAATAAAAATACTTTTAACAAATTAAACCAAAATTACTATTCCAAATTGGGTTATCTTTGAAAAGAACAGTGGAACTACTATTAAAAATAGTTGCTTGTTAATAGTTTTTAAAAAGTTGAATTATTGGTCATGAGATCAAAATGATTGCTATATAACAACTTTTTGTATGGTTCCAAACTTTTCATTAGGTCTTGCTAACTGTAGCTTGGTCTGTAGGCCAGATCATTAATTCAGTACATTGTACATGGAATAATACGAATCTATTAAGTTGGTAGGAACATATATCTTATTTTGTCTAATCTACAGTACATCTCCTTCATTTAGAGCATGTTTGTATTTTTTATAAAAAGTGATTTTAGTCGATGTGCTTTTTTTTAAATAAAAAAAAAAAAAGCGAAATTACCTTGGAACCGGGAGGGGCTGGGGCCGACCAAGTATAATATTTTTACGTATAATATTTTGTAATTTATACTAACATTAAATTATAATTAATATGTAATACCCCTTTCAAATTATAATTTAAGTCCAAGTTTTAGTTATGAATTATTTTAAGCCCAAATTTTGTATGTAAGCTTATAATTTTGAACAATAATTCAATAATTACAAAATTTGCATTTTTGAAACCATTTTAATAAATAAATTATTTTCAAACTTATTTCTTGTATTTATTTTATTTAATATTGTTTGTAAAACAACTTAGCATAATTTTAGTGTCCTTCTGAGTTTTATAGTTGATTCCGCCACTGTTATTTTCGAAAGCATAAGATGTAATTTTTTAGGCATAAGAGGACTTTTTTTTACCTCTTATGCCTATTCACAATAGCTATTTGAAAGATATATGTTGGATATCAGTTTTTATCTCTACCTTGAAAGAAATAGTTGATTTAAAAAGATTAATTTTTTGGCCTGAGGTTGACTCGTATCAATCTAACAACTCTTTCAGTTTATTCAGCTTCTAGAAAGTAATTATTCGGATAGAACCAAGTTGATCTTATTCGAGTCTAATCAGATTTCAAATCAAATTAAATTAAATCAAATCATTTAAATTTTAATTAAATTAGACTAAATTTACATACCAATTTATACAATATTTCAAAAGTGAAAACAGACAAACCTTTTCATAGCATGGCTTAAAAATTACAATTAATTTAAAGTGACTATTATTTAATTCCACATAATAAGGAAATAATTTTCAATGTGTAATATTAATTATGTGAAATTGTTTTGCAAAATTGTTAGATCCGAATGCTGAAGTTATAGCTCTATCACCAACAACACTAATGGCGACAAATAGGTTTGTGTGTGAGATATGCAACAAAGGATTCCAAAGGGATCAAAATCTTCAATTACATAGAAGAGGTCACAATCTTCCATGGAAACTGAGGCAAAGAACAACCACTGAGGTTAAAAAACGAGTTTACATATGCCCAGAGCCGACTTGTGTTCATCACAACCCAGCCCGTGCACTGGGAGATCTCACAGGCATTAAAAAGCATTTCAGTAGAAAACATGGTGAGAAAAAGTGGAAATGTGACAAATGCTCTAAGAAATATGCTGTTCAATCTGATTGGAAGGCTCACCAAAAGACTTGTGGCACTAGGGAATACAAATGTGATTGTGGCACCATCTTTTCCAGGTTAAATTTTCATTAGTTGATTTTCATCTATCATCATCTGTACTCTGTAAAATATTTACATGATGGACCAACATAATTTGCTTAGGTTTATTACAATTGAAGTGTGTTGTAACTTAGCTCAAATCATTTAAATTTTATTTGAGTTAAGCTCAATTTAGACTAATTTTAAACGAGATGGGCCAAACTTAACCCATTATATTTTTTAAAAAATAAAAAAATATATGATTTTGTTTAAGGATAAAAATGTTAATATAATCCTAATTATTCATATAGTTTCACTTTTAAATCCCAAATATACACTGCATGCAAAACATATTTTTTTATATTATGAAAAACAAAAACTCACAATGCATGGCGTAGGGGGAGTTAAACTTCATGTATAGAGAAAATTATGTCATGTAATTAAACTTAAAAATATATCTTTCAAATGAGTTTTTTAAAATTTTATAATCATTATTTCTTAAAATTATATTTTGTTTAAATAAGCTCACAAGGTGTTCATTAACTTATTTAAATTCATGAGCACGGGGCTTTTCTAGCTGATATGCTTATTTCACACCTCTATAAGCTTCAAATAAAGGGGATGTCAATTAAGAAAAAGCAATATGGTTGGAATATATATGTTTTATGGATTAAGTAGCAGCATAATATAATTTGAGTTCTGTCATTGAATTTTGAAATCGTTAAATCAATTTTCTACTGTTGTATATAACAAGTTTTAAATCTATCTCTTTCCTTCCCTCTCTCAATGTAGTAGTAGATTCTGTTTTAGTCGTTAAAGATATACTTTTAACAAATGTAGCTAATCACATCGTATAATACTTTACAGGAGGGACAGCTTTATCACACACAGGGCATTTTGTGACGCATTAGCAGAAGAAAACAACAAAGTAAACCAAGGACTAATCAACAACAACATTGGCTCTTCAAACATACAATCCCAAATGCCTGATCTAATGCCATCTATCTCAACCTCTACAACCAATATTAACACATCTATGGGAATATCTGAATTCAATAGTTTAGATCCAATGAACCCAAATAAACCTTTTTCACAAGAACTAATACCAATGCCATTTAAGCCCATGAACATATCTGCAGGAGGCATTTTCTCCACAAGCTCTGGTACACTTTTTGGTGGCCCTAAGGCCAACAATAATATCTCTACATCTTCTTCTAATCTTCAACTCAGTTCCAATAACTCCTCTGCTCTCAATTACCTTCAAGACAACAAAAATGGGTCCCAAATTTCTGGGTCATCTGCACACATGTCAGCTACAGCTTTGTTGCAAAAAGCAGCTCAAATGGGTGCCACAGCAAGCAATAATACTATAAACTCACCAATGATGCAAAAGTGCTTTGTTAGTAGTATGGCTGGTCCTGACCAAATATCTCCTTCTATAAGACAAAATTTCCAGCCAAATTCTACAATTCAACAGCAACAGAACAACAGTTTATATGATCACTTTCAACCCCAGCAAGTACTCTCAGAGCATTCAAATATGGTTGGCATTAATAGCAATCAACTTTTGAGTAAAAATCCCCAAGAAATTTCACAGTTTTTAAATGCTCATTTGACAAGCAATGTTGTGAATGAAATGGGAGCTTTTGGTGAAATGGTGATGGTGAGTAGTAGTGATCAAAGCCATAGGGAGACTGTTGATTTCTTGGGAATAAATGGTGGGTCAAGGCCTGAAAATTGGAGAGAGCAACAAGTGCTTCAGCAAAAATTTATAATGGAGTTGGAAGCAAAGAGACAGCAGAGTTTGCCTATAATGAACTCTTTTCAACAACAGCTCCCACATGGGGACTCCGGGATTGAAAAATCCATTTGGGATGTTTGAGTAATTTAATCTCCTGCAGGTTTATGTTTCTCAATTAAATTAAACTGCTTTTGCATGGAGGTGCTTATTATTGCTCAGTGACAATGTTTGACAAAGTTGAGAAAAATTTGGAGACTTGGACATGTACTTAATTATTTAATTGTTTTCACTTTTAATTGTACTCGGTAAAAAAATGTTTATTTTTTTATAATATTAAAAAATATATATTTATTTACGTAATAAAAAAAATAAATTTTTTTTTTTCAAGAGTTAAAAATAAAATTTAATATTTAAAAAGAAATTATGTCCTAAAGTTAAACTTTAAAGTAGTCCTGGCCAATTTATACTATTATGATGATGAAAGATATGTACTTGGCCAGTTGGCCTCTAATGAAAGGGCGGCTAAAACGTGGTGGACATGAATGACCAACGTAAATGCATATGACCATAGGGAAAAAAAAAATAATGCATTATTTTATTTCTTTTTTATTTTTGAATTCTAAATTCTTAATCTATCCTATGACTCACTAGCAAGATTTTTTTTTTTTTTTTAACACTAGCAAGACTCAAAGTAACATCCTTTCTGGCCGCGCACTTGCCGTTTGAATTATGGGCTGTGAGCTCAATTGAAGCACCTTCATGACCGATTAGAGAGATAGAAAAAAGTAAAGATCTTGTTACAATTTAAATTCTTATTATCATAATAATAATTTATTAAAAATAACTTTGTCTAATAATAATATATTAATATATAATTAATAACAAGCGTAAAATAAACTTCTCATACGCTTTATTGACTATATCATTACTTAAAAAAAAATTGTTACGGTTTCATTTTTAAATTAATAGTAAAACTAAATGAGAACTATCTGAAATTCACAAAATGTGAATGGGCATTACCATTAAACTATAGGCCCATTGTACTCTCTCTTGAGGCCATAAACTATGGGCTTGCTGAATAAGCCCACCTTATTGTCAGAAGGGCCTCAACATTAAACAGGTCCGCTACCGTCGACGTCAAGACACTTTTGTCAGGGGCATATATGTAATTTGAAAGAAATGTTGCCATCAGTTAGCGGCCGCAGAGAAAAACCCTAAATCATTCGGAACAATTTCACCATATATATACAGAGCTCAAAGCATTTATTTGTTTCATAGTTCTTTGTTTCTTTTGTTCTTTCGCATTAGTTTAGAAACTGCTATTTATTTCTTTGATTTTTTGTTATTCACAATAGAGTTGAGGCAATGATGTTGATAAACTACCTATTTTCTGAGGGGGAATTAGATGTTCCCTTTTGATTACGAAAACACCAATGGATCCTTCTGAGCCCTAACTCTGTTTTTAATCTTCGATTCGTTTTTGATATTTTCACTAAAGTATGGTCCTTGTATATTTGTTTCGTTTAATGTGTCTTTGGGGCCATTGAGGTGATGATAGGTTTATTCTGAAATTTATTGATTTATGTTGACTCAACAAATCAGACTACAATTATCTGATCAATGGTTCTGAATCTGCTTTATCTGGCTCAACAAATTCGTTTTTTTGCTTGTAGTTTTTCTTATTTTTCTTTGTTTCTTGAATCGTTTAAAAGAAACAAATAAGAGTAAATCCAATTTGCTTAATTTTTCACCTTTTCCATAAATAAATAAATTATATAAAAAAAAAAAAAACAGTTTTGGGGCTGGGTTCAACCTTAGGTATTCAAAGCAATTCACTAATGGCAAAAATATGAATGAGATAATATTAATAAAGAGGAATTGAGGGAACTATAAGAGTAGTTCTAACAACCACACAAAGTTGTCAGCAAAAAAAAATCAACCACAACCCAGTATTTGATCTTAGTTCAGTTGCACCAAAAATGAAAATTGGCAAAGGGCAAAGATCTCACATAGCTGTTACTATATTATTGAAAGAAAATGTACATTCAATCAGGTATTCAACCACTACGAAATTCTTATTTATTATAAAATTGCACACAAACTATTTAAATTAATTATTTTATGTAATTTTTATATATCTAAATTATTGTCAAATTAAAATAATTAATGTTAAAATAAGAGACTAAGATACACATTTTTAAAAGTGTACCTCAATAGCTATTTCCCTTAAACCTTTGCAGAACACAAATTTATGGTTCTAACGGCAAAACAAGAACAATGCTTAAATCCAAAATTTTTACTCATCAAAGGGCACAAATAATTCAATAGTAAGTATAATTTAAGAGCTATAAAGAAGCCTTTATTGTAGTTTAAGAGCTACACAAAAGCCTTAAATCCACGGAGATAATTTGTTGTAAATGTTTATAGGGGTGAGGAAAATTCAATACCTTATTAGACCTATCATCCAAAATACAGTTTAATTTGATCATTGTAACTTGTACGATGCAGTTTAACTTTGTTAAAATTAAAGTTGTCTAAAAATACCTTCTTCTTTTTTTTCTTTTTTTCTTTTTTTTAGAAATGTCTTAAAAGACTTTAAAAAGAAAAATTTGTTAAAACATGTTTATTTTCTACCTTCAAAACAAAAAATAAAAATATTTATTTTGTATGAACATAATTTTGTAAAAAAAATTATTCTTTGAAATTGACTGTTAATTTTTTTTTTTTTTTATATAAGGTTAGAAATTAAAATTTAGGAAAAATGAGAAACAATGAATATTTAAAAGTTAATATTTATAAATGCAATAAAATTTGAATGTATTTATAATAGATATCAGTAGGGATGGGTAGAGATGTTTATAGTCTGATCTGGTTTAATTTTTGACAAAAAAATAATCAAATTGAATCAAATCGTTGTCTAATAAAATTATTAAAATTAAACAATCTAATCTGGTTTGGTTAACGATTTTTGACAGTTTTTATTTTATTTTTTTTCCAAATTTGTTAAAACTTGAAAATAACATAAATAAAAAAAATTCTTTAAATTTAAACAAATTAATTAATATATATTATAAATATAAATCATATTAGATCCTACATAAATCATATAAACATCTTAAAAATAATCATAAAATCAATTATAATATAGAGCTAAATATTTTACAAATTATACAACAAAATACAATAATACATTAATTAATAAATAATATATTAAAAATAACTTAGGAGTTGCATATTTTGATAATGAAAAGATATATAATTAAAATATATTTTTTGTTTTTTTTTTAAGAATAATATTTTAAAAATAATTATAAGTAATGTTCCGGTTTAGTTTGGTTTAAAAATTCGTATAACTGAACCGTTTGTAAAACGGTTTGAAGAAATAAAAACCAAACCGAACAATGTGATTTACAAAAATGTTTTGTTCGGTCCAATTTTTCAACTTTAAATAGGTTCGGTTAAGGTTTAGATAAAAAAAAAAAAAACTTATTTAAACCGAACCGAACCTACGTATTTAAAATAATATTTTTTTTAAATGTAAAATAACATATTTTTTATTTTTATTGGTATTTATATATGACAATATTTACATATTATAATCATGATATATTTATATAAGCTTAAAACTTATTACATACTTTAATTTTGATAATTTTATTTAATTAATGTTATATTATAGTGCGGTTGATTTTCCTATGTATATATATATATTTTTAAATAAATATAGTAGGTCCAAACCGACCAACCAAATTGAACAAACCGATTAAATATATTGGTTTACAGTTCGGTTAATTTTGATAGATAGATCAATTTTAGTTTATAAAAATGTCTAATCGATCAAATTAATTCGATTAATTTTTTGGGTCAAAAAATAAACCAATCAATCTACTTTCATCCTATATCAAGTCAATTTTTGTCTCCTAATCATTTTGAATATATTGGTAACTCCTAATCGTTCGGATTGGACAGAAAATTTTTAGGTTTAGACTAAACCAACCAATTTGATTTATTATTGTATTCAGTTACGCGATTTAAAAAAAAAATAAAAAAAAATATTCACCCCTAATTTCATTTATTAATGAAACTCGATATCTCCTTGACGATCCAAAAAAATAAAAAATAGTTAAAATAAGTAGAGAGATAATATAGTATGGAAAAATTATTCTTTACTTTTGCCCTAAAAAATTCTATTGTTATTGGAGTATTAATATTAAAAAATTAACCTTTTTTCATACTTCATTAAATAATCTAGTAATTTGATTAACCTAAAGTATCAACTCCTCGTACTTTTAGAAGTAATAAAAAAATTTCTCCAAGACCCTATATCTCTTCAAGTACTGATATTGATCATTTGTAATTTTCAAAAATATTACCGACTAACCTTGTATTTTATTCGATTAAAATAACACATAAATAATCGATTAATATTATATATAAAATAAATAATTTTTAGTCGATCTATTTAAAAAAATCTAATATATTTATAAATATAAAAAAGTTAATAGTTAATTCTAACTGTAAGGTTTATTTTGTATTTGCAATTTTCGTGGACAAAATGTTTGATTGTAATCTAGAGTAAGAGTTCACCGTTTAATCAGACGATACATGATGATGGAGTCACCAAGCTTGCAATTCCAATATGACAGGTAAAATATTCTATCATGCATACATCTTCACACATTTGTGCACTACACTTAGTATGGATCGTAACGAAAAATAAATTGTGCACATGTTGGTCGATCGATCGAGTGTATAGTTCGATCGATCGAGTGATCGATCGATCGAGTGTGGAACGACATCGATCTAGGTGCTCTCGGGTTGAGCTAGATCGATCGATCAATCTGGTCGATCGATCGAGCATTGGATCGATCGATCGAGCCAGTCGTTAGATCGATCGAGACAGTTTTTCACTTCTACTAAAACTCCTTTTTAATTTGACCCATATGTTACTTTTATCAATTTGACTCATTTAATATTGAATGCAAAATCCTTATATGAGTAGAATTCTTGTGAAAGCAAAATTCTTATATGAGTAGAATTGTTGTGAGAGTGAAATCCTTGTATGAATAGAATTCTTGTGAGAACTAAATCCTGATTTGAGTAGAGTTTCAGTCCATTGCAAATCCTCTTTCAAGTTAAATTGGACTCTATATAAGTGATGCTTGCTTGTGCATAATTACCAACACACATTGATCTAATATTTTCATCATCCGAATTGTGCTTTTAACTTCCTGTCTTCATCTATCATGCTTAGGCGTTTTCATCTTTTAATTGTTCAAACATATTTTCTGGTTATGTTTGAATGATTCATATGCCTATTTGATTTTCATGATATTGAGCTTTATATGATTGTTCTAGATTTTGCTAGCTGATTTAGATTTTACATCGTATGTTGTTGAATCTGCTAGTTAGGATTGTTCATTGTTTAAATCCGCTCTAGGACACACTTTGCACTTGTGTTATTATGCTAACGTTTCAGGTGAGGTGTTCGGTATTTCGTGTGACTCGAAATTACCGAAGGTGACGGGTTCGATTGATCTTGTGTGACTCAAGTAGATCGGAACGTTGGTCTGGATCCAGATATCTAGCTATTGGAGGCTGTGAAAGAAGCGACGGCTCGTAAGTAAATTACAGAAAGGGGGATCTATCTGCGACGGGTAGTTCTGGACTCTATGGTTGTAATTGAACATTGATTTTCATAGTGGATAGTTAGGTGGTCCGGTGGACCGGTGGTTTTCCTCTTAGATCATTGTTGTGGCCTAGGTTGTTTCCACCTAAATATATCGTGTGTTGTTTTTTATTCCGCATTTATCTTTACACACGATTGCATGTCTGGCCGTTGTGATTAGATTACACATTTAATATTTATTAAAAATTGAAAATAACCTATTCACCCCCCTCTAGGCTTATTTGATCCGTGATTAAAAACTTTCAATTGGTATCAGAGCGGGTCACTAGATATACTTAGTGTTGCCTAGGACCTTATTATGGATCATATGAGAGAGGGTTTTTCTACAACCCGTCCACCTTACTTTGATGGGTCTAATTACCCATATTGGAAAGCTCGTATGAAAGCCTTTTTACGTTCCTTAGATGAAAGTGTTTGGAACTCTGTGCTTTATGGTTGGGAACCACCTACGGTTACCAAGGATAATGTAGTCACACTTAAACCTAGAATAGATTGGACTTCTCAAGATAAGATTGGTAGTGGATGGAACCAAAAGGGTATCAATGCTATTTTTAGTGCTGTGCTGCCGGATGAATTCCGACGTATTTCTGATATTGAAACTGCTAAGGCTGCTTGGGACACTTTAGAGGTTACCCATGAGGGCACGTCCCAAGTTAAACGAACAAAACTTCGCATGCTAGCTACTAAGTTTGAAAATCTTAGAATGGAGGAGGATGAAATGTTTTATGAGTTTTATGCTAATTTATGTGATATTGCTAACTCTTCTTCAAATCTTGGAGATAAAATTGATGAACGCAGGTTAGTTCGAAAAGTCTTATGCTCACTACCAGAACGCTTTCAAGCAAAGGTTACAGCAATAGAGGAAAGCAAAGACATTGACACCATCAAGATTGAAGAACTCGTTGGTTCAATTTAAATATTTGAGATGAATCTTCGAACACCCAAAAGGAACATTGGTATTGCTCTTAAAACTACCAATGATGATGATGGTGATAGTGATGATGGTATAGAAGATGAAGATCTACTCACTCTAGCTAGAAAACTCAAGAAAATGTTCAACAGAAAGGATCTACAGATTAAAGAAAAATCAAGAGATCGTAAGGGAAGAGAATTCGTGCAAATGAGTTCAGAAGGTAAGAAAACTAAACCCAATGGACCTAAATGTTTTGAATGCAATGGTTTTGGTCATTTTGCAGCTGAGTGTGTCAACAAGAAGAAGAAGACAAGAAAAGCTTTCAATGCTACCCTTAGTGACACAGAAAGTGATGAAGACCAAGCTAATGGTTCAGAAAAAGTTGACTCTAACTACGTAGCTTTTACAGCAACTGTTGATGAATACTCCAGTGAGTCTGACCTTGACTCAGATGATGAGGGAAGTAGACATATTCTTGCTAAATTTAATGCAAACAGTTTTGAAGAATTATTTATTGATTTAATTAAATGCAAGAAAGAAAAAGAAAAACTACTCATAACTATAACAAAGCTGAATGAACGAATCAATTCTCAAGATCTTAATTTGTCAGTTTTAGAAAAAGAAAAAGTTGAATTGTCTGAGCATGTTGACAAGTTGAATTTGAGTCTTGCAGGTATCAAACAGGAAAATTCAAAGCTTGTGCAAGAATTGGAGCAATCAAAGGAAACAGTGAAGAGATTAACTATTGGAGCTGAACGACTAGACAAGATGTTGAGCATTGGTAAGCCTTTCGGTGATACACGTGGACTTGGATTCTTAGATGAAAGTTGTACACCTTCTACTTCAAAAACTACATTTGTAAGGTCTTCTAACTCTACTTCTACTGCTACTAATTTTGCACAAACACCCACTACAACTGTAGTAACTAAAACTGTTAAGTTTGTGCCTGTTTGTCATCATTGTGGTAGAAAAGGCCATATTCGACCTAAGTGTAGATTTTTGGTGAATGCTCTTCGATTTAATGATCATCTTCATGCTTATAGGTATAGAACTCATAATTATCATCCTACCATGCATATGTTGAATTTGAATAGGAAAGATGAGTCTAAGAGTATGTTTTTAAAACCTAATGCAATTAAGTCTCAACCCAAAAACATAGAGAAATCAAAATTCATGAAAATTTGGGTTAGGAAAGATTGCATGTTTCCTATCAATTGATCACTATTGCTAGACCACCTAGGTACTTTTGTTTGAGTGCTTAAATGACCCTAGGTGAGTATTTTCATATGTTTATTTTGTTTTTGTTGTTAGATTTTTGTCATTAATTTAAAAAAAAAAAAAAAAAAAGGCCTACAATGTATTGGATTCAAATAATGCTTATACTTATACAACCTTGTCTTTAGTGGCTTATTTTGATTCTCATTGTATATGTAATGCAACAATTCAAAATTTTACACACACTTGCATTTTTCACATGTGATGACACTATTGACTGAACTTATGCACACACCCACTGAACACTCATGTATGTCATCAATGAAGTCTACGATTAATTTTGAAAGACTCTAAGACTTGAGCTAACTTGACTGTGAAATTATGTTGAGTTCTATTTCTTAGGTTTTAAAATGTTTCATCTTTGGGAGATAACTAGTATTGAGAGGGCTACCTACTATGATGTGTGAAGCTACCGTAGTGAGCGGAGAGGGCTACCTCATAACTAGTGTGAAAGTCATCATATTAGATTTATGGCTCGTACATGTTTAAAAAAAATGGTAAATAAAATAAAAATTTAGTTGAGAAATTTTATTTGGCATGTACAAAAAGAAAGAGCAAAAAATTAAAAAATATATATATAAGAAATTTCTTTTGATAGACATATTTCATTATGTAAGAATGAAGACTCAATTATGATTTAGCATGATAGATGAAATTATTTTCTTTTGAGTCTCTTAAAATTGGTCATAAATGAATTTATTGAAATACAAGTGGAGTTCACACTGTATACTACTTTAAGTGAATGTCAATATGCCATTATATGTGTTAGTGTGCTTGTGTGACCTATTTATTTTGCTAATACAATGAATGATCAAAATTTAAGCAAAAATAATTTTTCAATTGGTTGTATGCTTATTAGTCTTAAATGAGTTTATTGCTTTGTTGGTCAAAAATAAAAAAAAATAAAATAAATAAAATAAAATAAAAATTTTAAATTTGTTTTTCGTCTAGAGAGTCATAGAACTTAGGGGGAGTCATTGCATACATATTTCATTATTCTTCTTTTGACTTATGCAATTCCTCCTACATGCTTTGGACATATACATGTGTGATCTCATTTACATTTTTAGCCCACTTCAATAATAGTTTTATGAGTTGTCAATTTCGTATGACAAAAAGGGGGAGAAATATTCATGTTGCTATGGAGATTGGATTTAGGGGGAGATGTTGCATTTATTAGTTGTGGGGGAGAAAGATTCATGTTACACATACACTACATTTCATTCGCATCTTTATGTACACTGAACTAATAAACAATGAGGCTTTCAAGCCAAATTTGTGTGCTATTTGTTTCTCTAATTTCAGTGGACCGAGCGTATCAAGTATCAAGCGAAGATGGTCCACCAGATCATAGACAGTCCACTATGTAATTGATGTAATGATATTTTAACCATGAGCGTTATGTAGTGAGAGAGTGGTTTTGTCACACGAAAATGCCAAAGGGGGAGATTGTAAGGTTTATTTTGTATTGGCAATTTTCGTGGACAAAATGTTTGATTGTAATCTAGAGTAAGAGTTCACCGTTTAATCAGACGATACATGATGATGGAGTCACCAAGCTTGCAATTCCAATATGACAGGTAAAATATTCTATCATGCATACATCTTCACACATTTGTGCACTACACTTAGTATGGATCGTAACGAAAAATAAATTGTGCACATGTTGGTCGATCGATCGAGTGTATAGTTCGATCGATCGAGTGATCGATCGATCGAGTGTGGAACGACATCGATCTAGGTGCTCTCGGGTTGAGCTAGATCGATCGATCAATCTGGTCGATCGATCGAGCATTGGATCGATCAATCTGGTCGATCGATCGAGCATTGGATCGATCGATCGAGCCAGTCGTTAGATCGATCGAGACAGTTTTTCACTTCTACTAGAACTCCTTTTTAATTTGACCCATATGTTACTTTTATCAATTTGACTTATTTAATATTGAATTCAAAATCCTTATATGAGTAGAATTGTTGTGAAAGTTAGAATCATTGTATGAGTAGAATTGTTGTGAAAGTTGGAATCATTGTATGAGTAGAATTCTTGTGAAAGCAAAATTCTTATATAAGTAGAATTGTTGTGAGAGTGAAATCCTTGTATGAATAGAATTCTTGTGAGAACTAAATCCTGATTTGAGTAGAGTTTCAGTCCATTGCAAATCCTCTTTCAAGTTAAATTGGACTCTATATAAGTGATGCTTGCTTGTGCATAATTACCAACACACATTGATCTAATATTTTCATCATCCGAATTGTGCTTTTAACTTCCTGTCTTCATCTATCATGCTTAGGCGTTTTCATCTTTTAATTGTTCAAACATATTTTCTGGTTATGTTTGAATGATTCATATGCCTATTTGATTTTCATGATATTGAGCTTTATATGATTGTTCTAGATTTTGCTAGCTGATTTAGATTTTACATCGTATGCTGTTGAATCTGCTAGTTAGGATTGTTCATTGTTTAAATCCGCTCTAGGACACACTTTGCACTTGTGTTATTGTGCTAACGTTTCAGGTGAGGTGTTCGGTATTTCGTGTGACTCGAAATTACCAAAGGTGACAGGTTCGATTGATCTTGTGTGACTCAAGTAGATCGGAACGTTGGTCTGGATCCAGATATCTAGCTATTGGAGGCTGTGAAAGGAGCGACGGCTCGTAAGTAAATTACAGAAAGGGAGATCTATCTGCGACGGGTAGTTCTGGACTCTATGGTTGTAATTGAACATTGATTTTCATAGTGGATAGTTAGGTGGTCTGGTGGACCGGTGGTTTTCCTCTTAGGTCATTGTTGTGGCCTAGGTTGTTTCCACCTAAATATATCGTGTGTTGTTTTTTATTCCGCATTTATCTTTACACGCGATTGCATGTCTGGCCGTTGTGATTAGATTACACATTTAATATTTGTTAAAAATTGAAAATAATCTATTCACCCCCCTCTAGGCTTATTTGATCCGTGATTAAAAACTTTCACTAACTAAAAATTAATGTGTATCATGTTGTATCGCGCTAAATTCGTATTCATGATTATAGCTTGAGTTGTTAATTTGTTACCATTAATTGTATTGTGATACAAGGATATATGCTCTAAAATAGATATCGAAGTGATTCAAGTTTAAAATTCATTCAATGTATGTGTATATAATTGTTTATTCAAACAAAACAAGTGTCTTAGATCAACCCGATTGAGTTAAACTTGGGATGAAACTTTGATGCACTATTTATTTATTTTTATTTTATTTTTTCCTAAATAACTTTTGTGCATTCAGACACATTAGGACAAGATTTAGGCATGATTGTATGCTGAAAGAGAGATTACTTCTAGTATTTATGTTGTATGCAGTGGTAGATCTACAAAAGTTGAGGAGGGTCACCATTTAAATGTGAAGTAAATGAGAAAATTGTGTTGAATTATTAAATTATACATCCAATTAACACTTCATAAAATTTGTCAGTTGAGCAGTACAGTTGGACATATATTTAATTTTTTTTTTTTTTTTATATGTATTCAAAAGTTTCTTCGGAATTCCAATAAATTTACAAACGGTTGTCCAAGGATCAAAATATTCAAAAAAAGTGTTTGACCACAAATGCTACTCATGAACATTTGTTAAAATGAGGTTTATTTTGAGGTCAAAAGCAGAAAATTGCTTGACATAACTTTCAAGATAAATAGGCTAACAAACTAATTAGATTGTTTAGCGGATCAAACAATTTTACGGCTGTGTGTCTTTATGTTGTTTACAACTCCACAGTCCGCATTATACATAATTAGTTCCAATGAACCTAATCTTGATTTTTGTTCACCTGTTCCATTTGGATGTTATGTGCCATTATTTAAATTATAACACAACAATATCAGTTATAAATGAGAAAATATTTTTGAGGCCCAAGATTCAAATATTTTCAGCCCGCCACATGTTCTTTTCCAGTTTTTAGATTTGGGCAATTCATTGCAACGGACCCACATGCATACTTCTAAAGCGTATCCCTCAATAATTTTAGATCCAATATAAATATATATACATATATATATCTCAATCACAATTAATATAATAATTATTTATTAAATATTATTATATATGTCAAACTGTACTTGTACTTGTCAATAATAATATTAGGCCATCTCATTTTCTGTGGATATAACTAGAATTGCCCATTACATTTTGTTGGAAAAGGGATGGACGAAGATGACCAAGTTTAGAACGTCGTCCGACTTAGACGTTTTTGTGCAATGAATAAATAAAAAATGTATCATTATCTCTTAACAACACTACTCGAAATGGAAGTTACAAGTACACTGATTATCAATCCTCTTGCTTCAAAACCTATTTCAAGACAGACTTCTTCACTCTCCACCTGTGAATGTCAGACCGCCAGCAACTATTGACATTTTCACTCTATATGATGAATAAATCAAGTGAGGCAAATTCATGGAATGATCAGAATTAATAACGACAAGCTTATCATCACCGTCTTCGGTCAGGCCATCTGTTTCCATGCCTATTATAGTCCATGGAACCAGTAGAGCTCCTTTGTCTCGACCCATCTGACCTGTAGTTTCTTCCAGGATTCATTCTGTGTTCTTGGAAATTTCTTCTTATCATATGCCCAGGATTCCTCGTTGGACTATTTTCTGGGCTCCATGATTCGAAGTCTTCGCCCTCCACATACTCACTTCCATCCCATTGAGGAGGCTGCGTATGCCTTCCAAATGGTGAGTTATAGTTGGTTTGATTCACCATAGAGTGAGAGCGTGAGGGAAAACCCTGCCTACCTTCCCAAGAATCAGACATGGGACTTGGTTCATTGATTTGTTTGGAGTATACAGGTCTAATAAGGGAAGTCTTTGATGTGAGTTGTTGTAGTTGTAGCGTCTGTTGCTGTGCCATTGTTGGCAACAATGGTGCATATGAGATTGGAATATGCTGTCTTTCTTCTGTGTTTAATGTGTTAGAATTAAATGTTTGATTAATATTACTCAAACGATCAACCTGTGACAAAGGTGAAGCCGAAGAATGTGAAATGTAAGTGGGTGTACTTGTGAGGGGTAAATTCTTGGTAAAAGACACTGATGTTTGCATGGTTGAGAAACTAGTGGAGGATTTCTGATGTAGCGATAGACCTACAGAAGGATGATACTTTTCAGGCAACTTGCTAGTTACTTGAGGCTGTGAATGTGTAAGTATTGCCGATGTGATGCTCGCTGGCTTTTGAGATGGAGGATGCGCTGCTGAAATATGCTGCTGCGCTAAGCTAGAGGTAACCACTGTAGGAGACGAGTAGGCCCCTCTGTTGGGTAAAGCATTCTGTTGTGAAAATGGGTTTCTTACTGCTTCCGGTCTCCAACGACTCTGCAATTTTAGAAATTAAGGCAAAGAAATCATCAGCATCAAATAATTTGTATTAATAATTATTTTAATGGTTGACGAAGTTATATTATCTTTAGCAGTTGTAAAAAGATTATGTTGTTCGTCATCTTTCGTGCCATTTCATGGATAATATGCATCAGCCAATTCAAGTAAGTTTAAACCACCAACCAAAGCTGGTTCATATATTTCATGCACTAAACGGAAAAACATAGGGAGCCATAAGGAACACAACGTTTTCATTTTCATATTTAACGGTCACTGACAAAACACGACGAACTATTTTGAGATGGACCCATTATGTCCTTACACAGGTAACAATGCTGGCCACCACAAGAAGAGCAAATAAAGTGAAGAGCGCTAGTGAAAATTTTAGTGACATTATTTTTATGGCGCAAGCAAAAAAGTTGCAAATAGGACTCAAGTAACACACCGTTCCAGGATTGCTTGGAGGAGTCGGAGATGGAAGAGAAACTTCAACATTCTCTTCTACTTGTTTATCTAACGCATTGAAACTATTGGACAAACCTGCCCCACCAGCCTTGATCATATCAAGTAGCTTCACGGTTTCCTCATTTGATAAGTTTGATGCTTGACCAGAAGTCAAGGCAAACACCAATTCTGGGTTTTTGAGCAGCACAGCAAGCAATTCTAGATCTGGTTCAGCCGAGCTAGCATTACCAGTTTGAGAAGTGCAGGGTGTCACAGAAACATAACTATTTATTGAATGATTAGGAACAACCTGTGTTTCAACGTTATTTACACCCAGATTAAGTGAAACCTGTGTTTCTGTCCCATCAGCATCAGGCAACTGTTCTGTTGGTATCTCTGGGGTCAAACTGTCATCGTAACCCATCTCAAGGTCCCATGGCTCCTTAGGATTTGATGGTATCTTCAGGACACTGTAATAGATAGTTTCTTTCTCTCGACGGTTTCTGTTTTTCTGTACTTCAACTTCTTTGCTATTCTCACCGGCACCAGTTCTCCATACGTGATTGAGTTTTATTTCTGCACAAAGGAACAGGGCATAAAAATCTGAAATCCTTAGAGACTTGCAAGTAACACTTCAAAATAATTCCTTCAACAGAAGACACTGTAGTCAAATTTAAAATATGAATTTGAGTCTTCCAAACAATAGGTACAGAACCTATTTTAAATAATTGATCAATAGCTCGTGAATAGCACACAAGCTAAAGGCCTAGATCCTGTCACATATCGAACACTTTACCAGCTAAGGATGGGATATCTTTCTGTCATGTTATGATAAAAGTATATAATTAACAAAAATGAAAATATTATGTTATCTAGATGTCGTACAATTCATAATGAGGTAAGATTTCTGTATTCTGTAAACGTTGTCATGCAAAAAATTATCTGACCATTTTACCCAGCATCTCTCATTGTCTCATAGTGTCCATAAATGCAATAAAATGTCAAAGTTCAAATGTTCCTGGTACAGGCTTACTAGTTTTGTCAAGCAAATGTATGCCATTTAACTGTTAACTGGGCTGCTGGCGTGCAAAATAAATTAACCTCTCAAGTATCAAAGTGAGCCAGACATGGATAAATATCAAACACCTCCCCCAAATTTGGTCAATTATCCACCTCCAAAAATAATGTTATTTTATCAGCCATGTATTCCAAGATATGGCAAAATATCAAAGAAATCTAAATTGATGATATTATTTTTCTCTATTGAGTGAGGTGCAATAGACTCCTAGACTAGGTCATTTGTGCTGTTTAGTTCCTTAAATTATAAAATGTCATTTAGTACTTTAACTTTATAAAAATAGTCAATTAAGGACAAACTATTCTATTTTAATGATTTTTTCATTAAAATATTATTATTTTATATCAAGTAATTAAAACGCAATTAAAATTTGAGTTTTTAACAAACATAAAAGTAAAATTTAATATGAAATTGTTTAAGAAAAAATAACAATATTAATATTCAAATAAAAAATGATTTAAATAAATATTTTAATTTTGAATAAAACATTAAAATAAAACAGTAGCAATTAACAAATATTTAAAACGAATATTTTGTGAATTTTTTTATATTAATTGTGACTTTACCATTATTAAATACTCGTGTTTTAATAGGGTTTAATCAATTGACATAAAAATAATATTATTATAATAGAAACATTATTAAAATAATCTAATTTGCCCTTAACTGACTCTTTTTATAAAGTTGTAGACTAAATGACACCATTTATAATCTAAGGAACTAAACAACACAAATGACCTAATTTAAAGAACTTTTGTGGCATTTTTCTCTATTTTTGAAGTACCAATCCATTCCAAAAATGAAGTTTTTTAATTTATTTTTTGATGATATTAATTCCAATTTTGGGACGACTTGGGTCCTCGATAATTGACCAGCTAAGGTCATATTTATCCACCAGACATATTGGAACTCAGTAGGCTCAAGCTCATATGAACATCCACATCTATAGCATGAAATTTATGATCATTCCCACAATACCTATCTAGATTTGATGGATATCGCCACTTTATGTAAATGCTAGAATTGGGTTCACATATACAATTAGGTATTAACTATTAATTAATTAAAAAAAAGGCATAAACTATGACACTATGTGCTTGAATTGCATGACAAGATAAACCAAAGTGGCATTCGAACACCACAAAAGAAACGGGGACAGATAACAGTTTCTTTAGTAAAAATGAACGTAAAAAGCTATCTTAAAGTGAAATTATAATTGAATGAGCTGAAGAGAGGATAATTCAGTCATTCTAAAATATTCCAGCAGGACTAAACACATTGTTTTGCCTTGAAATGGAATCAGAACATCCCACTCTCAACTGAAATAAAAAGTCCCTCAACCTTCTGTTCGCCATGCTTTCAGAGGTCAAGGAAATGTCATCCTCAGGAAGTGCTGTTCTTCCAACAACATTTGCTCTAAGCCAAATTTATAATACAAGGAATGATATATGCGTCAGGGTCAGGGACGTCACATTCCCCTCCAAAAATGTATAAATAATAAATATACCACAGTCCAAGATATATGTAGAGAACATTAGTCAATCCAAACTAAGTTTAATGACTTGTAGAAATTTCTTCCCTTTCCATAATTTCTTCCATACTACGAGGTCATTCCTGAGTAATAACATAGACTAAGAGACATAAGGCCAAAAAAAAAAACAAAAAAAGCCTAAAAATATATACCTGGTGGGGTTTTCCATGGGATCTGAACCTTCCTACACTTTTCCAGTGAGGGCTCATCAATTCTAAGCTTTGGGTCAAGAAGTGCTTCCTGCTTGGTAGGAATCTTTGGGAGAGGTGTCATATTAAGTTCTTCAATATTAGATTGAGCCAGAACATCTGATGCTGGAGGCAAAACACTAGCCTTAGATGTCAAAGGTTTCTGAGGACTGTTACTCTTCACTTCTTTATTTTCACTAATTAAATTATTCTTAGCATATTTGCTTTGCAAGAACTGTGCCCGCATTTTTGCCTTTTGAATATCGTCAGCTGACATCGGACGGCCCTGGTTCATAGGTGTTGCTCTTGTAGTTTGCTGAATTCTTCCTGGTGTTCTTTGGCTGGGCTGTTCCACCAACTGAACTTTTCTGCGTTCCCTAATTTCTGTTAATAGCTAAGGAAACAAATTCATATTCCAGGCAAAAGTTAACCGCAAATGCACAACACTGCTTCAGATAATTCATTGAGCACATTTTAAATCAAATAACTTAAAGTCACCAAGAATTTCAGGTGACATTCAACTATGAAAATATAGTTTCTCATTACCTACAAGCCTCTTAACATTCTAACTTTACATATGTTAAAAGTGAAAGATACCAAAAAAATTAAAGTGGATCAGATCATTTGTTCAAAAAAAATTCCAAACTCAATTGCAATAATCTAGGATACGGGATAAAGGTATGCCAAGGATGTTCTTCTTGTTTATATCATCTGAAGAAGAATGTAATAGTTTCAGCACTGGTGTTGGTTCCAATTTCCTGAATACAAAATCTATAATGAATATGCCAACTCCCAAAATAATTCTATCCAAGCCAACTATTAGACAAATAAAAAAAACATGCATCCACCTCAAATTGTCTGGAATGTTGCTATGTGCCATGAGGATATTCTCCTGTATGACAAGAAGGAACAATAAAAACAACTGAAGCTGCATATGTTTAGTAAACTCTAAATTAGTTTAAGTAAGCACTTACAGAAATATTGGCAGCTGACTCCCATAATTCATCACTAATGACATCATTAATACTGCAAACAATTAATACATTAGCTAAAATCCAAAAACCGTGTACTCAAAGACAGTAAAGATGTCTACTTGCCTCTGCTTTAGCATCAACTCTTGAGCATCACTGCATGATTTTGTGCCATTTGGGTTTTTTAGAGCTTGGCTTCTTGCTAATAATTTGCTCCATCTTGATAACAAAATCCTTGCCCTGTTTGATATGTCTGATCTTCAAATCAGATAAATGAGATTTAAATTTGTCACAAGGAATAGACACAATCAAAATACGTTATATAAATGAAACTTCAGAACTCGTCAAATTTGGAACTCAATTCAAGTAACCTTGAAACAACCACTCAAATAGGATAAGAACAAGAAAATTTTGAAAAGGAGTACAAAATTGGAAAATACTAGACAATTTACCAACAAAGGCACACCTGATGTTCTATGAAACCGTAGTCTGTTAACACTTGGCAGTATTGCAGACATATGCACAGGAAGTGCCTTATGTAGAGGCAAATGACAAAGAACCTGCAAAGTATTTGATAATATAACTCCAGGCAAAGTTCATTTAGTTAGGGGAATTAAAAACAGGGAAAGGAAAAAGTCCAGGTGTTCCGTAGATAAATTCCATGTGCACCTTTAAAATTACAAGCAGAACATTTGTTTGCTCTTCAATGGCAGCTTGACTCAACCATGTCGCTAAAATCACTAAACCACCTCTATTCAAAAACCTGCACAAAAATAATCTCATCATTTTACGAGGGTAAGAGACCATAATTCTGACACGTAAAAGGCTCGAATGTGATTCAGTAAGTACCAACATAAAACTGATGAATTTTGTATCTGCATGATCCAATCCATCACTTTCACCTGCCCAGAAAATGTTTCCTCCTTCCACATCAATTTGAAAATATTCTCAACAAACTTTTTATCCAAGCCATCAATGCCAGGTAGAGTGTCATCTTGGGATGAACAACATGGTGCTTCATCAGTACTTGTGGGAACAACAATATTTAACGGAACCGGATCAATAGGTTTCAGATTGTCCAAACATGTTGGAACCCCATCCTGCGGTTTTGTAATTGGTTCAGTATGTAGACTCGAACTCATGGCTTTTTCTCTTGACAGCCGAACAAATTTCCTAACCCTTGAACGTTGACTAGCAAAAAACTCACGAACCTATGAATAAACAGAACAATTTGTAAGTATAAATATATATATTAAAGAGCTTCAAAAAAACATAAAACAGTAAACGGCATGACATATCTGTGTGCTCTAAAGATAAGAACCTGTGTGACAGTAACACCGAATAGAGCACTGATCTCACGGCACTCCTTCTTACTAATTGCATCTTTAATAGAGAATACTGATTGCATGTACTTTATAGCCTTAGGATTTAACAAATCTCTAGGCCTCTTCCCTGAAAATGGATGAAAACGTTAGATGTGCAAACATGAAACTAATACTAGTTTTCCAAGTGTACGAGACAGACAAATATTATGTGATTTTTAAACGCCCAGCTATATACATGACTAGCAACTCAAATCAAAATATCAATAAATACAAAAGCTTTAAAAGAACTAATGAACTTAAGAAACAAAAAGTAGCAGTTTAATGTTAGTTGTCACTTATAAAAACATTTCAAGATGTTCATAAACAAGAGAAGACAAAAAAAAAAAAAGAGAGGATAACATGATACCTCAATGAATTTGCATTAAATTTACATATATATAAATAGTAAAGTAACAAAGATTACTTTTGAATCTTCGAATAAGCAAAGTACTCAGGATGTATAAGCATCACAATAAATATTCAATTATTCATAATGCTACAAGCAGGACTTGAAAACGTACCAATATTTATTGAAAGAGCACCCGCAGCCTGCAAGTAAGGAAATTAAATGATACTCGTCAAACTAATTTCGTATCAAAAGATTATAAGATATAATTGAGTATCATACGATCATAATATATTCCTATTTGAGATTGAAACGTCAATATTGCTCTTCCATATCCTCTGATAGGCATTGCCATCATACAAACCTTTGCGTAAGATGTAGCTAGCAGACGAAGCAACTCACAATTTCAACACATTCTTTCCCAATTTGAGACACTACAGCTTGTTTTTCTTATTAAAAAAATTAAAGACAATGTAAAAAATGAAAACAAGGAAAGTTCAAGAATGATGGATTTCTAACAAATGGAAATTCAGTTGTTTTTCTGATGAGATGCAACTTTTCTAGCAGGTAAATTGGACAATAAGTAAAATGGTTTGGTCCAAAAGCAAATAGCCTAAATTCAAAACTATAATTACTGTTAATTCCTAAAGCCTAATACTAACATACACCAGAACCACTACAAGAATTTAATTACTTCATCACATTGTTTTATCAGCAATAAAACTTAAAAGATGCATATATATATATATATATAACGAAGGCGCACCATTTCTTGGGACAGAGGATTGACCCCGGTGAGCTTGCATTGGGTAACGACTATTTTCTGGAGCTGATCGATCTGGCTGTGGAATAACTCCCTTTGCGAATCCAAAAACTTTTGGAACGACTCGGCCGAAGTCCCAATCTCTACCTCCAAAAAGTCTTCCTTCAAGACCTCCATTGCAGATCTCGAAGCTTGAAATTTCGATTCTCAGCACAGGATAAGCATGCGGACCGCGCATTTAGAAAATTTAAAGCCAATTAGCCAAAGATTTCTCTCTGATTTTCATGGAGATAAATTAAGGTTAGGGTTTGAACAAGAGACGAAAGCCGGGGGAAGGAGAACAAAATAGGATGTAAACGGGACTAAAGAGTACAGTATTAGTAAAGTCTATCGACGTCCCACGTGAGAACATATTACACGCGCGCCAACTATTATGGTACAGTTTGTAATTGGCGCGTCCGGTGGACCGGATTGGACTTGGGTTTTCATTTCTTCTACTGTTCTCCTACAATGTTATTAGTATAATATTGTTTTGAAATAGCAACATCTCCTGCCCCAAATCTTCTTGAAAAAAACACCATACAATAATATCTTCCGTTCCTCAAATTATAAAAATGTGGTGTAAATATATATCTTACTATATTATTTTTAGTAATAGTATTATTATTTGTATTATATAGACACAAATAAGAGTGTTCATACGATCTAATTTTTAGTTAAAAAAATTAATTAAATTGAGTCATTTATATAAATTTAATCAAATTAAATCGAACAATTTGACTTATAAAATTATTAAAATTAGAAGATCGATCCAATTTGGTCCGATTTAATTAACGATTTTTCTTAATTTTTTATTTTTAATTTTTTTTTTTCGAAATTATGTTGTTGAAACTTAAAATTAACATTACAAAAAACTTTAAATATAAACAAAATAATTTAAATATGCTACAAATATAAATCAAATAATATCTCATATAAACTAACAATTAAGCAGATAAAATTTATAAAATATAAAATCGTCATAATATACATGCAACTGAAAATAAAAAATTGTATGTTAAAAAACTGAAACTGCAAAAAAAATTTAAATGTAATATTTAATTTTTAATAATAATATAAAATATATATTTTTTTCAAAATAAATACTAATATATTATATTTTTAAAAAATTATATATAATATATAACGGTCCGATCTAATTTGGATGGTTAAAAATTTCATAAAATCAAATCGAATCGTTTGAGAAAATGTTTGAAAAAAATATAAACAAGTCCGAATCATTTAACTTGCATAATTGTATGATCTAATTAAGTCCAATTTTTTTTGTTTAATTCAATTTGGTCTTATTCTTGAATACTTCTATCCACAAACATATAGCTAATAATTTTGGATGATTTTGTCAAATATTTTAATTACATATTTATATATATTTTTTTAATTTAATTTTACAAATACTTGGATTATGACAAATATATATCATTAATCTAAATTAGTAATATTTCAAATTTTTAAAACTAAATTCTTTAATTCATATTTCTTACCATATATTAAAAATTATTCTTCAATACATCTTTTATTAAAAATAAAAGTCTATTTTTCTCAATAAAAAATTATGAATTTTTATTATAGAAAAAAAATCTATTGATGTGTTTGTCAATTTTTCAATACATTTTAGTATTTTGCTTAAATTTTGATTTCAAATAGAAGTTAATTAGTTTTCTATAAAAATTGTAACTATTAAATGTGTTTGTCATTTAATTTTGTTGTTAATTGTTTTATTTAAAAATATAATAATATAAATTCAACTATAAATTTTTTTTGAGAAAATAAAATTTTATTTATTAAAATTGAAGATATAAAGAAAATTTAATTATATTACCTTGACAAACATTAAGTAAGATCAGCACTCTTATGGATCATTTTAATATTGACACTAGTAACATTCATCCTATTTAATAGTTTTTGTTTGTTTGTATTGCTATAAAAAGTGTGTCAATGTATTTAACCAATTTCATTGTTTTCGTAAGTTTAATCTATAAAATATCATTTCTAACAAATAAAATAGCAAATTTACATATAATATTAATTCCAAACATGTCATAAAATCACACTGGACAAAATCTATGTGAATAAATGCCAAAATAGACCTATATTTAAATATTAAAAAAAAATACAAATGGTTGTTGATTTTACTTAACTAAAATAAAAAATAATGTAAATTAATACAGAAAGAGAGTTAACTCCGACAAAAAAAAAAAAAAAGCTCTATCTTCAATGAGCAAAACATTAAAAGAAAATATAGAATGAATAGAATTTAGAGGGACATATAAGAGAAATAAAAAGAAAAAAAATAAACCACTAATTGTGTATTAAAATTTACATATTGTGAAATAAATAACTTGAGTTACATTGGATAAGGGCTGGTATGTAATTTACAGCATATTTAGTGCATTATATATTACATTTAAATAAATCATTAAAATTATAAGATTATGGACACAATAAATTCTTTTGATTTTTATTCTCGAAATTCTTACAATAATTTTTTTTTAAATTAAATTGTGAACTTTTTGGATTTTAATGTTTAAATCATGTCAATTAATTAATGTGACATTTAATTATTTAATTCTTTTATTAAAAAAATCTTTGGCTTCTACTTACGGCTCCTTGTGACTTTACTTTTTTAACAATAATAAATAAATTATATTTTTTATATTATATTTAAATGTCAATTAAATGATAATTGATATTTATATCTTATTTTTGAAATTTGTGGATCACTATTTTTTTTAAATATTATTTATCATGCTCTCATTTATTATATTTTAATTTCACATTTAAATAAATCATTAAAATCATGATGGTTATGACTATAATAAATTCTTTTTGATTCTTACTCTTAAAATTCTTACAATAAATAAAAACTAATTACATTGTGGACGTTTTAATATTTGAATCAAGTCATTTAATTCATGCAATATATAATTATATAATTATTCTACTAAAAAATAAAACTACTTGGCTTTACATTCGGTTTCATATATATTATGAGAAATAATAAGTAAACGCCATATTTTATATTATATTTAAATGTTAATTAAATGTTTGCTATATTATCTTATTTTATGAAATTTATAGGTCACTAGTTTTTTTTTTAAAATACTAATTCACTTTAATTTTAATTATCTTTAATAAATTAATTAAATTAAAATTATCAATACCATTTATCCATCATTATTTTATTTCCGTATTACTCTCATTATTTCATGTAAATGGATGCATAAAACCCTTTAATTACATGTTATTTAAATTTTTATATATATGCTTTCAACATTTGTTTATAAACTTAATAAAATAGAATAATTAAATTAACAATCAACTTATGTTTTCAATATTACATCAATATATATTAAGTATTTTGTATCTGTCTACAACGCATACGACTGTAGTCAACAGTATCAAATAAGCTCATTAGTTGTTCAATTAAATTCGTTTTAAACTAATTTGAGCAGGTAAAACTTTAGGATTTTGTCAAAAATGGGCAAATTTTATAGTTTAATTTAAAAAAAGGCTCATTTGTGTTAAATTTTACAAATGGGCTTTTTTTAATTGCCCACCTGTTTGTCGTTTTTTAGCCAATTTTTTATTTAAAAAAAAACGTAAAAGAGGGCTTCAAAACATTTGAAATAAATTGAACAGTTCCCAATTTTTCTCCCACTAACTTGAGGAACACGACGCACACTAGCTCGAGGAAGACGACGCACCATACGATTTAGGAAGACAAGGCACATTACCGACGACGAAGACGAAGCAGGAAACACTGTAGACAAAACTTCTCCTCCATTTTTTAGCTCTGCAACTTTTGATAAGTTTTTTCAATGAATGTCTTCTCCGTCCCTCCCATCGTTTCGTATAGTATTTGGTTTTGGTGAACCTCATAGCTGAGTGTATGCTCCATGTTGAAATTAAACGAAAACTCCATCGTTTTTTTTATGAATTTTTGTGAAATATTGGTATATCTGTATTCGGCTTTTGTAATATATTGTTTTTTTATATTGGGTTTTTGTAATTATGGATAATCTAATTTTCTGGTATATCGTTTGTTAATCTGATTTCTGGTATTTCTGGGGTATGTGGTATATCTGGTATATTTCTGGTATATATGGTATATCTGTGGTATATCTGGTATATCTAGTATATATGTGGTATATCTGGTATATATGTGGTATATCTGTGATATATCTCGATATAACTCGGTATATGTGGGTATATATTGGTATATCTGTAGTATATCTCTGGTATATCTCGATATATCTAGGTATATCTGGTATATCTCTAGTATATCTGTGGTATATCTCAATATATCTAGGTATATCTGGTATATCTCTGATATATCTGTGGTATATCTCTATATATCTAGGTATATCTTGGTATATTTGTGGTATATCTCGATATATCTAGGTATATCTTAGTATATCTGGTATATTTGTGGTATATCTCGATATAACTCGGTATATATTGGTATATCTCTTATATCTGTGGTATATCTTGTATATCTCTGGTAATTTGTGGTATATCTCGGTATATCTTAGATATATCTTGGTATATCACTGGTAATCTGTGGTATATCTCGGTATATCTTAGATATATCTCTGTATATCTGTAGTATATCTCTTATATCTCTAGTATATCTATGGTATATCTCGGTATATCTTGTATAGCTCTGGTAATCTGTGGTATATCTCGGTATATCTTAGATATATCTTGGTATATCTATGGTATATCTCTGGTACATCTCGATATATGTGGGTATATCTTGGTATAAATGGTATATCTCTGGTATATATGTGGTATATCTCGATATATCTTGGTATATCTTTGTATATCTCGGTATATTTGGGTATATCTGAGTATATTGACTTGTATTCATGTTATTTTGAACAACTTGTTCATAAGTATTAATTATTTTTGTTTTCTTACATTGTTATTTTTGCAGGAAGTGGCAGGTGAATCAAGCTATAGTCCTTCAGTCTCCCCCTCTGAATATTATGTTGGTAAAATTACCAACATATCACGCCTTTAAAATTTTAGCACATTGAAGACGACCCTAGAACGATTTGGGTTACTTGAGAGGTTTGAAGATTTATGTTTTGGTTTTATCACAAGGATGAACCATATAGAGTTCACAGGGGGATTGTTGCATCACTTCTTACTGATGCAAGACAAAGATCAATCGGGAAAAGAGCTACGAATAATTGTGAATGGCACACCCCACATTTTTGGATATACTAAATTTAGTTTAATTACCGGTTTGATGTTTACTGATTCGGAAGAATGCCCACCTCGAATTGGTCGGTTACGGAAGACATACTTCAAGACCGACAAAGTAATAAAGAAAGGCGACCTTGAGAAGGTTTTCATAAACCTTCCTATGTCCACTGAGCCTAATGATGTTTTGAGGTTGGGCCTAATCTATACCTTGGAAATAATTCTTTTGGCCGATCATACTCTAAGGGCCATTAATGATGACTACTTGGAACTGGTTGAAGACTTCCAGGAATTTAATATCTACCTATGGGGTAAGATAGTTTATGACTTCACGATAAGAAGATTGAAGAGTGTTATTGTGCATATTAATGATAGAAAACCTAAAGGTCACATGAAAGTCGCATCTGAAGAAGCAAAAAAACACGCGATCACTTACAGTGTCTACGGCTTTTGTTGGGCACTGCAAGTTTGGGCTTATGAGGCCTTACAAGTGGGTGTATCTGATTTAGCCACCCAATCCCCAGGATACTACGTTGGGAAAACCTAAGAAAGGGACAAAATTTGAAGTTCTGGGACTTGAACCAGAATATCTTCCAATGATCGAATGTATGTTTTTTGCATTTATATGTTGTCTTTAATTATTCTGGTATATCTGAATTGGTTAAAAATAATTTATATGTTTTGGATATTGTACAGTTTTATATGTTGAAGAGACTCACTCCAAATGAAAAGGAGAGACAGAGTCCTTACTACATTTTGGCACAAAGATGTGCGAGGGAAGCAAGCATCGGTGTGCCGAATGTGTCCAACGTCGGTAGAATTGATGAATCATTGCCTTCGAAAGGCGATGATATGCACCATCCTTCTGGTCACATTGATGATATCGGTGACCCTCACCTGGAAGTCCAAACTCATCAAGGTTCAGCTCATTCATCAAGATCCATTATGGAGGTAATGGAACTATAGCACGTAATTTTTTGTCATTCAATTCTACTTATGATTGTATATCTATCGTATATAATTTTATTGTATTTTAGGTGTTGCAAGAGCTGAGGGATTTGAAAAAAGAGGTGACCACAATAAAGGAAAACCAAATGTGGATTATGGATGCTTTGAAGAAGTTGTTAAGATCACAAAAAACTTCTTCAACAGGGGACCAATCAAGGAAAGCTTCAGCTTCAGTGAAACCGTCCAGGGTCAAATCTGTCCCAATTTTTGACCGACATAAGGTTCAAGATGAACATTTATCTGGGGACGAAGAAATTGTGATGCCCACGGATGAAGAGCCATTAGTGGAAACTTATGTATGCAAAGAAATAATTGTGTTTCCAGAACAAGTTGCTGAGGAAACTACCTTTGCTACTATAGATAAGGACGAAACATTCGTGGGTGTCAGCGAAGATTGTCTCACTGAAGTTAACCTTGAGAAACAGCCATATGATGTCTTCCACGAGGAAGAAAACTTGTCCAATATGAATTTATCTACTCTAGAAGAGATTTTGGAGGCTGCCCCCATTATAAGTGGTCCATCGTCAATGCGATTAGGATCGCTAGCATCCACGGGCGTACGATCAACTGGAACGTCCGCACCATTTGGTACCACATACAGTCGGAGGAAGCGAAAGCTTGGTCCCTCCCTCAAATCTTCATATGTTCATCCAAAGAAGAAATCTGGTATATCAATTAGGTATGAACAATCGGATGAAGGACATGTGCCAACCCTTTATGACCCAATGAGAATGTTCAATGAAGATAGATACAAATTCTTTTTGGAGTGGCTATATACTAATTTCTCAAACAACCAGTGCGTATATCCTCATATATATATATATATATATACATGTTATCTGTCTATGTTTATTTCTTATCAATATTAATAGGTTTACTATATTCATTACATTTTTATTGTTTACATTTTAGGGAAAACATTAATATTGGTTGCCCAAGTAAGGGTATGGCAAATTCTTATGGCAAATTCTTCCTGGTTTCATCGTATATTCAAACCTCATTCATCCTTGAACAACGAGGTATATTTATTTCGTTTTTTACTATTGGTTGTATACAAATGATGTGAATATATGGTATAATTTGTTATTCATTATTTCACATCGTTACAAAGTAACAACTAATGACTGAATGTTTGTATCTATTTGAATCTGAACTAAAATTATGCAACACATAAATTGTGGACTATGGTTGTTGAGAAAAAAGGAGGAAATTCACCGCACTTGTTCCCTAAGAACAATTGGACAACAGTAGACTCAACGTTCTTGGTAAGGACCAACATTATTAAGAGTTATGAAATTCTTACCTGATTAAAACTTATGGAGCATTATGGTGTATGAAAATATAGGGTTACGTGGAGTCAAGTGCCGGTGAATGGAAGAAACTTAAGAAGAAAGAGCAAATCCAATTTTGGTCGCTCAACAAGAAGTGGTTGGATTATCTCACAGGTAAATTCTTGGTGTATAATCACTCATAGTATTCTTTATGTTATGTTAATAACATGGTATATGCATTATAAATCTTTTCAAACAGGTGCATGTCCTGAACATGCTAAGCCATGGAATTGTGTGCACAACATTTATAGAGTTTTACTAGAGAAGGGGCATTGGATTGCTTTCAGAATTAACATTAGACATCAACAGATTGATGTCTACGATTCACTTCCGAAACATATAAGGGATGAAACTATTAAGAAAAGGTTACATAACTTATGTGTAATGATCCCAAGCTTAATTAAAAGCTTGGGATTATTTGAATATGAAATCAAAGATCGGTGGCCCTTCTATCGTAATACCATACCTGTTCCTGAACAGGTTGAAGTGTAAGTATTTTTAAATCTTTTGATAACACATTCTATCTTATTATTAGAATATAATCAACCCTGGATTATTGTAATTAACCTTAATATATTTTTTATTTTTTTTATTACACAGGGGTGACTGTGGCATTTATGCTCTAAAGTTCATCGAGTACATAGTTAATGACAAGGCCCTAATTGACCTTAAAGACGACGCAATTAGTTTTTTTAGGAAGAAATTATGTTTAGAACTTTTCTTTGCCGACGATGATTACATTATTGTACAAGTTCAGTAGCACGACTTTTTGTTATTTTTGTATAACTTCCCAAAATATGGTTTGTTCTGTTGTTTGTATATCTCAACTTCTGTTATCTAAGGGATAAATATGGTTTGTCTGTGGTATATCTAGTTATCTTTCTGGTTGAATATGGTATATCTGTGGTATATCTCTGGTATATCTGTGTTGAATATGGTATATCTTGGTTGAATATGGTATATCTAGGTTGAATATGGTATATTTGGGTTGAATATGCTATATCTATGCTATATATATGAAATACAAAAATATTAAATATTGTCGTATAAAGTTCCAAAATAATAACACAACCCAAATGATTGAAAGAAAAATAAAATACTACTAGAACCAATATTCCAAAAAAAAATTACTAATTAAAGAAAATAGAAAATACAATGTGGAGGCTTAGTCATCCATATCATCACTTTGCTCGTTCTAATCTTGGGGTTGGTTCGCCGTTGGTTGATAAACGAAGTCTTCACTCGAATACTGCGGAATTGGGCTGAACTGGTTCAAGTCTATTCCTTGTTGTGTCAATTGAAAGCTCATCATTCGGTGGAGTAGAATTTGGTACTCTTGTATTTTATTTACCTTCAATTCCAAGTTCACCAATCTTTCTTTGGTTGTAGCGTTACTGAAAGAGGACCCTTCACCCTTCCTACTACCTTGAGCCGCTTTGGTCCCACTAGTTAGGTGTTGTATGTATGGGAACGTCAATGTTTCACCAGGTTGTAGTAGTACCTCACCCTTGTCATACTGGACTCCATGTTTCACACAAAGGGCGGTGATCAATTGGGGAAAGAAGTAGCTTACGTTGTGATGCTCAGCTGAGTACACAACCCGTTGATGGATAACCATCTCAACGTCAATTGTTCGCTCGGTCTCTATGGCATACTGTAAGATTGCCCGCTCCCTATCAACAGTACTATAATGTCTGGTTGGCATTAATCTAGAACATACAAAATACTACCAGATACGGGAGTAGGTTCTAAGGTGTTTAGCTTGAAAGATGTTGACCATGTCTCCCTTATATTCCCATTCCACATAACCGTTGGTGAGGGTATTTATAATCTCATCATAATCTACCTGTTTTATATAGGCTTCATACCCGCTATCCTTAATATCTCTCAACCCATAGTATGCATTTATAACCGTCCTATTAAAAGGGACCTGAACACCCCTTACCCATACCATTCCGTGCCGAGCTTTAGGGACATTCGAGTAGAATTCTCAGACCAATGAACTCATACCAGCTTCCGGGACTTGTACAAATTTTCTCCACCCTAACGACTCAATTTTATCTGAAATTCTCATTACTCCGACTTGTCCGAAGTCTAACCCCCTCTCATTAACAAAAGCTTTATTCCTTTTAACTGCACCTTCGTACCGCTCTTCTGCCTCTCGACGAACAAAACGAGAGGCATTAAAATTTTGTTCCTGAACAACTTTACCTTTTTTCTTTCGAACGACTACTATCAACCGTCTTTCTTTTAGGAGCCATTATATTATTAAAATAATCTCACAATAATATTGCAAAAATTCTGAAAAAACCCCAAAAAAATTCCCCTCTTATCCAAATAAATTAACCAAAATTTAATAACCATTGTATAGAATTCGCATATTCCAGATAATAATTACCAAATGAATCACATAAATTGTGAACCAATCTTACCTCTTTGGAGTTCAATTCAATCCTTGAAGAGAAAGCCCCGACGGATGTATACCCCAAGTTTTTGTTGAAAAAGATGAAGAGGTTCTTAATTTTTTTGAGGAAATCTACAAAAATTGATAGAGGATTGCTTCATACCAATGTTATTTGTGGAAGAATATGTGGTAAAGTTTAGATTTTGATGAGAAAATGAGTAGAAGTTGGAGAGAAAAATGAGAGCTTTCTTTCAGAGAAAGTGAGGGAAAAGGTTTTCATAAAATTTTTGAATTGTGTTGGTGTTGATGGATAAACTCATGAAACAGGTTAATATTCGCAGCGGCACAACTTTATACCCACCGCGGCGTGCACAAGACCCTAAAAAATTTCGAGTTAAGACAGAACCTATCTCGCCGCGGCACAATATTACACCCGCCGCGGCTGATGAGTGCTCAAAAAGCACTAATATTTCGTGATTAATTGTGCTTAATTATTTAATATATAGATTCGTTGTGATTGTTTATTCGATTAATTTCATAAATCTATCCATTTGGAGTCACGGGTATGTTTTAGTACATTTCAAGTTTTTTAGCGTCAAATGAGTCAAATGATGAAAACACGCGAAGACGGAACACTTACGGTGCTCGAATCACGAGTTACGGGCAAGAGTACAAGTCAAATATATAAGCCTTACATAACGAGCCATCACATACGTAAGGGGGTAAACATGAAGAAAAGGAAAGCAAAGCGCGCCGCGGCGAGGAAAAGTCATGCCGCGGCGGGGAGCTCTCGAGTTTTTACATTATTTCCAGAATTTGTGTTGTGTCGCGGCGGGGAAAATGCATGTCCTCGGCGCGCCTATTCCTATGGCAATCAGGATTTGTGTAAACCCTTACATCTATAAATACCCCCTTAGAGTCCCCCTTACAAACAACTCGAATACAACTCTTACACACAATAATTTTGCGACCAAACAAGCAATTCAATCAATTTTTGGAGCTTTGCTACACTCAAATGAAGCGAGAGAAACCATTCTAAGGATCCAAGGAAGCCGTCGACAATCGAAGATAAAGCTTTTGGAGAAGAACGCTATCCAATCCATAAGCGGTATTTAGATCTAGGTTTCCTTGTTGTTTTAGAATTCTATTTTCTTCTTCTTTCGTTGGAGTGTATGATCATATTTTATTTGTCTATGAATATTAATATGAACATGAGCGGCTAATTTCATTATGGATGTTTAGTTTGTGTTGTCATGTTTGCTAGGATTGTGTATGGTGTATATTTTATTGATTTAATATAAATGAATTACTTTTTGATTAAGAGCATGTTTAAATATTTAATTATGAATTATCATGGGCTAATTTGAGATTCGTAGTTAGGTTAAAAGATCTTAGAATCTAGTTATAGGAATGTCACCTTAACTTTATTCCGAAACACTTAATCAAAACTTCAAATTAGTGACTTAGTCATAGCATTAGTTTGATTGGCATTTATTTCCTTGCACATAATTTGATTACTATTTGATTTACCCCGGCCGAAGGCAGTTAATTAGTTAATCAACAAAGAGATTTACCCCGACCGCAGGCAGTCTGGTAATTAAAAGGAAAGTCGGTAATATTGTTTATATAGAACGTTCATGTTATTTCACCATACTTTTTCGATGCAAGCATGGCCAACCAAACTAAACGTCCATACATCCTCCATTGATTTTTGATCCATTCGAATTGATTGTTAACTTGCGATCTTGTTTTCGTTTAATTGTTCGTATGATTGTTCCCGTCACAAAACAAACACCTTTTTACAGTTTTACTAGCTTTAGGATTCTAGTTGCTTAGAGTTTTAGTTTCACTATAACTCTATTTAATTAGTGTTTTATTTTTATGGGAACTCTATTTAGATTAAGAAGATATTTATTTAAGACCACTGCAATTCCTTGAGAAACCGACCTTGAAAGTTGCTTATCACTTTTCTACGAGTGATTTGTACACTTGCAAGTACTAAATTTATTACATCAGCGGCGCGCATAAAAACGAGAAAATTTCAATTTCAAACAGAACCTATCTCGTCGAGGCACAATATTATACTAGCCACGGCGCGCATAAAAATAGGAAAAGTTCAATTTCAAACAGAACCTATCTCGCCGCGGCCCAATATTATACCCGCCGCGGCGCGCATAAAAATAGGAAAATTTCAATTTCAAACAGAACCAATCTAGCTGCGGCATAAACTTATACACGCTGCGGTGCATTAAAATTGGAAAATTTTACCCCTAAAACAGAACCAACCTCGCCGCGGCACAATATTATACCCGCCGTGGCGGGCATAAAAATTAAATATTGAAGTATATCTGGTATATCCCCTCTTATCTCAGGTATATGTAGTATATCTCTAGTATATCTCGGTATATGTGGGTATATCTATGGTATATGTTGGTATATATGGTATATCTCGGTATATGTGGGTATATCTTAGTATATGTTGGTATATATGGTATATATGTGATATATTTGTGGTATATCTCGGTATATATAATATATCTCGATATATGTGGGTATATCGGTGGTATATCTCGGTATATCTCGATATATCTTGGTATATATGGTATATATGTGGTATATTTCGGTATATCTCGATATATGTGGGTATATCTTAGTATATCTATGGTATATCAGTGGTATATCTCGGTATATCTCGGTATATATCTCGGTATATCTCTGGTATATCTATGATATATATGTGGTATATCTCGGTATATCTATGGTATATGTATAGTATATCTATAGTATATGTATGGTATATCTCAGGATATGTGGGTATATCTAGATATATCTCATGTATATCTGTGGTATTTCTTGGATATCTGCGATACCCATTTGGTATATCCCAAGCTTATTTTTGGATTTTGATTTTTGGTGGTATATCTGATATATATATGGTGTATCTGTGGTTATATAAGTCCATATATTTTCGTATACCTATTGTTCATTTCGATATGTATGGTATATCTCGGTTATATAAGTCTATATATCTTGGTATATATGGTAAAAGTTGTAGAATAGAACGAATAGTATATCTAAGGCATAAAAATACATGTTGATACAGAGACTATAAGTACCTATTATTCTTTTGGTATTCAATTAATTAATACAAATTTATGATAAATAGAACATGACACTTTTACCAATGACATGATATTAAGCGTTAATAACATAAAATGTTTATGAGTGAGAAGATAGGGAAGGTTCTACAATCATCTGACGGAACACATTACAAGTCCTCATGTTATGACCACTATTTTCACACCTACTGCATAGTATGACTGATACGAACCGGACCCCCTCCCGAAGTCGGCTAGACACGCGCCGAGAGCCGGGCCTTGAGAAGGGCCTCAAGAAGGTGCATAATGGCATGCAACATCAAAAAACAAGCATGCAAGCACCATGGAAGAGAAGGAGAAGAGTGCAAGTGGCAATCCCAAAAATTGGAGCTACGCCGCGGCATAGATATTGTACGCCGCGGCGAGGAGGGTTCTGCATTGGAGGGTGGAATTGTCACACATGCGCGCCGCGGCATGGATTTGGTGCGCCGCGGCACAGGGCGCTCTGTTTTGGATCAGGAACAAGCGCACGCCGCGGCACAAGAAAATGGAGCCGCAGCGAGGAGGGTTCTGTTTTGGACCGAAGGTGCATGCGCGCCGCGGCATGGCAAGGACTGGGCGAGACGTGCATGCGCTGACATGCCAGACCTACGCGCTGACACAGACATGCGCGCCTGACAGCCAGACCTGCGCGCAGATGATGAGTGCTCAAAAAGTACTAATATTTCGTGATTAATTGTGCTTGATTGATTGATATATAGATTTATTATGACTATTATTTCGATTATTTTCATAAATCTATCCATTCGGAGTCACGGGTATATTTTAGTGCATTTCAGGTGTTTTTAGCGTCAAAATGAGTCAAATGATGAAAACACGTGAAGACGGAACACTTACGGCGCTCGGATCACGAGTTACGGGCTAAACGAGACAAATATGTAAGCCTTACATAATGTGCCATCACATATGTAAGGGGGGACGTGAAAAGAAGGAAACCAATGCGCGCCGCGGCGAGATAATTGCATGCCGCGGCGTGAGGCTCTCGGGTTTGATCCTGAAAACATAGAAGCATTGCGCGCCGCGGCGAGGGAATTGTATGCCGCGGCGGGGAGCTCTCGGGTTTTTGCATATTTTCCAAATTTTGTGTTGCGCCGCGGCGGGGAAAATGCATGCCGCGGCGCGCCTATTCCTATTGCAATCAGGAATGCCTTACATCTATAAATACCCCCTTTAGACCCCCTTTACAGCTAGAACTCGAATTGGTACACAACTCTTACACTTTACAATTTTGCAACCAAACACGACATTCAATCAACTTTGGGAGTTTTGCTACACAAAAACGAAGCAAGAGAAACCATTCTAAGGATCCAAAGAAGCCGTCGACAATCGAAGATAAAGCTTACGGAGGAGTACGTCAACCGATCCATAAGCGGTATTTAGATCTAGGTTTTCTTTGGTGTTGTAGAATTCTATTTTTCTTCTTTTTTCGTTGGAGTGTATGTTCATATTTTATTTGTCTATGAATATTAATATGAACATATCTGGCTAGTTTTATTATGGATGTTTAGTTTGTGTTGCCATGTTTGCTAGAACTGTGTATGGTATATGTTTTATTGATTTAATATAAACGAATTACTTTTTGATTAAGAGCATGTTTAAATGTTTGATTATGAATAATCATGGGCCCATTTGATGTTCGTAGTTAGATTGAAAAATCTGAGAATTTAGTTATAGGAACGTCACCTTAACTTTATTCCGAAACACTTAATCGAAGCTTCAAGTTAGTGACTTAGTCATAGCATTAATTTGATTGGCATGTTTTCCTTGCGCATAATTTGATTACTATTTGATTTACCCCCGCCAAAGGCAATTAATTAGTTAATCAATAAAGAGACCTACCCCCGCCAAAAGGAGTCTCGTAATTAAAAGGAAAGCCGGTAGTTTAGTTTATATAGGACGTTCATGTTATCTCACCATACCTTTTCGATGCAAGCATGGTCAACCAAGCTAAACGTCCATACATTCTCCATTGATCTTCAAATATATCTGAATTGATTGTTTAATTGCGATTTTGTTTTCGTTTAATTGCTCGTACTTTGTTCCCGTTACAAATCAAACACCTTTTTACAGTTTTACTAGCTTTAGGATTCTAGTTACTTAGAGTTTTAGTTTTACTAGAACTCTATTTAATTAGTCTTTTATTTTCATTAGAACTCTATTTAGATTAAAAAGTTAGTTATTTAAGACCACTGCAATTCCTTGAGAGACCGACCTTGGAAGTTGCTTATCACTTTACTACGAGTGATTCGTACACTTGCGAGTACACATTTTAACACATCAAGTTTTTGGCGCCGTTGCCGGGGAATTGGCGTTTTGAATAATTTTCTTTTTAACTTTTTAGAGTTTCTTAATTTTTTTTTTATTTGTTTATTTATTTTATTTGTTATCTTTTATTTATTTATTTATTTTATTTTTATTTTTATTTTATTCAAAAAAAAAAATTCAAAAAAAAAAAAATCAGAAAATAAAAAAATCAAAAAAATAGTGTTTTTAATTGCTTAATCTGTGGTGCTTTGATTTCTCTGTTGTTTTTGTTAGTTTTTGAAAGGTACCGTTCATCAACAACATCAACAAATGCACCTAATCAGGCTGGATACTGAAATCCAAGAGCCAATACAAATGAAGAGCTGCATGATATGACAGACATAGAGGTATGTAGCATTTGTGGTTTATATGGGCATTATGCTAATGTTTGCACTTTTGCAGGTGATTACTATGCATCCCCTAATCCAAACTTTGATTTTAATAAGAGATGTCACCCACCTTGGAATGATCCTTATTTCAGTACCTATAATCCTGAGTGGGGAAATCACCATAATTCTTCATGGCAAGCAAACTTTACCCCACCTTATGCCCAATACAACATGCAAAGCTCAAATTCATATGACCCACCGTATGCCCAATACAACATGCAAAGCTCAAATTTTCAACCATATGACCCACCTTATGCACAATACCAAATGCAAAGCTCAAGTTTTCATCAATATCCATCTAGGGCCACCTTCGAAGAGAGCTTGAATTCTTTCATACAAGGAAGTAGAGTTTCTAATCAACCTAGGAAGCCAACCTTAGAGGAAACCTTGAATATTTTCATACAATCTACTAGTGAAAGGATGGAGTCTATAGAGGCATCAATAAACAGAATAGAAATGCAAGTTGGGCAATTAGCGGAACAAATTCAAAAACAAGAAGAGTTGCCCACTCAAATTAAGCAAGTGAAGGATGACATAATCCTTCAAAGTGGTAACAATTTTGAAAATTTTTATTTTCCTGAGACTTTTGATGATTTACCACTTTGTGTAGAAAATACAGGTAGGGAGCAAGCAATTCTCAAAGAATGTCAAGCCGAAGAATATCAAATTCTACAAACTTCTAAGGAGAACAAGGAGGAATTATCTTCACCTCCCATGCCACACAAGGCACCTAAGACTTGCACATCTCCAAATTATTTTCTATACCACTTCCACAAAAAAGTGTGTGCTGTGCTTCATGGAAAACAACTACCGAGATGGAAGGACAAGCTTAATGACATCTTAGCTCGGAAAATTGATATCACACACTTCAAAATCTTTGATGATGGTGGATAGAAAAGAATTAGCAACGTCTTGCTAAGACGTTAAAGAAAGCGCTTGGTGGGAGGCAACCCACCACATTCGGTAGTATTAACTTCTTTTCTTTTCTTTATTTTGTTTTTATTTAGTTTTACATTCTTTTATTTCTTTTTATTTTATTTTGGATTGTTTAACTTTGTTTGATGTTTTTGTGTCTTCAATTGCCTTAGTTATAATTAAAAATTGGGTTTGAATGTGAATTGTGTGCATACACTTTGAGGTTCAATATATGTTCATACATTCTTCATGAGAGAAGCGAGGAACAGTGAACCGGAGCATAGCGAGTAACGACACAATTTCATACGAAAGGGGGGTAACTTCTTACACTTTTTCTTAATTTCTTTTGTTCTTCTTTTTCACATTGAGGACAATGCAGAAAGTAGGTTGGGGGTGGGAAGAATATTCCATGAGCATGAAATATGACCAATTTTTAATTTTTAACTTTGTCACTTGAATTGTTTTTAGTTAGTGTCGTGTCTACTTGATTCAATCCGGAAATCTATGATATTAACATGATTGTAATGACGATGACATATGGGAGATGTTAGATTTTTACCTAAGCAACGAAGCACATAAATGTTGGATTCATCTAATTTGAGAATTTTGTGGTACTTGTGGTAGTTTGCATGGTTAGTTTAACTATTCTGATTTGTGGAATGTATGCATGTTCATGATATGTTTTAAGTCTCAACAATCTCTAGAACTCATTTGAAAACATGTTGAAGCGAAATAATAGAAACAAATGCCACTTAGAAAATGATTTAGGCCATCTTTGGACCGTTTGAACTTTTCATGCTTTCCCGAAATATTTTATCAATAGCACACCCTTGAACTCAACATTGACATACATTGTACTACCCTTAGTGATAAGAGTACTCGATGTAATATTTGATTTTCATGAGCAATTATGTTATATTTGTCTTGCTTCATCAAAAAAAAAAAAAAAAAAAAAAAAATTTGATGATCGAAATAATAAGCAAGAATAAAGAAGAAAATCAAGCAAAAGATCCAAAGGACATTTGAAGTTAAGGGAGGATGAAAAGAACATTTGGTGAAAAAAAAAAAAAAAAAAAGTTGAAAATATGCTTGTGAAATAAAAAATACTCTTATCATATGAAAACATCATTTTTGTACTTTCATTATCACATACCTAGCCACAACTTTACAAGCTTAATGAAGTCCTATTGATTCTAGGTAGTTTAGTTTCTATATTAGTAGAGATGAGTTTGAAAAATGAGCATATGGAGTTTATAAGTGCAAAAATTCACTTTCATATTTTACTTGCACATTTATGAGACATTAAAATGTAATCTATGAATATCATGCATGACACGGTCAGATAGTATAACTAACGGGTTTGTGGTTTGATTGGTTGTTCAAAATTCGATTACCATGATGAGTTTGATGTTTGGACTGTTTTTGAGTTTAGGTGATGTTTAACTATTTCGTGTGTCATTTGTTGTTAACAATTTTTGAGACGTATGCATGGGTTGATTCAAGTATGTTTAGAGTCTTTATTAGTTTTGAGAGTCATACGATGTTTGCGGGTATCATCACTGGAAACCCTCACGAGACTACAACTCGTCCACTAGGGCCACCTAGGGGTTTAAAGGCTTGTTGCATATGCTAAATGCAACCGTGACAATCTACGGAAGTGATTTAGGTTAGGTTAGTTTATTTCATTTGTTTTTAATTTTATTTTAGGTCGCTTCACTTGCTAGAGACTAGCAAGAAGCTGGTTGGGGGTTGTGATGAGTGCTCAAAAAGCACTAATATTTCGTGATTAATTGTGCTTGATTGATTGATATATAGATTTATTATGACTATTATTTCGATTATTTTCATAAATCTATCCATTCGGAGTCACGGGTATATTTTAGTGCATTTCAGGTGTTTTTAGCGTCAAAATGAGTCAAATGATGAAAACACGTGAAGACGGAACACTTACGGCGCTCGGATCACGAGTTACGGGCTAAACGAGACAAATATGTAAGCCTTACATAATGTGCCATCACATATGTAAGGGGGGACGTGAAAAGAAGGAAACCAATGCGCGCCGCGGCGAGATAATTGCATGCCGCGGCGTGAGGCTCTCGGGTTTGATCCTGAAAACATAGAAGCATTGCGCGCCGCGGCGAGGGAATTGTATGCCGCGGCGGGGAGCTCTCGGGTTTTTGCATATTTTCCAAATTTTGTGTTGCGCCGCGGCGGGGAAAATGCATGCCGCGGCGCGCCTATTCCTATTGCAATCAGGAATGCCTTACATCTATAAATACCCCCTTTAGACCCCCTTTACAGCTAGAACTCGAATTGGTACACAACTCTTACACTTTACAATTTTGCAACCAAACACGACATTCAATCAACTTTGGGAGTTTTGCTACACAAAAACGAAGCAAGAGAAACCATTCTAAGGATCCAAAGAAGCCGTCGACAATCGAAGATAAAGCTTACGGAGGAGTACGTCAACCGATCCATAAGCGGTATTTAGATCTAGGTTTTCTTTGGTGTTGTAGAATTCTATTTTTCTTCTTTTTTCGTTGGAGTGTATGTTCATATTTTATTTGTCTATGAATATTAATATGAACATATCTGGCTAGTTTTATTATGGATGTTTAGTTTGTGTTGCCATGTTTGCTAGAACTGTGTATGGTATATGTTTTATTGATTTAATATAAACGAATTACTTTTTGATTAAGAGCATGTTTAAATGTTTGATTATGAATAATCATGGGCCCATTTGATGTTCGTAGTTAGATTGAAAAATCTGAGAATTTAGTTATAGGAACGTCACCTTAACTTTATTCCGAAACACTTAATCGAAGCTTCAAGTTAGTGACTTAGTCATAGCATTAATTTGATTGGCATGTTTTCCTTGCGCATAATTTGATTACTATTTGATTTACCCCCGCCAAAGGCAATTAATTAGTTAATCAATAAAGAGACCTACCCCCGCCAAAAGGAGTCTCGTAATTAAAAGGAAAGCCGGTAGTTTAGTTTATATAGGACGTTCATGTTATCTCACCATACCTTTTCGATGCAAGCATGGTCAACCAAGCTAAACGTCCATACATTCTCCATTGATCTTCAAATATATCTGAATTGATTGTTTAATTGCGATTTTGTTTTCGTTTAATTGCTCGTACTTTGTTCCCGTTACAAATCAAACACCTTTTTACAGTTTTACTAGCTTTAGGATTCTAGTTACTTAGAGTTTTAGTTTTACTAGAACTCTATTTAATTAGTCTTTTATTTTCATTAGAACTCTATTTAGATTAAAAAGTTAGTTATTTAAGACCACTGCAATTCCTTGAGAGACCGACCTTGGAAGTTGCTTATCACTTTACTACGAGTGATTCGTACACTTGCGAGTACACATTTTAACACATCAGCAGACCCTGAATATGCGCGCCGCGGCATGAACTTTTGTGCGCCGCGGCGAGGCCTCGCGGGTGGCAAACAAAACAGGGCGCGCCGCGGCATGAATAATTCCCCGCCGCGGCGAGGATTCAAAATGTTGTAATTTTTGGACCATTGGATCCAAACCAATGGCTAGGATTTCTTGAGACCATTTTAGGGTTTTCATTGTATCTATATATATGTAAGGCAGCTGCCATTGTAAGACAATTAACCAATGAATCAAAAACATGAATTTTCATCAATGAAAAACAATTTGGAGTGATTTCAAATTGAGAGAGAGCACAAGTGCTTCTCTTGTTCTATCAAGAAACTTATCAAAGGAATTAGCAACCCTTTGTGGCGTTTTGCCTTGTCTCAGCTCGTGGTGCGTATATCCAAGGGTGGAGGCGAGTTCTTTGCTACCATAGTCGAGCGTTCTTCGTAGAATCTGCGTGCTAACATTGTTGTCGGGTCATTGTCGGTATTTCTTGTGGTTGCCAAGCCGCGTGATTTGGAGGTCATAGGAGTCGTGGCGAGCGGTTCGCATCATTTGGTATCAGAGCTCTAGGTTGTAATTCTAGACTCCTATCTTTTATTGTCATTTTCCATTACAAAAAAAAAAAAAAAATTCTGTGCACTTTGCAAAATCTGTGTTGTTCTTCATTTCCCAGAATTTTTCTTGTTATTCTTGCAAAAATTCTGATTGTGTTGTGATCCTGAAATCGTTTCTGTTTTGTATTGTCATTTTCGTTTACAAAAACAACATCTGTGCATTTTTTTCAAATTCTGTGTGTTCTTCACTTTTCCAGAATTTTTCATCTTGTTCTTGCAAAAATTCTGATTATATTGTGTTTCTGAAATCAATCTTGATTTGTATTGTTGTTTCCTGTTTTGTGTTTCTGAATTTCTGAAAATTTTCTGCTGTGTTGAAAATTTCAGAATTGTGTTTTGTGTTTCTGACTTTCTGAAAATTTTCTGCTGTGTTGAAAATTTCAGAATTGTGTTTTGTGTTTCTGATTTTCTGGAATTATTCTGCTGTTGTTGGAAATTTCAGATTGTGTTTTTGTGTTTCCTGAATTTCTGTTGTGTTTTGGAAAGGTTTTCGTGTTGAAAATTTTTCTGAAAAATCTGTTCGTAACGAAAAGGGTATTCTGGTAATTTTACCGTGCTCTCGTAATTTTGTTCGTGTTTCGTGTTTTGTTCGTGTTTTACGTTCCAAACAGTTTCTATATAAGAAAAAAAAAAAGAGTGAAAATTTCTTTTCCGAGAAATTTTTACAAAGTCGTTATTTGATTCCTCTCAAGTCTAAATTTTGTTTGAATCAAATTATTCGTTTTTCATTGAGTTAGAACTCCAAACACTTTGAGATAGTTCCTTACTTGCCTTGAATTGGATATTGCGCCGCTAGTGGGTGAGTGTGGAATTCTACCTCGGGTTGAAAGTTTCGGAGGTTGACTTGCTATAGAACGAGAAGTGTTTGAGCAATCAATCCGAGCGAATAAACACGTGAGGTAACAAGGTGAATTTTTCTGTTCTTAAGTTGTTTAACTAATTCTCTGTGTGTGAAAGTTGTGGAATTATGTCTAACAGGAGCAACTCCGAAGAGCGTCCGGATACCGCATCTTTGTTGCGTGCAATGCAACAGTCCATGGAACGGTTGAGTGCCGTCATGGTAAATCTTGATGAGCGGGTAGAACGGCAAGAAGCGGCGGTTGCTAACTTACAACGAAGAGCACCCGAAGAGGCTCCAGAGGTTAGGAGACCAAATAGGAGGCCTTTAGTGGATGAGGAGAATTGGGATGAAGAATTTGATAATGGAGAAAGGAGGATGCCTTATGGAGGAAGGGATGAATATCGGAGAGGAAGGAATGGTCGGGAAGGTTTGTGGAGACCCCCACCTCGGCCCTATGACGGGGTTGACCGGAATTTGGACAACATCAAAATGAAGATGCCTACATTCCAAGGAAAGAATGATCTGGAGTTATACTTGGAATGAGAGAAACGGGTTGAGCATGTTTTTGATTGTCACCATTATTCCGAGGAGAAGAAAGTGAAGTTGGCGGTAATCGAGTTTAGCGATTACGCCTTGTTGTACCCAAGATCAGATAATAATGCGGAAGCGATAAAATAATAATAATAATAACGAGCACCCACAAAAATATAAAGAAAATAATCAACACAAAGGACACAAAGATTTAAGTGGTTCAGTAGTCAATGCGACTACCTAATCCACTGCTGAGGCCGGCACCGAAATATTTCACTATACTTGTCAAAGAGGAGTACAATAAGATTTGCCAACAGTTAATTGGCCAAATCACTCAAATATCCAAATACCCAATTACACCCAAATTAATCTCTCACAAAAAACAATAAATAAATCTGTCTTGCCAATTTAGCAACAACAGATAAATTAAAGAGAAACAGTAACTATGAATCTGTTACCAAATAAATAGAGAGAGAGAACTTATATTCTTAATTGGATTTTTTAAATGGATCTCCTCTTGACGCCTCTGTGTTTGCTGCCTCAGTCCTTTCCTGTCGCTGCTGGAGTTGTTCTATTATTGCCGCTGATATTCCTTAATCTGTTGCCGCTGCTGTTCTCTATTTTTTTTTCGGCTTGAGTTCTTTCTTAATTAATATATATAAGCATGTATATATATTACACGGCAAATAGGGTTTAATTAGGCATTGGGCCATAAAGCCCATTAACGTATATGGGCCAATTTTAACAACAATCTCCACCTTGGACCATAACGTGTACCAAAGTATTCAAATGCTGAGCCTTCAATATCATCACCTCAAGGTACCTCTCAATAGGTACCAAAAACAACATTCTATTTATAGGTAGGAATGCTCCACCTTCTTCAAGGTTCTCAACAAGAACTAATATGGATCAAGTCCAAGCAATGCTCAAACTTATCCCTTGGCACTGACTTTGTCAACATATCAGCTGCATTTTCTTTTGTATGAACTTTTGACAGCTTGATCAACCCTTTATTTATCCATTCTCTAATCTTGTGATACCTCACACTAATGTGTTTAGTCCTCGCATGAAAAACTTGATTCTTAGCTAAATGAATAGCACTCTGACTGTCACATAGAAGAGGTACACTCTCTTGTTTGAAACCAAGCTGTTCCAACAAACCCATAAGCCATATGCCTTCTTTTGCTGCCTCAATCATAGCCATATATTCGGCCTCTGTCGTAGACAAAGCAACTGTATCCTGCAAATTTGATTTCCAACTTATACAGCCACCACCAAAAGTAAAGACATAACCTGTCATCGACCTTCTGGTATCAAGATCACCAGCATAGTCAGAATCCACATAACCCATGGCAACATTAGAAGCACCATTTTTATCAAACATGATGCCACAATCACGTGTGCCTGCCAAATATCTGAAAATCCATTTAACAGCATTCCAATGCTCTTTACCTGGATTTGCCATGTATCTACTCACAACACTTACTGCTTGAGAAATATCAGGTCTAGTGCAAATCATCAAATACATTAGACATCCAACTGCACTGGCATAAGGCACCTGAGCCATGTACTCTACCTCATCCTCTGTACTAGGACATAAACTTGTGGACAATCTGAAATGTGCTGCAAGGGGTGTGCTCACAGGCTTAGCATTCATCATGCTAAACTTATGCAGGATCTTCTCCATGTAACCTTTTTGGGACAACCAAAGTTTTCCAGCTTTCCTGTCACGACTGATCTCAATTCCAAGGATCTTTCTGGCAACACCAAGATCCTTCATCTCAAATTCACTTTTAAGCAAATTCTTTAAATCATTGATCTTTTCCTTACTTTGAGCGGCAATTAACATATCATCAACATATAAAGTAAGCAATACCAATGTTCTATCATCACAGATCTTAAAGTAAACACAACAATCATACTCACAACGACAATAACCATGAGAAACAATGAAGGAATCAAACCGTTTATACCATTGGTGAGGTGATTGCTTCAGCCCATACAATGACTTCTGTAGTCTGCAGACATAGTCTTCTTTACCGGATTCAATGAACCCTTCTGGCTGTTGCATGTAAATCTCCTCATCCAAATCTCCATGGAGAAAGGCAGTTTTGACATCTAACTGCTCCAATTCTAGGTCATATAAATTGACCATGGCAAGAACAACTCTGATGGAAGTGTGCTTCACAACAGGTGAAAAAATCTCATTATAATCAACTCCTTCTTTCTGTGAGTATCCTTTTGCTACCAATCGACTCTTATATTGCTCCAGTTCTTTAATTCGATAAACCCATTTGCAACCAATAGCTTTCTTTCCCTTAGGCAGTGGAACCAACTCCCAAGTCTTGTTCTTGTGTAATGACTTCATTTCTTCATTCATTGAAGCCTTCCAATTCTCACTGTCTTTTCTGCTCATAGCATCTTGGAAAGAATTAGGGTCATCACTACCAGTGAACAAAGCAAATGAAACTGTGTCGTCTTCAAACCCAAGTCTCTGTGGTGCCCTACGAATGCGTGGCTCTCTATGAGTAGCAATACTATACTGGTCTGATTGCTGCTCTTCATCCTGAGCCTATGGTTGCTCTTGATCCTGGACCTGTGGTTGCTGCTGAACATCTCTAATGACCGGTTGATAAACCTTGTCCTGTGAGTTTTTAAATGCAAACTCCACCTCCTTTGGAGCTTTATCCTTCTCACCAGAACTTTCTGACATAGGCTCTACCGTCACACTTTTCAGCATAGACTTCTCGTCAAAAATCACATCTCTGCTAATAATCAACTTCTTAGCTTCTGGATCAAACAACCTGTAACCTTTGACACCTTTCTGGTAGCCAAGAAAAATGCACTTCTTGGATCTGGCATCTAACTTTAATCTCTCGTCACTCTGTATATGAACAAAAGCAGGACAACCAAAAACTTTTAGTATAGAATAATCAACAGGTTTGGAGTACCATACCTCTTCAGGAATTTTGAAATCGATGGAAGAATGAGGACTTCGATTAATAAGGAAAACAGCAGTGCTCACAGTCTCTGCCCAAAAATTCTTTGGCAAACCTGCTTGCAATCTCATACACCTTGCTCTCTCTGCAATGGTTCTGTTCATCCTCTCAGCAACTCCATTTTGCTGAGGAGTCTTCCTCACTGTATAATGTCGAATAATACCAGCTTGCTTGCAGAACTCTCTGAATGCTTTGTGCTTGTACTCTGTACCGTTATCAGTTCTCAAAATCTTTATTTTTCTGCCGGACTGGTTCTCTACCTCTGCCTTCCATTCCTTAAAGATATCAAATACCTGAGTTTTACTTCTCATAAAATAGACCCAAACCTTTCTGGAGTAGTCATCGATGAAAGTAACATAATAGTAAGCTCCACTTTGAGAAGCAATAGTGACGGGTCCCCAAACATCAGAATGGACATAGTCCAAAATACCAGAACAAGAGTGAGTTGCTGCCTTAAAACTAACTCTTTTCTGCTTACCATAAATACAATGTTCACAGAAATCAAGCTTGCAGGTCTTCACACCTTTCAGCAAGTTCCTCTTATGGAGTTCCAACATATTCTTCTCACCCAAGTGTCCAAGCCTCATATGCCAAAGCATAGTATCATCAAAAGTAGGATCTTCAGAAATTAAAGCAGCTCCACCTATAACAGTATTTCCAATCATCTTGTAGAGATTGCCAAATTTCTTACCCTTAATTACTATTAAAGCTCCTTTAGACACCTTGAGCACTCCATCTTTTGCAGAATACGAATAGCCCATCTCATCTAACCCACCAAGAGAAACCAGATTCTTTTTCAGATCAGGGATATGTCTTACACCTGTTAAGGTTCTCACAACACCATCAAACATCCTAACCTTTATGGTTCCTATTCCAAAAACTTCACATTTTGCATTGTTGCCCATATACACACAATTACCACTCTTAGGAGTATAAGTATCAAACCAATTTCTATGTGGGCACATATGATAGGAACATCCGGAATCAAGAATCCAAGAATTGGCAAAGGAATCAATACCTGATGAGACAGATAACAAATCATCATCTTTGTCTTCACTTTTATCCTCTGCAACACTAGCTGAATTAGTGGGTTGTGTCTGGTTCTTTCTATCCTCCAGTTCCTTGGCTAAAATTCTGCAATATTTTCGAATGTGACCTTTTTTGTGACAATAATGGCACTCCATGTCTCTATTAAACTGTCTAGGTCTTGAGCTTGATCTTCCTCTACCTTTATCATAATTTCTGTCTTTAGACTTGCTTCTTCCACGCCTATAGCTGTAATTGTTACTATCTTTCTTAGTAACGACTAGACCATCTGCTTGTGATTGCTCACCATCAACTTTCTTCTTCTTGTGGTAAGACAACAAAGCTTCCTTCACACTCTTGAAAACAATGGTCTCTTTTCCATATAATAAGGTGGTAATCAAATGATCATAAGATAATGGCAGAGAACACAATAACAACATACTTTTATCTTCATCATCAAATGTTACCCCTAACTGAGCAAGTTCAGAAATTAACCTATTGAAGGTATTCATGTGTGTCAACAAGTTTGTATTCTCAGACATACGAAGAGTGTACAACTCTTTCTTCAAAAATAATTTATTTGTCATATTTTTGGCCATATAAAGCTGCTCTAAAGTTTTCCATAAATCATAAGCAGTTTTCTGATCAAAAACATTATGAACTACCTCATCTGAGAGTCCCTGACGAATTGCACTTGCTGCCTTTTGATCAAGCTCATCCCATACTTCATCTTTCATATCAGCGGGCTTTTTATCTTTGCCTTGTAATGGCTTTGCAACTCCCTGTTGAATCAAAACATCTTTCATACGCATTTGCCATAGCGAGAAATCATTATCTCCATTAAATCTTTCAACCTTTGTGGATGACTCTGTGCTCGTCATCTTTAACCTTGCTCTGATACCACTTGTTGTACCCAAGATCAGATAATAATGCGGAAGCGATAAAATAATAATAATAATAACGAGCACCCACAAAAATATAAAGAAAATAATCAACACAAAGGACACAAAGATTTAAGTGGTTCAGTAGTCAATGCGACTACCTAATCCACTGCTGAGGCCGGCACCGAAATATTTCACTATACTTGTCAAAGAGGAGTACAATAAGATTTGCCAACAGTTAATTGGCCAAATCACTCAAATATCCAAATACCCAATTACACCCAAATTAATCTCTCACAAAAAACAATAAATAAATCTGTCTTGCCAATTTAGCAACAACAGATAAATTAAAGAGAAACAGTAACTATGAATCTGTTACCAAATAAATAGAGAGAGAGAACTTATATTCTTAATTGAATTTTTTAAATGGATCTCCTCTTGACGCCTCTGTGTTTGCTGCCTCAGTTCTTTCCTGTCGCTGCTGGAGTTGTTCTATTATTGCCGCTGATATTCCTTAATCTGTTGCCGCTGCTGTTCTCTATTTTTTTTTCGGCTTGAGTTCTTTCTTAATTAATATATATAAGCATGTATATATATTACACGGCAAATAGGGTTTAATTAGGCATTGGGCCATAAAGCCCATTAACGTATATGGGCCAATTTTAACAACACGCCTTGAATTGGTGGGACCAATTGGTGGTCTCAAGGAGGAGGAATGGAGAGAGGCCCATTGAAAGTTGGGGTGAGATGAAGGTCATTATGCGGAAGCGGTTTGTCCCAAGCCACTACTACCGGGAACTCTATCAGAAACTGCAAAGGCTTAATCAAGGTCATCGGTCCGTTGATGAGTATTTCAAGGAGATGGAGATGACTATGGTGAGGGCAAGTGTGGAGGAAGATAGGGAGGCCACCATGGCTCGGTTCTTGAGCTGGTTGAATTCTAGCATTGCCAACATTGTGGAGTTGCACCACTATGTCGAGTTGGAGGATATGGTGCAAATGGCCATCAAAGTAGAAAGACAATTGAAGAGGAGGAGTAGCCATACCATACCCGTAGAGAACAATCAGGACACCACTTTTCCGACACCGACACCGAACCCAATTTCGCCTTGGAAGCCTAGTGGAAGGAAGGAAGGGGAAGGTAGCTCCAAGCCCAATTTTGAGAACAAGGGCAAAGAAAGGGAGATGAGGAGAGATAAGGGAAAGGATGAAGAAGGAACCGTCCATCGAAGTCGTGACATAAATTGTTACCGTTGCCTTAGAAAAGGTCACTACGCTCATCAATGTCCGAACAAAAGGACAATGATCGTGCAAGCCAACGGGGAAGTGGCGACCGATGATGACAGTGATGAAAGGGAGAAACCGTCATTAGAGGAGGATAATGACGAGGAAGTGTATCCAGTCACGGGAGAGTTGCTTGTAGTACGGCGGGCACCATTGGATCATTACCGAGAAGTTGACATGGGATCCCAAAGAGTTCATACTTTTCAGACGAGATGCCATGTGAGTGATAAGGTGTGCCAGTTGATAATTGATAGTGGGAGTTGCACCAACATTGCGAGCACAACTTTAGTTGAGAAGCTAGGGTTGACTACGAACAAGCATCCCCAACCGTACAAGCTACAGTGGCTAAATGACAGTGGAGAAGCGAAGGTTGAAAAGCAAGTACTTGTAACCTTTTCCATTGGTCGATATAAGGATGAGGTGATTTGTGACGTATTACCCATGCAAGCTGGGCATATATTGCTAGGGCGGCCATGGCAATACGATAGGAAGGTCACCTATGACGGATACAAGAACGAGTATTCCCTTGAGAGGGAAGGGAGGAAGTTTACTCTTTTGCCTTTGACTCCACAACAAATGTCCAACAACCTGTTAAGGGAAGTGGAGGAGAAAAAGGGGAAGAGGTTGGAAGGAGAGCCCAAGGAGAAGGAGGGGCACTCAAGGGGGAAGGAAGAAAGAAAAAGAACCCAACAATGTTTATATTCTAACTTTTCTTTCTTGCAGGGATCTTATGATGAAAAACGAAACAAAGATGGCCTGCAAAACTTGCCCTATGACAAAGGTCCGAATTCGAGGTCGAATTCTTTCGAAGAAGGAGGGAATGATACGAACTGGACCCCCTCCCGAAGTCGGCTAGACACGCTCCGAGAGCCGGGCCTTGAGAAGGGCCTCAAGAAGGTGCATAATGGCATGCAACATCAAAAAACAAGCATGCAAGCACCATGGAAGAGAAGGAGAAGAGTGCAAGTGGCAATCCCAAAAATTGGAGCTGCGCCGCGGCATAGATATTGTGCGCCGCGGCGAGGAGGGTTCTGCATTGGAGGGTGGAATTGTCACACATGCGCGCCGCGGCATGGATTTGGTGCGCCGCGGCACAGGGCGCTCTGTTTTGGATCAGGAACATGCGCGCGCCGCAGCGAGGAGGGTTCTGTTTTGGACCGAAGGTGCATGCGCGCCGCGGCATGAAATTCCCTGTGCCGCGGCATGGCAAGGACTGGGCGAGACGTGCGCGCGCTGACACAGACATGCGCGCCTGACAGCCAGGCCTGCGCGCAGACCCTGAATATGCACGCCGCGGCATGAACTTTTGTGCGCCGCGGCGAGGCCTCGTGGGTGGCAAACATAACAGGGCGCGCCGCGGCATGAATAATTCCCCGCCACTGCGAGGATTCAAAATGTTGTAATTTTTGGACCATTGGATCCAAACCAATGGCTAGGATTTCTTGAGACCATTTTAGGGTTTTCATTGTATCTATATATATGTAAGGCAGCTGCCATTGTAAGACAATTAACCAATGAATCAAAAACATGAATTTTCATCAATGAAAAACAATTTGGAGTGATTTCAAATTGAGAGAGAGCACAAGTGCTTCTCTTGTTCTATCAAGAAACTTATCAAAGGAATTAGCAACCCTTTGTGGCGTTTTGCCTTGTCTCAGCTCGTGGTGCGTATATCCAAGGGTGGAGGCGAGTTCTTTGCTACCATAGTCGAGCGTTCTTCGTAGAATCTGCGTGCTAACATTGTTGTCGGGTCATTGTCCGTATTTCTTGTGGTTGTCAAGCCGCGTGATTTGGAGGTCATAGGAGTCGTGGCGAGCGGTTCGCATCAATGACCTTTTTTTATTACTTCCCCACGTGAACGTATGCGTCGCTTTTGTGGTCTCTCACATTTTTTCTTCGTGTTGGGAGGAAGTTCAACTAGCTCTATGATCTCTGGTGGAATGTCCCACTCACCATTATCAGTAGCCGGATAAATGGACTTTGCATATGCGATAATATAACAATTTACTATATATAATTGGTGAACAAATAAATGGACATCAACATCTTGAAAACGGGCGGCTGCAATGGCATGACAACAGGGAATTTTGTGAACATCAAACTCCTTGCAACTACAACTTCTGTTCAGTAGATCGACATCGTCACTAGTGTCACCATGTACAACCTAATTTCGTAAGATTCAACTTGTTAAATTATATATAATGTACGATAAAATATATTTCACATTACACAACAGATTTAAATAGATAAACATATAATAACAATCAGATTGTTGTACGAATCCCATACTTGGAAGACATGTGCATTAATTCTGAAAATCCTGTACCTTAAGGACTTATTGTGATTTGCACGCATAATTGATTCAACCTCATCGGTTAGATGGCGACTTCCCCATCTCATCCCAACCTCCCTACATTCAACAAACCAAGGTTGTATTTTGCTACGGTAGTACTCATCAAACATGGTTATGGGTAACTCACGAGCAGACTTCATGACATTATTAAATGATTCTGAACCATTTATGGTCATTATATCGTATCTCATTCCTGGAAAATGATATCTTGACCACTTCTCAATATCTGCTTCTAATAAGTACTTTTCTATCTCAGGATCGATCTGTCGCAAATCCCTCATGTACTTGTCAAATTCACGCTTTGTATATGCTCTTGAACAACATCTAAACAAATGTGTAATATCTGGATTCTTAAATTTGTGGTTTAAATTCATCTCCATGTGAAATGCACAATAACCATGAAAAGCATTGGGAAATGCTTTCGAAACAGCTTGAATAATACTTTGGTGTCTATCTGAAACAATAACAAGGTCGTCAATGTGCCCAACTAAGTGTGCTAGTTTTAGCAAAAACCATTCCCAAGCTTCATTATTCTCACAATCTCCAACCCCAATGGCCAGTGGATATATGTTGTTATTTCTATCAGAAGCATTTGCTACGAATAATGTCCCAGCATACCTACCTGATAAGAATGCACCATCAACTGTAATTACATGTCTTATACAAAATAAGAATCTTCTAATACAAGGACCTAATGCCATGAAGAAATACTTAAATCTTCCGGATTGGTCAACTTCAATATGTGTGACGCTACCGAAATTCCTTTCCTTCAAGACGTGACAGTAGGAAGGAAGCTTCAGGAAAGATTCCTCTTCACTTCCACGTAGCAACGTCAAAGCCTTCTCTTTAGACCTGTATGATGTGGTGTAACTAATCTCAATCTCAAACTCATTCTGACAATCATCAATAATATCTTTCGGCTTATAAATTCTTCCGGGTCGCACAAACTTCATTTTTATGGCATTTCCTATCACTCTTGAGGTCGCAGTCCTATTCTTCCTCATGTAATGGTTAGGATCACAAGTATGTAATGATTGAAAATGTTTTACCCTGAACCTATCTGAGCCCTTGATCCGATTACATCTAATCATCCAAGTATAACTAGATTGAATGCAACGTATTACAACACGGTCTTTCTTACTTGTTAGTGTCCTCGTCTCAAATCTATTTTTTATGGCATAAAGCCCGACATATGTGGTGAAATCTATCTTACTGTCAAACACTTGATCAACTTTCAAATCAAGCTCAACATGTGCCACATACGACGAAACGTCACCATTTGAAATAATCTCTGTGGGTGTACTTGATGGACAAAAACGTAATTCATTATTGCCCCCAACTACAGTTCATCCTTCAAACTGAAATAAACCATTTAACGATTGATCTCTTACAATCAGCCTTTTAACGATTGATCTCTTACAATCAGCCTTTCTGGTTCAACTAGTGTCATTTCATTATCATTTGCATGTAAAGCACCCATTGCGGTCATGTCATTATCAACGTTTTCGTTGACAGTACCACCTTCTAATTCACACTCTCTAATCATATGAACATGAACATCATCACCCATCTGCGGTATATCTGAATAGTTATCTAAATCATCACCAATACTATCAAGTATATTATCGCAATTTCTATTGGGATTTTGAGATCCTTCCTGCCATGCGTATCGCTCAAGTAATTTACATAACGCCCTCTGGTAGTAACAAGTTATTCATGGCAGATAGAATGACTTGTACCTACTGATCTTATCTCATTTTTTGTTACATATATAACAATCTTCCTTTGATTATCTTGAACATGCAGGTCAAAAAACTCATCCAAATCTTCATCATCACCAATTAAAACAGTAGGTAATGTCAAATCATTCTTATAGAAGTATCTCACTGAAATTTCATACTTTAACTTATCCATATTTAACTTCATAAACAACTAAAAAAAAAAAAAAAACTTCATAAACAACTTTTCTTTAAGTTCATTATACTTAAATCCCTTTTTTATCTTCATCACCGAACCTTCACCTCCTCGATATACTTCTTTATCATCTTTCAATAACCACTTACCATTATGAATTATTAGAATACTAAGGCAATCCATTCTGTAAAATGTTTTAAAATAATTAAGCAATATTAATTCAAAAATACATATAATTTAATTGATATATGAAATTATATACAAAATATTGAATAACTATATCAACATATAACAAATATACCAAATTAAATGTTGAATATATGGAAATATACCAAGATATACCCATATATACCAAAATTTTCCACAGATATACCCAGATATATCAAGATATACCACAGATATACCAAGATATACCCCATATATACATAGATATACCGAGATATACCCATATATACCGAAATATATCCCATATATATCTAGATATATCGAGATATACCAAAAATATCAAGATATACCCACATATACCGAGATATATCGAGATATACCAGATATATACCGAGATATATCGAGATATACCAGAGATATACTAGAAATACCAAGATATACCCACATATATCGAGATATACCAGATATATACTAAGATATACCGACATATATCGAGATATACAACAGATATACTACAGATATACCAGAAATACCAAGATATACCACAGATATACTAGATATATACCAAGATATACCGACATATATCGAGATATACCACATATATACTACAGATATACCAAAAATACCAAGATATATCACAGATATACTAGATATACCTAGATATATCGAGATATACCAGAGATATACCAGATATATACCAGATATACCAAGATATACCTAGATATATCGAGATATACCACAGATATACCAAGATATACCTAGATATATCGAGATATACAACAGATATACCACTAATACCAGAGATATACCAAGATATACCTAGATATATCGAGATATACCAGAGATATACCTAGATATACCTAGATATATCGAGATATATCACAAATATACCTAGATATATCGAGATATACCAGAGATATACCAGATATATACCAGATATACCTAGATATATCAAGATATACCACAGATATACTTAGATATATCGAGATATACAACTAATACCAGAGATATACCAAGATATACCTAGATATATCGAGATATACCACAGATATACCAGATATACCTAGATATATCCAGATATACTAGATATACCAAGATATACCTAGATATATCGAGATATACCACAGATATACCACAGATATATCAGATATACCTAGATATATCGAGATATATCACAGATATACCTAGATATATCGAGATATACCACAGATATACCAGAGATATACCAGATATACCAAGATATACCTCAAATATACCTCAGATATACCAAGACAAAAATATAACAATCATATACCGATTAAAAATGATAACACGCGAAATACAAGAGTTCAAATTAAACACTGAAAATAGCAGATTCATACAACAAATTAAACACTGAAAATAGCAGAGTTCATATACCAAATTAAACACTGAAAATGGCAGAGTTCATTACACGCGAACACTGGTACAGTTCGATTAAAAATGATTCATTTGGAGTAACAGTTTAATACGGTTTGTTAACCAAAAATCTATTTAAATAACACCCAAATCACTTTCCCACCAAAGAATCACCCAAATGGTTGGCAATTTTTCAAAAAAAAAAAAATTCCTCAAAACGAAAAACTGCGAAAATTGTTGGTACAAATCTTGGTACAAATTTCACCATTTACATGCTAATTAAAACTGCGAAATTTCTACCCAACCAAAATATTTAATATCACTAACCTCAAATTTGAAAGTTTGGCGTGATGAGATGAAAAAATTGAGAGAAAATCTCACAAGAGAAAAGAGAGAGTGCATAGAGAAGGAGAGAGAAGAAGTAAGAAATAGACTTTGGTGGAAAATAAGGGGAGGGAACCGGCAACTGGGAGAGCCAATTTTAATTTGCTCATTTGTAAAGTTTAACACAAATGAGCCTTTTTCTAAACTAAACTATGGGATTTGCCCATTTTAGACAAAGTCCCAAAACTAAAAGTCAAAACAGACGGCAATTTTGGAAACCTAGCTGCCACTAGCAACCCACCAGCCTACCCTGTTCAACTAGCAACCACCGTGCAGCGACCAGCAACCCAAAGCGCTTACCCTATTCGACTAGCAACCACCGTGCGGCCACCAGCAATCCAAAGCGCCTACCCTCTTTGCCCTAAACCTAGCCGCCACCCTGTTCGACTAGCAACCACTATGCGGCCAACAGCAACCCAAAGTGCCTACGACCAACAGCGTTTGCGACCTGTAACCAGAAACAAGCCGCAACATTCAACAAGCAACCAGTCACCCCATTTTATTCGGTCTTATCAAAAAGGAAGACAATTGATTCTGAAAAAAAAATTGAGTTTGTGCTAAGAGAAGAGGGATTTTTCCATCTTCTTAATAGTCACCATCTGTCCATCTGCAACTATCTTTGTCAAGATCGGCTTCGTCACACTCACCAGCCAACTCAGGTACTTGTTCTACTATGGGTATCCTTTACATGATTTTGACCTTGATATGAATTTAAGTTCAGGTTGTCTTCAATCACCATTGATATAATACTTACCACCTGTTGTGTTTAAGATTTTGCTCTTATGATAAATCTTATAAGTAAACATAATTCTAATCACTCACTGGGTACTATTTCCACGGAAAATTATCCAAGCCATGCAGCCATGTTCAAGACATCACCCAATCTGCCCACACAAAGACAACCACAAAAAATTTATGCTCAAGCAATTTGTGAAAACATTTCAAATATACTTATTGAACCTTATGAAATACCCCCTTTAAAGACAAAGAGTTATATCCAAACCATTGATAAAAATTCCACGAACATTTTTATTGAGTCATGTGTGACACCGAACCCAAAAAAGAATGGAGATATTACATGTGTTACCATTGATCCAAAAGTCTATCAAACTCGTTTGAATCTCTGCAAGTTCTCTTTAATTGGCCAACTAATCCTTTCTAAAGGAGACAAACCCTGGAGTCAAGGTGATCTAAAAATCCGGCTGAAAACAATCTGGAACTTATCTTCAAATTGGAAACTTATCACTCTGGGCCGTGGTTTCTACCATATTTTATTACACACCCTTGAGGATTAGGCCAAGGTTAAAGCTAATGCGCCAATCAATGTTAAACCAGGTATTTTTCGGGTTCAATCGTGGACACCCAATTTTAACCCGCACACCCAAAAATCTACTAGTGCTCAAGTTTGGGTTCGCTTCTATAATTTGCCATGGGAATTTTGGGACAAACAAATTCTTACACAAATTGCACGAGCCATTAGTGTTCCACTAAAAATTGACAACGCCACACTCAATGGCGAGTTGGGTCAGTATGTTAGACTTTTAATTGATATCGATCTGGCACGCAAGCTTGAAGAACAGGTAATGGTGGAAGTGGAGTTGCTTAAGATTTTTGTGGATTTGTATTATGAAAATGTGCCCAACTTTTGTAATCTATGCTCCTCGGTGGGACATGTAGCCTTTAAATGCAGGAAAAATGCCAATGTTACAGCAGAAAAACACAACGAGACCCAAAAGAATAGGCCTCAAGTACATTCACGTTAGCAACAAACTTATAGGCCTAAAGTCACTTCAACTGTCAATACGGTTATGGTAAGTAATGCTTTTGATGCTCTTCATACTATTGATTCAAATATTACTACCCCGTCTCTTTCTACAGTAACCTTACCACCTGACGAAGCGGTTACATCAACCACATCCACTACTCCCATAATAAATATTGCCAAATCTACGGATCTAGCCATTACATCTTCCACAGATTTAACCATTACTAATTCTACGAGACTAGCCACTACAACCTCATTTGATGTCTTTCATACTGCAGATTTGCATGCAGCAGTTTCAACTGTTCCCACAGGATCTATCGTAAACACACCTGGTAATACAGACATCCCTAACATAGGATCCTTACCCCCTCTTGCTACATCGAGATTCACCCTACCTACTCTTTCCCTTCCACCTTCTTCTTCAGTAGCCGACCTCAGTGAGCATATGTAGAAAATGAAACAAGATTACGCCAAAAATAAGGAAGAATTAGGTTGGCAAGTTGTGACTGGCAAAAATCGGCATTCTCGATCAGCTAGTCCACGTCTCGAACCTATGAGATACACACTCATCATAGGGGACTCTGATAGTAATTCAACATGATAGTACTTTACTAGAACTGTAGAGGTATTTCCAATAAGAACACACGAAATACCCTATGCAATTTTTGCAAAAAGGAAAGACCAGACTTTCTTTGTATAGCAAAACCAATGTCCGATATTAAAACCATTCAAGTCGCTTTTGGCAAAACTTGGGTTATACCTTCATCGGCTCAAACTCCACAACGGTCAGCAAACTTTGGCTCTTTGCAGTCCCCGTAGTGGCAGGTGATACAACATATAACGGTCACTTACACAGCAAATTCAAAAATCTTTCTTTTAACACTTATTTATGGTAAGGGAACATATGTTAGAAGAAGGGACCTTTGGGACTCACTATGGGCGATTTCAGATACTCAAGCCCCTTGGCTAGTGATAGAAGACTTTAATGCTGTTCTTGGATCCCATGAAACTACTGGCTTGACTCGTAGTAATACCTCTATCGAAGATTTTAGTGTTATGATCTCTTCCTGTAACTTGGTTGAAATTGACACTAAAGGGGCATTTTACACTTATTGTAAAGGTGGACTTTCTCAAATACGATCAATATTAGATCGTGGGTTGTGTTCAGAATCCTTTCTAGATTCTTGGTCTACAGTTTCCTGTTGTACCCTTCCTAGACACTGCTCAAATCACCATTTGCTTTTACTCACGGCTTCTGCAACAGGGAATGGCGGTCCAAGGCCGTTTAGGTTTCATGGTATGTGGCTCGAATACCCTGGATTTATGGATTTAGTACATGCCACTTGGTCGGTGCCTATCCAGGCTAGCGCGATGGGTATTGTTATTGGCAAACTTAAGGCTCTTAAATTGGTTCTCAAGACATGGAACAAAACTGTCTTTGGTAATTTAAATCAAAATATTGTAATTGCAACAAATACACTGGCTGACATTCAACAGCATTATAATGATGATTCTTTCTACGAAGAACTGCTGCAACTGGAGTCCGATGCTCACGCTGACTTAGATAGATTGTTGCGTCAGCAAGATATCTTTCTAAGAGAAAAGATCAGATTAAAATGGCTGAAAGGTGACGATAGAAACTCCACTTTTTTTCACTCATTACTTCGTCATTTATGAGCACAAAAACCTTTGACACACTTGGAAATTAATGGAGAAATAACTAATGATCCAAAGGTAATAGCCACTCATATTTTGGATTACTATGAAAATCTGTTCTCAAGTCAGATAGGTGGAATGACAAATCTTGCTCTCATAGAGTCAGTGGTGCCCTCCCTGGTCACCTCTGTGGATAATCAAAGTTTACGACACATACCGTCATCAGAAGACATACGAGCTACAGTTTTTGAATTGGATCCAATGAGTGCCCCGAGACCAGATGGGTTTACTGGTAAAAATTTTCAGCAATGCTGGGACATTATTAGTACAGATATTGTACGAGCGATACAAGATTATTTTAAAACAAGTCGGATACACCCGGGACTAAACTCAAATTTCTTAATTCTTATACCCAAGCACCAGCAAGCAAGCTCTATTGATCAGTATAGGCCTATTGCTTTAGGCAACTTTATGTTCAAGTTAATAACAAAGATTATTGCTGGCAGATTAGGACATATATGCGCTCGTATTCTATCTCAAAATCAATTTGGATTCATTCAAGGTCGAAACATTGGCGATTGTATAGCGGGTGCTTCTGAATGTTTTAACGCTATGCAACTTTCTAGCCAACAAGGTAACATCGCTCTGAAAATTGACATTCACAAAGCTTTTCACACTATGCGCTGGGATTTTATTTTAAAAGTGATGCAATGCTTTGGTTTCGACAACATTTTCCTGGGCTGAATTCAAGATATATTTGCATCAGTGAGAATCTCAATTTTGGTTAATGGTTCACCCAGGGGCTATTTTTCTTGTTCTAGAGGCGTCCGACAGGGGATCCTTTGTTCCCCCTATTATTTTGCATAGCTGAAGATTTCCTCAGCAGATACCTTGAAAAATTGGTTGATACATGGCATTTACTCCCAATCTCTTCACCCAGAGGAGTTCGTGCGCCAACACACTTTTTATATGCAGATGATCTTATTTTTTGTCGTGCAAGTGAGACTAACATTCAAGCGTTAACTAAGGCTTTTCCCTTGTATAGTCGCCTTTCAGTTCAAATGGTAAATTTAGAAAAATCTTTTATCTACTTTGGTAAAGGTGTTACACCGAACAACATTTTATCACTTCGGAATTTATCTGGCATGCGCACTGGAAGATCATCCTTGTCTTACTTGGGCATTAATCTCTTCCAAGAGGCTCTGAAAAAGTGTTGGTTTTAAAGCTTAGCAGATAAAATTCGTGTGAAAATTGAGGCCTGGAATGGGCTGACTATTTCTTTGGCAGGACGGCGTTGCTTGATTTCTTCGATCATTCAGGGTACATTTCTTCACTCATTTCAGATATATAAATGGCCAAAAAAAGTCCTTTAAGACCTAACAAAAATCATTCGCAATTTCTTTTGGTCTGGAAAGATCAATATAGTCAAACAGGTACAAGTGGCTTGGAAAGACTATTGTCGTCTAATAGATGAATGAGGTCTTGGTTTGCGGGATATCTGTCTTCTAAATGAGGCCATGCTAAGAAAGTTCGCATGAAGGGTAATCACAGGGAGCTCTAATACTCTGCTTTTACTTACGTAGCAGATATCTAGCAAAAAATGGCTCTCCACGGAACTATTATGTCTGCTCATCAGTCTGGCTTGGTTTGCGACCTCACTATTTAACTCTCTTGGAGGAATCCAGGTGGTTAGTTGGAAGGAATTCTACAGTTATGTTTTGGACAGACAATTGGTTAGGTATTCCACTAATTAATAGGATGGATAACCCACCAGTGGACCCTTCAATACATCACTTGTGGGGGACTACATCCGTGAAGATGGTTGGAATTTACCACAATCCTTCAAAGACTCATATCTAAATATTGCCTCAGAAATTCAGTCAACAGTCGTTGGCATTGGCTCGGACATTAGAGTTTGGACACACTCATTTAAGGGAGATGTTACAGCCAATGAAACTTATTATTCACTACGTGTGGTTGGGGAACGCAAGATTTGGGGTAAGGCCATCTGGGCTCATTATATACCACCCTCACGATCTATTTTGCTATGGCGTGCTATTTAAAATAAACTTCCAATGGATTGTCAGTTAAAAAGGAGGGGATAATCGTTTCCTTCCCGTTGCTCGTTATGTGGATCCAAGGAGGAAACTCTATCACATCTTTTTTTAAGTAGTCATTTTGCAGGTGCTCTTTGGGACTTCCTATGCTTCTTCTTTGGAAAACGACCATGTACAGACTCTTTGATCCTAAACCTATGGAAGACCGCAATGGCAATGGAATTTGGATCACAACTCGCCAATTTATGGAAAGTAGGAATTGTTTCAGTCATCTGGGTGATTTGGACTACTAGAAATGACTATCGATTTAACAACAAGAGGACGACGCTGAGTTCGGCTTTTGCCATAGTATAACGTTTTATCCGTAAGGCGAGTCTCTCAAAGAGTGGTTGCATTTGAAATACTGTGGATGATCTACAGGTACTTAGGCGACTTCGAATAACAAGCATCCCAAGACGGGCTCCAAGGATTATAGAGGTTAATTGGAAGGCGCCACCTCTCGGGATGAATAAAGGTCAATACAGATGGTGCAGCTTTTGGAGCACCAGGATTATCTGGTTGTGCAGGTATTTTTCAAACTTTTAGATCATTTGTTAAGGGTTGTTTTTGTATTCCGCTTGGAGTATCATATGCTTTTGAAGCAGAACTAGCGGCAGCCATTTGAGCGGTGAAATATGCATATATATTTCACTGGAGGCGTCTTTGGTTGGAATCAGACTTAGGATATGTTGTTGCTCTCTTTCAGACTCGGTCTTCTTCGATTCCTTAGAGATGACATTCTGCTTGGACGAATTGTTTAGATAAAATTACCCATATGGAGTTTCACTGCTCACATATTTACAGGGAGGGCAATGCTGCAGCTGGTAGTTTAGTTTCTAGGGCTCCTAGTTTATGTACAGCAACTTGATGGTGGAATGTCCCATCTTTCGCTAGCTCTTTCATTTATTCAGATGCTAACAACAAACCTAATTATAGGTTTTGTTGAGAATATTTATTTGTATCCTTAATTTTATTAATATTTAAAAATATTAGTGATTAAGTGGTTTAATGAAAAAGGTACTAAGGAGGTGCCAACCTAGTTAGAATGTCCCAGTACACCCACCAAAACTGCTAGCTACAACATTTTATAAAAATATTAAGTATTTTGTCATTGAAGTTTTTTTAAAAAATGGAATTTAACATAAAGTTGGATTTCGTTTGCTTTACAAATTGTATGGTGTATATTTCACTCCCTCCCTCTTCCACACCAACAACGCTGCTGCTCAAGAATCATCCACTGTTAAGTTCGTTAAGCTCCATTGACGCCATTCACTAATCCTATAGTCTCCACAGTCAACTCTCCCACTCTCTAGCCGTTTTTATTCTGTAATATGTATGATACCTATCTCACTTTGTGATTCTCTAATCTGTGTTATTAGCCTGTCTTTTCATATGACTGGGTTTTTATTTATACATTAATTTATTTTAGTTTCATCGTCCCTTTTCTATTAGGTAAATTTAGATAATCAAGAAACAACATCCTGAGTCACAATCTACGATAGTGTGATTACCCTATTAGATGAGATCATAACGATTTTCTGTGACATTATCAGATATTTTACTTGGAAGAATGTCTGATTTTTATCAAATGGAGCGTAGAATCATTAACTTGGAGGATGGGTGGAAAGACATACAGAGAGGGATCGAGAAGCTGAAGAGCATTCTGGAAGGGTTACCTGAGACTCCATTCAACCCTGAAGAACATGTGATGCTATATACGTATCCTTTGTGCTGTTTAGATTCTAAATCTTTTTATGCATCACTGAACTTTTTAAATATATTGTCACGGTTGGCCATTTTGGTCAATACACACAACAGTTACTTTGTTATGGTTGATTGGTAATTGTTTTGTGCTCGTAAACATATTGGTTTTTAATACCATTATAAATAAATAACTTGACTGGTACTAAATACTAATATGAATTTGGCATGAATAATACGAACACGCACTACACAGCAGAACACAAAACACCATGGCTGAAACCCGAGATTTTTTCCTTAATTTCAAGTGCAGAACCGTATATAACATGTGTACACAGGAGCGTCGTCATGATTATTCTCAACAGCTTTATGACAAGTATCAGGAGGTGTTTCAAGAATATATTGGTTCAAAGGTGAGGGTGTTTACCAACATTATATTTATTTTTGATTTACGCAACAATATATTGGCACTGTTTTGGGCACGCTATTATTGTGGAAGACTTGGTATTGGACTTAACAAAAATAATATTTTGTCAAGACCTACCTTAATTCTTTAAAACTTATTATTGGATGCTTTTTGTCTTTTCTTGGATGGGGTGAAAGTGATGTTGATAGTCATAATATATTCAAATAATATAAAACCATGCCCTTGCTTATATCTTTAATTCATGTCTGCTTGAATAGTTATAGCATTCTCTTATTTTAAATTTTAGAAAGAATTCATAATATCTATATTCAAAATTTGTTTCATAAGACTCTGCTCATACTTATTTTACTAATTCTGGGAACACCCTTTGTTTCTTTTTTTCTTTTGCATGCTCATCTTAAAGGTGTTACCATCCTTGAGAGACAAGCATGATGAGTTTATGCTAAGGGAACTTGTTGGAAGATGGATAAAACACAAAAATATGGTTAGGTGGCTCTCACACATCTTTCGCTATCTTGATCGCTACTTTGTTGCCCGGCGGTCGCTTCCACCACTGAACGATGTTGGATTTACTTGCTTCCGTGACTTGGTTAGTTATTTGTCCTACCTTTGGTACCTAAATACAAAATAAAAAAGAAAATAATTCTAATGTTTATATGTATGTAATTATAGGTTTATCAGGAGGTGAAAGCTAAGGCCAAGGACGCTGTGATTACTTTAGTAAGTTGCAACAATACTGATCCTTGTTTTGATTCTTATTGTTTCACTAGTAAACATTTGAAATATTTATGCTTGTTTGCCAGATTGATAAGGAACGTGAAGGAGAGCAGATTGACAAAGCACTGCTGAAGAATGTTATTGATATATTCGTAGAAATTGGGATGGGAAAAATGGATCCTTATGAGCAGGACTTTGAACAATTCATGCTGGATGATACTGGTGGTTACTATCGTCGTAAAGCATCAAACTGGATTGTGGAGGATTCTTGTCCAGATTACATGTTGAAGGCTAGTTTATATTTTCTATTTGTTGTATCTAAACTTGTAACCTTATTAGTAAAACATGTGATTCTAAGCAGCTTTAGATGAACAAACCATGCAGGCTGAGGAATGCTTGAAAAGGGAGAGGGATAGAGTTTCTCATTACCTGCATTCTAATAGTGAGCAGAAGTTGGTGGAGGTTTGTTAGTACTTCTATATTTTATGAAAGTCTTTATTAGTACTAGAAATGCATTTTTGCTTTAAGTCTGGCTTTATTTGTTGCTGCACCTGTAGAAAGTACAACAAGAACTGTTGGTGTCCTATGCAACCCAATTACTTGAAAAAGAGCATTCTGGATTTAGCTCTTTGCTTCACGACAATAAAGTACAATAATTTTTTTAGTTGATTTTGCTTTAGTGATTTATATATTTTTTTTAACTTATTTATGATATTTTAACTTGATTGTTTTGCTTTTCAGGTGGAGGATCTTTCTAGAATGTTTAGGCTTTATGATAAAATATCCCAAGGATTGGAACCTGTTGCTAATGTATTTAAACAGGTGCTTTGTTTCATCTGATTATCCCTTTTAGCCAGTCTTTTGCTTAGCTTTTTTTTGGGTACTTAAGTTGGATTCTTTTTGCAGCACATTACTACTGAAGGGACAGCCTTGGTCCAGCAGGCTGAAGATGCTGCTACCAATCAGGTATAACATACTGGTGATTCTAAATGTAGTAACTCTTGTTCTTGCTTACATAATGTGGCCGTGTAAAACTTTTTCTTGGTTTTGATTTTGACTTGTGGTCCTCATCTTTAGTAGGCACTTGATGAATTCAATTTTGCAAGTTTTGCCTTTTTTATTTTGCAATGTCACATGCCTTTTTTGTCTAACAAAAATGCTATAATACTGGTATTCTGAACCATTTTTGGAAATATACTCTTGATTTCCTAGCCATCTTGATTTCAATTTAAATATGGCATTCTTTTGTCCTTCTCTTCTCTGGAAAATATTAAATCTTGTAATATGGGTATGTTCTATTCCTGTTTCTTTTAAGTGCTTACCATGGCACTGAAAGAGTTATCGATGTCTATTGCTCAAGGTATAATATCTTATTTGCATTATGCTGTACTTTAGTTCTCATGTTATAAATTACCTATTTTTCTTGAATTTTTCTCCGGGTTGCTAGACTAAATAGGTAAAATTTGTGGTTTAAATTGGTTTTTATATAATATTTGTTATTTTGGATTTATTTTCCTCCTACCAATTTGAAGTTGTATTTCGACCAATTTTTTTGAATGTGTATGATTTAGTGTTCTCATGTTATGCATGTTTCCAGTGGTATCTTCTAGCATTCATCTGTGCCATGTATCATTTAATAATTATATTTATTTCAGCACTAGAGAAAGTTTCCCTATGAGAATGATGTGATCCCCTGACCTGGTTGTTGTAGAAGTTTGTCAAAGATCACCTCATTGACCATGTGATCTTTTATATGTACTATTTTCTGTGCATTTTTTGTGTGGATTCAGTAGAGGTCCTCTAAATGAAGACGTTGTCATCTTTATTTTTAATGATTGTTCATGTTGCTCAAGTAGATAACTTTGCTTCTTCAGGGTGCAAATGGTGCTGTCATGTCGAAACTGGTAAATTATTCCCTTTCATTGTTTAATGATGTTTGGATAGGATTTACTTGATTTGTGTGGCATGCAGGTCCTAGTTAGAAAAATTATCAAGCTACATGACAAGTATATGACATATGTAACTGATTGTTTTATGAGACACACCCTGTTTCACAAGGTAATGCTGGCAACCTCCCATAATATCCCTTTTATTACTGAGTTACTGATTATCCTTTTCCTCTTTTGGGTAGGCCTTGAAGGATGCTTTTGAGGTCAAAACTGTTGCTCGCAGAACTGCGAGCAACAGTTCAATTGCAGAACTGCTGGCTGTATGCTGTGATAATATTCTCAAGAAGGGTGGGAGTGAAAAGTTGAGTGATGAGGCTGTAGAAGAAACTCTGGAGAAGGTATTTTTGCTAGGATTTTGAGAACATGTTTATGCCCATATATGTGATGTTCATATCAGAATTAGGCTCAAGTTAACTTTATTTTGATCTCTCGTATCTGTAGACAGTTAAGCTGCTTGCTTGTATTAGTGACAAAGACCTATTTGCGGATTTTACAGGTAAAAGTTGATTTCTCTCGAGGATTGGAACCTGTTGCCAATGTATTTAAACAGGTGCTTTGTTTCATCTTATTATCCCTTTTAGCCAGTCTTTTGCTTAGCTTTTTTTGGGGTACTTAAGTTGGATTCTTTTTGCAGCACATTACTACTGAAGGGACAGCCTTGGTCCAGCAGGCTGAAGATGCTGCTACCAATCAGGTATAACATACTGGTGATTCTAAATGTAGTAACTCTTGTTCTTGCTTGCATAATGTGGCCTTGTAAAACTTTTTCTTGGTTTTGATTTTGACTTGTGACCCTCATCTTTAGTAGGCACTTGATGAATTCAATTTTGCAAGTTTTGCCTTTTTTATTTTGCAATGTCACATGCCTTTTTTGTCTAACATAAATGCTATAATACTGGTATTCTGAACCAGTTTTGGAAATATCCTCTTGATTTCCTAGCCATCTTGATTGCAATTTAAATATGGCATTCTTTTATCTTTATCTTCTCTGGAAAATATTAAATCTTGTAATATGGTTATGTTCTATTCCTGTTTCTTTTAAGTGCTTACCATGGCACTGAAAGAGTTATCGATGTCTATTGCTCAACGTATAATATCTTATTTGCATTATGCTGTACTTTAGTTCTCATGTTATAAATTACCTATTTTTCTTGAATTTTTCTCCGGGTTGATAGACTAAGTAGATAAAATTTGTGGTTTAAATTGGTTTTTATATAATATTCGTTATTTTGGATTCATTTTCCTCCTACCAATTTGAAGTTGTATTTCGACCAATTTTTTTGAAGGTGTATGATTTAGTGTTCTCATGTTATGCATGTTTCCAGTGGCATCTTCTAGCATTCATCTGTGCCATGTATTATTTAATAATTATATTTATTTCAGCTCTGGAGAAAGTTTCCCTATGAGAATGATGCGATCCCCTGACCTGGTTGCTGTAGAATTTGTCAAAGATCACCTCATTGACCATGTGATCTTTTATCTACTATTTTCTGTGCATTTTTTGTGTGGATTCAGTAGAGCTCCTCTAAATGAAGACGTTATCATCTTTATTTGTAATGATTGATCATGTTGCTTAAGTAGATAACTTTGCTTCTTCAGGGTGCAAATGGTGCTGTCATGATGGAACAGGTAAATTTATCCCTTTCATTGTTTAATGATGTTTGGAAAGGATTTACTTGATTTTTGTGGCATGCAGGTCCTAGTTAGAAAAATTATCGAGCTACATGACAAGTATATGACATATGTAACTGATTTTTCTACGAGCCACACCCTGTTTCACAAGGTTAGGGTTGTAGAATGCTGGCAACCTCCTATAATATCCCTTTTATTACTGAGTTACTGATTATCCTTTTCCTCTTTTGGGTAGGCCTTGAAGGACGCTTTTGTGGTCTTTTGTAATAAAACTGTTGCTGGCAGGTCAAGTGCAGAACTGCTGGCTGCATTCTGTGATAATATTCTCAAGAAGGGTGGGAGTGAAAAGTTGAGTGATGAGGCTTTAGAAGAAATTCTGGAGAAGGTATTTTTGCTAGGATTTTGTGAACATGTTTATGCCCATATATGTGATGTTCATATCAGAATTAGGCTCAAGTTAACTTTATTTTGATCTCTCGTATCTGTAGATAGTTAAGCTGCTTGCTTATATTACTGACAAAGACGTTTTTGCGGAGTTTTACAGGTAAAAGTTGATTTCTCTCTATGTTTGACTATTGTCATAAAATTGCAACTTGTTTACCAATTATGATTTGGAACTATTTTGTGCCATGATTTTTAAAGGAAAAAACTAGCTCGTCGCTTGCTTTTTGATCGAAGTCAAAGTGAGGACCATGAAAGGAGCATATTAACAAAGCTGAAGCAACAATGCGGTTGGCAGTTTACCTCAATGGAACGCATGGTTTGTTACCTAGACTATTTGGCCTAAAATACCAGCTTTTTTTGCTTTTTCTTTTTTTGTGAAGGGGTTGCTCCTTGACACCATTTTTTGGTTTTATCTAGGTCAAAGATTTGACACTGGCAAGGGACCTTCAGAGTAATTTTGAGGAATATCTTCAAACTACCCCAGATATAAGTCCTGGGATTGATCTAACAGTCACGGTCCTTACTACAGGATTCTGGCCTAGTTATAAATCCTTTGATTTAAACCTTCCTGCAGAGATGGTAGAATATATTTCTTCACCCTTTGTGAATGAATATTAAATTTTTCCACATATAGAAATTACTAATGTCATTCATGTTATTGTTATTTTCTCCCAATACAGGTGAGATGTGTTGAAGTGTTTAAGGGTTTCTATGAAGTAAAAACAAAACACAGAAAACTTACATGGATTTACTCTTTGGGCACTTGCAACATTACTGGTAAGTTTGATGCAAAGCCAATCGAGTTGGTTGTCTCCACCTATCAGGTATTTTATTGCACAGTACCTTTCTTCATTATGTTAAGGCCTTAAAAACTAGAATCATAGCATTTGAAATGTTGTCCTATCTATTTTGTAGGCAGCTGCTCTTTTGCTATTTAACACTGCAGATAAATTGAGCTACTCTGAAATCATGACTCAGTTAAACGTATCACATGATGACTTGATTAGATTACTCCATTCTCTTTCCTGTGCAAAATATAAGATCATCATCAAGGAGCCTAATACAAAAACTATCACACCTAATGATACTTTTCAGTTCAACTCCAAGTTCACAGACAGGATGAGGAGAATTAAGGTTTATACCTCTTAGAATTCTCATCATAATGCCCTCTTATTGCTTCTTTACTTGCCTTTTTATCTGTTATTTGTATTTTGTGCTGAAAAAAGATGGTACTTTTGAAAACGTTCTTTCTAGATTCCTCTTCCACCGGTTGATGAAAGGAAGAAGGTAGTTGAGGATGTTGACAAAGATAGGCGATATGCTATTGATGCTGCAATTGTGCGTATCATGAAGAGTCGGAAAGTCTTGGGTCATCAACAATTGGTTTTGGAATGTGTTGAGCAATTGGGCCGCATGTTCAAGGTACGTATTCTTTGCATGTATTTTTGTTTCATGTTTTCTCAAACACGGTATTTGGCGCTGGATCAATAATTTAAATCTATTGAAAGATACGAAACTATTATTTGTCCTCAAGCACTGTTTTTCACACTTTATGCAGCCTGATATTAAAGCTATCAAGAAGCGAATTGAAGATCTCATCACTCGTGACTATCTCGAGAGAGACAAAGACAATCAAAATGTTTTCAAGTACCTGGCGTGATTCAAGCTGCACATGGCTATTTGAAGAGTGACAAGGTGTAACCATAAAAACAATAATAATAACAATAATAATAATTTTAATTTATAAAATGGAGTGTTTGTGTTGGAATATGATTGTAATTAAGTTACTTAAAAAATTAGAGTTTGAATTCAACAAGGAAACAATATAAAATAAAAAGCCTAAAATAAAGAGTGAAATATTTTTACGTTAATTTTTTCTCTCTTTCTCCCTCTCTTTGGTTTCTAGCATTATAGGATTTAAATTAACGATAGAAGTAATTTCATGGTAGGAATTTAATCCCAAAATTTACATCATTTGATAGTTTTCATATGTTTTTATTAAGATTTTTAAGGAAAAATAAAAAATTCTAAATTTTTATGATGCAATTCTACGTAATCTGAGTTTTCTATAAAATTTTGTGACTTTTTATGACTACAATTAAGAGGAAAAAAAGATACTATAATGAAATCTCAAAACCTTAAAATTCTAAGTCAAGTGTATGTTTTTATAATTTTGAAATAGTTAAGTTCTGAATTAGGACTTCAAATTTTTATTATAAAATATAGACATGTTTTCTAGTCTAATGATTTTTGAATCACTCAAAAATAATTTATTTTCTAATTTTCGTGAATTTTCAAAGTTAGTTATGAAAATCTGAAATTATGCCGTTTTTGCATTAACATTCAAACTAAAAATAGTTTTTAACTCTTTAATCTAGTTATTTTAATCTAAAATTTTAATAACAGCTTTAAATATATGTTATTGATTGTTTATGAAAATTTCAAAGCCAAATTATTTTTATAGAATATTTGAGATATTTTTCAATAAGGAGTACTTTGACCAGAAAATTTCCTAACTGATTTCGTAAACTGATTTTCAAGTATGTTTTAAATATGATTCCTACATCATTTGAATCTGAACATTTTAGTATAAATAGATATATATGTCTAGTTTGACTCCAAGAAATTTTACGAAGAAACTAGTTTTTAATGTTCGGTAAAAAATCATGTATTGGGACATGTTCATGTTAGCTTAGATTTTTAGGTTATAATAAGTGTCCTACAAGTGCAAAGAAAATTTTAGAACATAAATTATTTATCAAAAGTGTCATAATTGATGGAATCATACAAGGAATAGGATTTAAGAATGAATAAAAGAAAAAATAAATATTTATATCCTTATAGTTAAGATTATAAGTTGATTCTTTTATTTTTAAAAATTATAGGATAATATTGACTGTGTCTAAATCATATGGTATTGTCAAATTTTGCAGCATATTTGAGGCAAGTAAACTGGCCCTATTTGAAATATTAAGTATAAATTTATTTGTTTGTCTAATTATGTGATTGTTTGTGGTTATAAAAATGTGCTTGTGTTATGTTATTGTTTGGGGTGAAATAATATTTTATGAATGTATATAATCTATTTTTCAAGTTTTTTTATGTACAATTGAGCATCGTTTGACATATGCATCATTTCATGCATGTCATCATAAGCATAAGTTTTATAAAAGATTTTATTCATATGAAGCCTTTCAAAAGAAATAAGATCTTTCTAAGCATAGTTTTCAAACAAGCATATGTTTTGATATGATGCTTGAATCTTTCAAATATAAGTTAAGTGTCTTGGAGCGACACGATATGATAAGTTGTGATAAGTTTAAGGGCCATGTGTGGGAAGTGTTTCTCATGTAAGTTAGGGTACCTGGGGATTAAAGAGTCATTACTTTTGGTTTGGACATATGTGTGTATGTGAAAATTATGTACGGAATTTCAATTTTGCTAAGTTATAAGTTAAATTTCACTTGCATATGCCTTTCACACGTGCCAGTCGTCGACGAGTGACATATGTAAGGCTCCACTATGATAAGTTTAATGGATAATTCATGGTACTCCTAAAAAAAGAATAAGTGTTTCTAAGAAATAGCAATGTTTTGCAAGCTCTATCCTATAAGCATTAAGCATGTTATATAATAAATAAAAATGCATTGCAAGGTTTACTACATAAGCATAAGCATGTACTCGACAAATGCATTACAAGCATTACTCCATATGCATAAGCATGATATAAGAAAATGTTATTGTTAAGTATGGTTTTTATGTTGTGTTGTTTAATGTTTCAATTATGATGAATTTATTTACTGAGTGATATCACTTATCTAAGTTTTATTTACCATTTTTTAGGAAATTGCATAAGAAAGATTTGGCAATATTATTAAAAATTGTTGGTCTCATAGGTTGGTTTTGTCTAGCATGCTAAGTTTAAGAAATTTTGTTGCTAAATCATATCGTTATTGAATTTTATAATTATTAAATTTTAAGTTATTAATGTTTTAAATTAAGAATATTTACATTGATAGGTTATTTTAAAAATTTAATCCACATTTATGATCTTCTTTTGATTTATTTAAGTATAGATACACAAGGTCTAATCTGAAACTCGACATTTATTAGAATTGCTTTGAGCAGAGTGCACCATTGCTTGGTAGCCTGGAGATTTAGGAGTACATAAACTGTTTAATAGTATATAGTTTGGCTGTAAATGATGTTTATTCTTTTAGCATTTCTTGAATTATTCATAACATAAAATTTTGTCGATCGATCTCCTGGCCATTTTTGCTAGCCGAGTTTTTTTATTCACTTGAGAAAATATTTTTCATATGATAATTTAATTCTCTTTTTTACTGTTTAGCCTAAATGGTACATAGAGTCAACATTTTGAAATAATGACAACTGTTAAAAGTATTTTTGGTCCTCTCTCAATAGCTTAAACTTTTGGAAGAGTTAATTTTTCAACAAATTCAAACATTATGTTAGATTGGAAGGTCTTATGTTCGAATACAATTATTTATTGAATTGTAAGTGTTTAGTTTGTATATTGTATTTAATCAATGCTTGTAATTGGAGTTAGCAGTCAATAATCTCTTTATGTGTATATATACTCCTTGTAGAATCTTTTGTGGTCCAGTGGTAAGACTCCTCCTCCCCCCACTAGGAACCCAAGTTCGAATCCCACCATGGGTGTGTGTGTTGTTTTCTCTTTATTTAATAAAAAAAAGGGCCTTTAGAGCATTTTTTTTAATTAAAAAAAAAAAAAAAAAAGTAATCTACGTAAACAAAAGTTAATAATACAATTTACATTCAGTTTTATCTCTACTTTAATTTTCTATAATGATATCAGAGCTATGAAGCTTAGAGCTTCCTTGATCCTAAAAGAATCAAAATCGTCTGCATGATTGATGATTGTCTCTCTTAAAATTAGATTGATTGCAAAGCATCCAATTCTAGTCTTTCTCTCTCTCTCTCGCACATATTTTCTTGGTTATTTCTTGTTCTTGCTTCCCTGTTCAACTTTAGGTTTTCGTCACCATCAAATTTCAGACTCAGACCAGATCGAAACTTCAAAATTACCACTGCCCTTTGTTAATTGAATAACTCAATTTTACAAAACTTTCTTAAAGTCTATTTCTTGAGGTATCATCAAAATGGAGTTCAATTCGTGGAGCACTTGTTTCTCAACTTCATCATCTTCTTTCAAAGCATTATCAATGGCTATCTTGATTTCCTGAGATTTCTTTTGAGTTTTTTTCAATTTTTTGGTCCCCTGTTGAATATTCTTTTTGTGTCACTTTTCTATTTCATCAAGAATCTGACTCCGAGATTGGACTTCATTGATTGTAATGGTGCGAACATCAAGATTCTGCCCATTTAAGGTTCAATAGCATTGAGATTTTGATTGTTGCTGAAAGTAATCCCTTGCCTCTGCCTGGTTTTGCATCGTCAGCCCCAAAGACCTCTTCACTTTCAACTTCACCGTCTACCATTCTCTTTCATTGAAGCTCACCAAATTACCCATCTTGTGGTTCGATTCCTTTGTCATTTGGGTCTTCACTTCTTTGTTCTTGACATCATGATCTTGGTTCTGTAAATTTGGGTTTTCATTGTGATTTCATGTTCAAGGGATGTTGTTGGCTTTAAAGATAACATGAGCAGTTGAAGTAATGGATTTAGTTACTGCTTTCGTTGATTTTCCAAAGGTTGGTGTATCACCATAAATGGGTTATGTTCTTGAGAAAAAAAAAAATCTCAAGGAGATTCTTTTACCTAAGTATGGCTGCTGATTAGCTTGAATTAGAGAACCTATGTATATTGTTAGTGGGCTCATTGTTGCATTAGTTCTTTTGTTCGTCTTTTAGAAAGATGCGTGTGATATTTGGTTTATTGTTGGTTCATCTTCAAGAATTGAATATCGAAGTTTGATCAATTTTGCTTAGTTTTGATCTAGAGAGCTCTAGTGTGAGCATTTGTTTTTGCTCGTCTCAATATTTGAGATTTTGAGCATTGTATTCAGTTTTTTCTAGTATTTTTCTCCTCAGTGAGATTAGGACCTGATGATTTATTTTTTGCTTATTTCTGTATTTGAGAATTAGAGCCTTGCATTCAATTTCTTCTAGTATTTGTCTTTCAACGAGACTAGGACCTAATGTTCAGTATTAACGTTTGCTTCTAGCAATCCAATTAGTTTTCTCTTTTGCTAGTGTATTGGATCACTTAGCTTTTATTTTCAATATTACTTGCTCTTTCATAAGCGTAAGTTGATTTTTTAAAGTGTTGTCTTCGTTTTGTTCCTTATAAGTCAAATTGATGGTAGTTTACTACCATCAATTTGAGAGGAAAATATTAGAGTTAATAGTTAGTAATCTCTTTATGTGTATATATATCCCTTATAGAATCATGTAATTTACACAAATAAAAATTAATAATACAATGTAAATTATGTTTTCTCTCTTCTTTAATTTTCTATAACTTGTGAGAGTAATAAATGTATAAAAATATTAGCTTTTTTTTAAATAGCTTGAATTTTTTCGACCACTTTTAATATAACAGATCCAGAGAGACATAAAAGTATAGTTTGATAATTTTAAGCTTCTTTGAGATTGTTTTCAAATGACTTTTAATAGAACATCTTTACGTTGGCTTTGGAGATGTCTCTCATGCTTTATCGGGTTTAGCTTGAGGCATAAGAGTATAAAGTTTTTTTTTTTATAACCAGTATAATAGGTTATTTATTCTCGATATAATAATCCTAAGTTGGTCATTCTAATGTTTGCTTATCACATGAGGTTAGGTAGGGGCATATTAGGGCATGCATTCATTTTTCTTGTTTTATAATAATCTTAAAAATGTATTACATGTTGGATGACAACTACAATTTTTTTACTTTAGAGCTTATGTTTTAATTTTGGAAAGTTTTGAAGAAATTTCAAAATATGCTATAAGACATCCCATTGCAAAAATATTACAACAAAAATGTAAAACAATAAAATGACAAATATACCCTCTAAGTGACATTCAGCTGATACATTCCTACCGAACTGTATATCTATTAAATTTACATCTACCTACCGCCACATCAGCCACGCTTCTAGCCGCTCCACCAGACTCGCTGCCAGCCAGGCCAACCAATCGCACCAGACTGTTTGTGCCAAACCAACATGTCAAGACTATTCATATGTCCAATTTTATGGATTTTTGATTACTTTATATTTATTATATTTGTAGATAATTAGATTATTTCATATATATTGAAATGAATCTATTTTTATTGATCAATTTTATGTATTTTTTGAGATAAATTGGTTAGGATACGAGATAGGAGATGATGAATAGGGCGAAGAAAATATGCAGCAGGTTCGGTAGGGGTTATCAAACCATACTGTTTTGTTTGGTAGGATCTACCGAACGTACCTGTATAGTTCGGTAACCCCTACCGAACCTACCGCATATTTTCTTCCCTCCCCTCACGAACTTTATCCATTTACATGTATGTTACCAAACATATCATGTATGTTCGGTAGGGGTTGTTGAACCTATATAATATGTTCGGTAATGCTTACTAAACTACTGCGCAATTTTCAAAAAAAAATTTATATACCTATTTTAATTGCTTTTTGTTTTCATTTTTTTCAAAAAATTTTATTTGTTTTATATCATTTATATATGTATCCTCTATTTTTAATATTTTGGGTTAGGGTTTAGAGTTATTTATGGTAAATATAAAGATGGAGATGGAGGTGAGTGAGGAAAAAGAGGTGAGATGTATGAGAATTTTTTAAAGTGGATGTGGGGTGTGGAGTGTGGAGTGTGGAGTGTGGATGTGAGATATATTTTTTTAATTTTAAGCAAAAAGATTAAATTTATCATTTTATTATATTTAAAATATTTAATTATTTAACAGATTATTTCGAAGTAAAATTCGAGACTTCTCGAGAATTTTTCTTTTAATTTCTTTAAGTCTTACATTTTAGGGTTTAAAATTTAAAGTCATAGAAAAATATATAATTATTGCCTAATATATCAGCCATACATATATATGTGTGTATGTGTGTGTGTGTGTATATGTATGTATGTGTGTGTGTGTGGGGTGCATGACTCCATACATCCTATTATCATTTTAAAAAAGTAGCTTTGTCCTAAAATTTGTGTGTTAGTTTTTTCAAGTCTCATAATTTATAATAAAAAAAAAGGTAAAATTAGTCCTAGTTTTTAAATTATGTTAAAAACTACCAATGATATTATTTTCAAAGGATATTTGAGAGATTAAACAATTCTCACTCTTTAAATGTTTTCCAACAATTTTTTACTCCTATTTTAGTGTAACTTAACTTTAAAAATTACCTTAATTTTATTAGTTTTTAAGGTAATTTGATTGTAAATTTTATATTTTAAAGTTTTGAAGAACATGGTATGGGATTGATATGCTATTAAAATTAAAACAGTTTAATATAATTCAATGATAAAAAACTGCAAGAAATTATAAGTAGAGAGAAAAAATATGGTTCATCATATATTTATTGAAATTTTTTTTATAAAATAACTTTACATACAACCTTACAAAATGACTTTAAATCTAATAAAAATTGGGTTAAGTTTATAACTATAACTATTTAAACTAAGTATTACATTTTTAAACCTGTGACAAGTTAATTTATATTTTAAAATTTGTCACATGTAAAATAATAATGAAAATATGCAACCAAAATATTACACCTATACATTCCACTAATATTGAATGTAAATATTTAACTAAATTGAATCAATTTTTATAAATAGTCTTTCAAACAGTTTTATGAAAAGATTTGATACGAAAAAAAAAGGATAATGATAAAAAGATAAAGAGATTGAGTTATGTTGTTGTTGTTATTGTTATTATTATTATTTTTACTTTATTTAATTTGTTAGTTAGTTATTGTTATAAAAAAAATTAAAATTAGAATAAAAAGAGATAAAAGTTCTTTAGTTATCTTATTTTTTAATCATCCATAAAATAACCATTATTTTTAATAGAACAAACTTATAAGACTAATTTAGCTCATTAAAGAAAATAAAGAAACTTGTAGTGCTCAATATCACAATTTAAAGACTTAAATGTATTTTTAATCATAATTTTAAGATTAATTTGACCGTTTTTTTGCACCGAAGGAACAAAATAGTTACAAACTTAATTTTAGATTATTAAGCTCAATTTTAAGGTTAGGGTTAAATTTTAACGTCTTAGTACATAAATTTTATTACCATGATTGATATTTTCATATAAAGTATATAATTTGTTAAATTTATATAATTTTTTTTGCTTATTTTTTAAATAGAATTAATTTATCTCACCGGTGCTTAATAGCTTATATCCCTATATATATTTTGTGATTACTTGTCATCTAATAACTGTGTTTTGTTAAGTTTATTTTTTATTAAAAGTCTTTCAAGTCATTCTATAACCATTAGAAGTCTTTTTCCTTTCAGGGTACATGACACCACAATTTTTATAATTATTTTTAAAAAAAATATTAATTTTGTAATTTATGATTTGAGTATTTCAAGTTCCATAATTTATAAAAAAATATAGAATTAGTTATATTTTTAAATTTTTATTAAAAATTAATAGTGATATTTTTCTCAAAGAACTTTTATGATATAAAAACAATTTCACTCTTTGAATTTTTTCAACAAAATTTTCTCCCATTATCGAAACTTTTCAACATTACAACATAACTTTTAACATAATAAAAATTGAATTAAACTCTACAGCTTTAATGATTTGATATTAATATTATATTTCTAAAATTTGTAGTAATTAAGTATTACATTTTAAAATTTTATCACATATAAATTAAGAATGAGACTATCTAATTAAATATAACAAACTTAAATTCTACTAATATTTAAAAGTAAATATTTAATTAAATTAAAATATTTTTTAGGGAAAATAACAAAACTAACACCCCCAAAAAATATAATAACAAAACTAGCACCCCTGTGTTCAATTAAAATTGAACGACAATAATTTGGACTCGTTCAATATTGAACGTTCAATATTATCCGTTCAATTAGAATTGAATGACGATAATTAGACCTATTTAATATTTAATATTGAACGTTCAATATTTTACGTTCAAATTGAATATTGAACGTTCAATATTAAACGTTCAATTCTAATTGAACATAAGGGGGTGCTAGTTTTGTTATTATAATTTTTAGGGGGTGCTATTTTTGATAATTTTCCTATTTATTACAATGGTTCTTTTAAATTCTTAGATTTGCCAGATCTTTTAAGTCGTATAAATATTTAATTAAATTAAAATATTTTTTACAATGGTTCTTTTAAATTCTTAGATTCGCAAGATCTTTTAAGTCGTGTAAAATTCTCTTTAAAAATGATTTAGAACAAATTTTTGGTTTACTGTGATTTGAGAAAAGATATGTGACTTGAGTGCCAATAAGAAATGGAATATTTGGCTCATTCTTTTTTTTTTTTTTTCCTTTATTTAATTATTTAGTTAGCTTGGTTAAAAAAACTATTATTAGAGTAAAAAGACAAGTATTTTAGTTATTTCATTTTTTAATTGAAAAAATTGTTATTTTTTTTTAACATAATAAACTAACATTATTGGCTTCTAATGACTAATTTAGCCCATTAAAAAAATAATGAGACTTATGGTACTTAAAGCAATAATTTTAAAATTTAAGTGCATTTTTAAACATAATTTCATGACCAATTTGGCTCTTTTTTTTTTTTTCTTTCAATGGGTACTTTTAATCTCAATTTTATTTAAAACAATATACAATATGTGGAGCGCATAGGTTCAAAGTTTGGAGCATGTGCTTTGCAATCGAGCCTTCCATCACTGTCTCACACTGGCCTTTGACAGATATACCCCTCTTTGAGATTGGGTCCCCCTCAATGCCAATGATCCATATTATATGGGGATAGTATGTAGGTATATGATGATTGTCTACCTCCCTATTTCAAGTGAGGTGTTTTCTAAAAAAGAAAAAGAAAAAAAAAGTACACTTGATAGCTTTTTATAATTTAGAGAAAAATGTGGGTCTAATTCTTTAAATTAAGTTTTAGCATGAGTGTAATCTTCATAAGAGACCAATTAATAATAAATAATTTTATTTAAATAAGTTTTTACAAATTTTTTTTTTATATCAAGTGATTAAAGTATAATTAAAACTCAATCATTTAATAATAATAAATTAATAATTAATATAAAATATTTAATTTTTTTAATATTTATTGATTCTTACTATTTTTGTTTTATTATTATTATTATTATTTTTTAAAAAAACAAAAATTATGTATATAAATAAATTTTTTTATCACAGTTTTATTATTCTTGATTTATCTCTTAAATAATTAATATAAGTTTTATTTTTATCTTTATTAATAGTTCGTATTTTAATTACTTGATAATATATTATAATATTTTAATATAAAATTATTAAAATAATTTTATTTATTTTTAATTGCCCTTTTCTCAAGAGGCTGTACCATAACTTTTACGACCTGGGATTAAACTTCACCAACTTTAAAATCTAAAAGGCTACTACAGCCCGACCTATATTTTATTTTCTGAAATTTTAAACCGGTTTTGAAAATAAGAAAATTTTACATTATAGTATTTAACACCATGAAAAATATTTCTCAAATCCCAAATTAGTAATAGCCCAACCATAACCCAACGATCGGATAGCCAGGCTTGATGTAAATATACAATTTTTTTTTTTTTTTTAATTTGAATTTTAGAAAGGAAAAAAAAACTTCAGAAATTACGTATAAACAATATTTCAATTATTTATATTCTGAAAAAAATTAGAAATTGAAATCTGATTAATCGTCAACATGGCCCAAGTAGCCCCAGTCTCACCAGCTGTGTTCAGTTACTCTTGAGATCTCAATCTATATGAAGATTAAAATGGATACAATGTCTACTTAAATTACACATTAATTATTTTGGTACAAATTACAATCAAAATTTAATATCAAAATCTCTTTCTAGTTCATCATATGTATGCTTTTAAAGAATTAGCAACTAGAGGCTGGCTGAGGGCACATAAGAAAAGGAGGAAAAAGAATTGGAAAAATTTCAGTGAGGTCAGTTATAACATCATCTAGTAATAATGGTGACTGCTCCAGTTGCTAAACGGGCAATGATAGACATTTAAGTTATATTTAGTTTGTGGATTGAAAATGTAACAAGAATAAGAATGATAATAAGAATAAAATTTAATTGAAATAATGTTATTATTACGATGTTTATTTTAACAGTATAATCAAATAATTAAAAAATAACTTTTTTTTTTAATTTTTAAATAAGATAAAATGAGAAAGAATAATAAATAATTATACAAATATATGAAGAAGAAAAATAGAGCATTATAATGTATTCATGAGAATGTAGAAGGAATTAATATTCTTAATACTATTGGAATACTTTATAATCTATTCCAAATTCACGGTTAAACTAAACACAAGAATAACCCTAATTATTCTCATTATTATTCTTATTATTGTGAACTAAACATAACTTTAGGGTTTGTTTAGAGGCAACGCTCAGGATCACTGCTTTATATAATGCAAGTGCTCTGCGGTTTAGAAACTTTGTAAAAAAAACTAAAAAAAAAAAAAAAAAAGAGAACTCAAGAAGTCAAGCAAAAATAGTACAATTTGACCTTTTTGTATTTTGACATATTAGCCAGATATCTCAAACCATCTTCATCTTTCTTGAAAAGAATTGACTCGACTCGATAAAATTAGGTGCTTCATATCATAATAACAACTGCAAAGAGAAAAAAGGGAAGTTAGAGCATGATTTATACTGGGTTTATCCAAAAATAGAGTTGGCCATTTTGAATCGCCACAAACCTTTTAAGGAATACAATGCAGCCAACAACTGAAGAACAGAGAATTATTCCGTACTAAATTCAACTTTACTGGTATTTTCATACTTGCCTCTAAAGCAACAGACTACAAAATCATCCCTACTGTAAGTAAAGTAACCGAAGTTAACAACCTGCATAAAGAAAACAGTAAATGCAGATGGGAAAGAAGCAAAAGGCTGGAAGAACCTTGAAAGTTTAATTGAGAAGAGAAAACAATTGTATCAAAATGCGGAAATGCCCTACCTTGAGACTGCCATCCCTTTTACCCTCCGACATAACATTAACGGCGACGATCTCCCTAAATATTATTAACATCACAGAGCTTCTTCACAAATTAGCAGCATCCCATCCTTAGGTTGTATCCAAAATATGTAAGAGCAATAAACACTCACTCGGTATACGGGTCGTTTATTTATATACATCTATCAGAACTATGGCTGCATTCTTGGCAAACCATATCAACTAATAAGCTCAGGATTGTGCAATAGCCTTGATCAACAAGAGGATCACGTTTCAGCCTTTCATGCAGAAAAAACCATTCAAGCCCAGAATGGTGAGGCCAGAAAGCAAATATGGCACCTTCAAAAATTCATCAAGCAGCAATGGTGGTCACACTTTGGGAATGTCAGACACTCAGACTGATCCAAAAGATCCAGTTCAGCTTCTTTTTCCTCCAGGTTTCGTATTCTAGCACAAACCAATTTCCAGCTCTTCTTAGAGTTAAATTTTTGTTCAACCACCTTGGATTATTTAGCTGCTAATGTTGTCCATTGCAACGCGGACCAAGTGTAGCAATCCATCTATATCTTGGAAGTTATAATCAAGAGCCCTTTTAATGGAAGTGATGATCTCCTCACGCTTTTCAACTGCCATGCTTGAATGAGCAGATGAAAAAGCGCTCCGTGATTTACGTGAGGCTTCCATTGCAAAATTTACATCCTCTGCCTGAAATCCATTGCACATAATTATGACAACGCTATTGCTCACAAGTCTTCTAAGATTATACTATGCCCAACAACTGATAACAACCATCTTATCTCACTGAAAGCAGGTAAATCTATAATATAAACAGGCCATGAGTGACTAATATGTTTTGTTGTTAATAAGGGAAATCAATATATAACGTAAACTGAGCAATAACTAAGTCACGTGTGCAATGATTGTGAAAGAAACGATGCTCCTTTATCGACATATATCATGATGTCATTTGATTATCATTCCATAAGATGTTATTTCAGATATACTTCCTTTGCAAGTATAAAATTTGGACTTTTCATGTAAAGGTCTAGGCACATACAAAATGGAGTAGTCTGACAAAACTAGGCCGACTTCTGGCAGCAATGACATGGTTAGTAGCAACTTGTGGGGAGCCAACACCCTTAGGTAAGGTGACTTTGTCAAATGAGGTAATGTTGTTTAAATTATCAACATCAGAAGCAGATGAAGAAGGAGATTCACCTGATAGGAAGACAAGCATGACTGATATTAGTACCGAGCAAAAGATTATTAAAGAAAACTTCTCTTACTGGGAATTGGGAACTAGAAAAACAGCTCAAATAACTGGTAAGATAACCCAGGGTCCCAGAGAGTAAAAAGCAAGAACAATATTTTGCATTAAAGGGAAAGATAGCTCATTGTACTCGAACATGGAAGATAAAATATTCAAAAAAATATTTGACTTCATGCCAAAAGATGTATCCTAGATAATTTCAATCAAGGAAAAAAAAATACCTCGAAGCTGGCAATATTTCACTGCAGCTACGTTACGTTGTTATACTAATGATTTAAGTAAACAAAATTTGGCTCCAATAAAAGGATTCCCCCCTTACTTCAATAACAAAAAACAAAAAATGCTTATATGGTCCCATAGCATATATTGAAATCAAACTTTGTTCTCCTCTTAACGATTTTTCTGCTTTTATCACAGTTATAACGGGTTCTTCTATTGACATTTTAGTTATTTTTATATATCTTTGACAAACGATTTTGCAAATTTATATATAAAAAGATGACATATATACCCGGAGGAACCATTTGGAGAGCCGTCTGAAGCTCATTCCGATCTCTGTTGGCACTTGCATGTGAGGAATAAATAACCCTCATATAAGAAACCTCCATACATTTGTAGGCTAGAGCAGCAGCAGCCATGTCTTTGCACTTCTCATATTCATGGGCACAGAACCTAATGATATGAGAACCAATTAAGGATACAGGAGCAAAGAATTTTGAAAGACTCAACATACATGGTGCATTTTAGAAACAATCAGGCTTGACGAACGTGCTTCTCCGTTCAAGAGTGGTACCATGAACATCAATATGGTCCGTCTAATCACAGAAATAATCCAAGTCCATCAAGATGAAGCACATATCCTCTAGCTATAGCTTAAAGCTATGTTCATTGGCAAAGGCATGATACATGTACTAAACCTTCAAGGTTCCTTGATGGTCTCACAAGCAATGGGTTTAAAAGAAAATGATAATTTCCCAGGCAGCATTGAAAGCGGAGACATTTGTCATTATACAAGATAGAAGATAAGCATTACCAAGCAATCATTTAGTGTATAATAAACAGTGTGCAGTAGACAAGAGACAGCCATTGAAAAAGAACATTTCATAATGGAAAGCAATTTCCAAGCAGGGAAAGGGAAAGGTGACAAAATTGGGACCAAAAAACGAAAAAAGAAAAAGAAAGGTGAAGAAGTTAATTATGGCGTACATCTGCAATATTGTTACCCACATAACACACCCTAAGACTTGTCTTATTGGACTTACTCGCATAATTTTCCGGTGCTGCTATAGATATCCAAGGACATCATCTCATCTCATTATGTTTGGCACTCTCAGTGCCACTAATTTCCCACAAAGATGCTCCACGTAGAAACTTGAGGCCGCTTGGAAATAGAAGGTTGTACTCTCAGCAGAACCATCTTTCTGCAAAAATTTACAAAGAATTAGGGCAAGAAGAGATCAACTACTAACCACACAAAATAATAGTAGGCTGAAACCTTGAGGCGATCAGCCACATGCTTTAGATATTGTTACTCTTATAATTTTATACTATCAAATATCCTATATATACACCAATTACTGTTACTAATATTTTCATATTTCTTTTTGATTTCTTGAAAAATAACTATTTTTTCAAATAAATTTTCTCAATTGAATCAAATATAAATGAAGCTGGCGAAAATAATGCACATAAAATAGCAATCACTAAATTTTGATACATGATTTTATTTCTATTTTCTTAATTTTCTTTCTATTTTGAATAATGAATCACTCAACTTTTATGTACTATATATCCTAAAATTTTAATTGTATACATTAATTTATTATACTTTTATTTTTTATATTTTAAATGAAAAATTATTGACTTTTTTTTTAATAATAATAAAAAAGTATTTTCTAATTTTATTTTAAAATTTTTGATGTAATAATTTTTTTTTACTAGATTGATAATAATGTTCAATACAATGCATAATTTATTTTAAAGACTCTTAAAAACATTCATAATAAAACTGGTTTAAATTTGAACAAAAATTTATATGTATTTTGATGATACAAATTTGTAGTTTTGACTTAGCTTTTTAATGCAATACTAACTAACAATGTTGTTGTTTATTTTCATTCATATTCATTTAGTTACAATTTTAGTTTATCTTCCATGGTAAAAATTTCAAAAATGTAATTTTATTATTATTTTGAATTAAATTCATGTTATATAATATTATAAAATTATATTAATGTTGTATTAATTATTCTCTTAATTTATTAGTATGAAAGGAAAAACTCATAATATATTATATTGTCATATAAGTAATTAGTTTTATTGTAACTTGTTAAATATTTTCAAACAAATATATTTAAAATTTTGTGTTCACATCTTAAATAGTATATACAATTTGTATATAATTAATTAATATAAAATAAAATGTTATTTATACAAGTTAATATATTATTATAAGATTCTAAATTTAAGACTTTAGAGTGCACAATAAATATAATTTATTAATTCACTTTATTCTACCCTATAATAATATTTATGTGATGTTCGAGTAATGACATTCGTAAAATGAAAGCTTATAATAAGTATTATTTTGAAGTTTTAAAAATTACAAACTAATGTTATTTTATTAGCTCTTAAATTCCTCAATTCTCTTATTATATTTCATATTCGTATTATAATTTTTTTTTAAAAAAAAACGTGTGTATTTACATGCTTTTTTAACCAACTTCATTAATTTTATAAATTTAGCTTATAAAATATCATATCTCTAACAAATAAAATAGTAAATTTAAATATAATATTAGTTTCAAACGTAAAAAACCAAATGCGTATAAAACATACCATAAAATCACACTAAAAATCTATATGACTAAATGCTATAATAGATCTATATATAAATAAATAAAAAAATATAAATCGTTGTTAATTTTACTTAACTAAAATAAATAAAAGTTATATAAAAAAAAAAAAACTAACATAAATTAATACAGAAAGAGAGTTAACTCCGACAAAACAATAACTCTATTATAAACAATCGTTGATGTCATCCTAGAAGTTAATATTAAGATAATTAATTTTATAACCTGTTTCAACGTAAACGTATCAGTATCTTACAAAAATCTCTAGTAATAAAGGTGTTATAGAGCATAATTTTAGTAAAAAAGATATCCAAATACTAAAATTAGGTGGAGAAGTTCGTTGGTTACTAAATTATAGATTCATTGATAAAAAGTCCACAAAGTAAAAAATTAAATACTTTAATTTTTATTTTATTATATTTTAAAAAATAAGTCTTAAATTAAAAATTTGAAATAAAAATATAACTAATTTATTACATTATCAATTTTTAAAATTTAAACAAATAAATATTAACAAATTTAAGATTTAAGTCTAGCAAATAGTAAAAAAATCGAATACCAAAATATAATAATTTTTTTAAGTATAATATTCAATAATTTTGATCATAAAATATTTGATATAGTTTAATACCAATAAATTCATTTATGGTACTAAAATTTGACAAAATTGTAAAAGTATTATTTTGAAAAGACAACAAAAATAACATTTTTTTTTAAATTTATAATAATAAAAATAGCATCTCTTGTATTTACACTTATATTTTTATAATTAAAAAAATAATTAATATATATTTTTTTAAACAATCATTCAATTGTAATTGAATGACGGTAATTTAAATCTCTTTAATATTATATATTTAAATTAAATATTTAGTATTATTAAAATATTAATTTTATTATTATAAATTTTATGAATGTTATTTTTGATAATTTTTTTTATTATTTTTCGATTTTTCCTTACCGCGAAGGAAATGCTTAATTGAAATCCCAAGTCGATAAATTTGAGGGAATTTTATGCTCGAGCTTGCTAAAAACCAAAGTCGTAAAAAATATAGAAAATTACAAGAGTTCCATCCCCAAAGCCACAATCCACTATTATTATACTCACCCTAAAATTTCACTCCCTCCCTCTTCCACACCAACAACGCCGCTGCTCAAGAATCATCCACTGTTAAGTTCGTTAAGCTCCATTGACGCCATTCACTAACCCTATAGTCTCCACAGTCAACTCTCCCACTCTCTAGCCGTTTTTATTCTGTAATATGTATGATAACTATCTCACTTTGTGATTCTTTAATCTGTGTTATTAGCCTTTCTTTTCATATGATTGGGTTTTTATTTATACATTAATTTATTTTAGTTTCATCGTCCCTTTTCTATTGGGTAAATTTAGATAATCAAGAAACAACATCCTGAGTCACAATCGACGATAGTGTGATTACCCTATTAGATGAGATCATAACGATTTTCTGTGACATTATCAGATATTTTACTTGGAAGAATGTCTGATTTTTATCAAATGGAGCGTAGAATCATTAACTTGGAGGATGGGTGGGAAGACATGCAGAGAGGGATCAAGAAGCTGAAGAGGATTCTGGAAGGGTTACCTGAGACTCCCTTCAACTCTGAAGAATATGTGATGCTATATACGTATCCTTTGTGCTGTTTAGATTCTAAATCTTTTTATGCATCACTGAACTTTTTAAATATATTGTCACGGTTGACCATTTTGGTCAATACACACAACAGTTACTAAATTATTTTTTATTATGGTTGATTGATAATTGTTTTGTGCCTGTAAACATATTGGTTTTTAATACCATTATAAATAAATAACTTGACTGGTACTAAATACTAATATGAATTTGGCATGAATAATACGAACATGCACTACACAGAATATATTGGTTGAAACCCGAGATGTTTTCCTTAATTTCAAGTGCAGAACCGTATATAACATGTGTACACAGAAGCCTCCTCATGATTATTCTCAACAGCTTTATGACATGTATCAGGAGGTGTTTCAAGAATATATTGGTTCAATGGTGAGGGTGTTTACCAACATTATATTTATTTTTTATTTACGCAACAATATATTGGCACTGTTTTGGGCACGCTATTATTGTGGAAGACTTGGTATTGGACTTAACAAAAATAATATTTTGTCTAGACCTACCTTAATTCTTTAAAACTTATTATTGGATGCTTTTTGTCTTTTCTTGGATGGGGTGAAAGTGTTGTTGATAGTCATCATATATTCAAATAATATAAAAACATGGCCTTGCTTATATCTTTAATTCATGTCTGCTTGAATAGTTATAGCATTCTCTTATTTTAAATTTTCGAAAGAATTCATAATATCTATATTCAAAATTTGTTTCATAAGACTCTGCTCATACTTATTTTACTGATTCTGGGAACACCCTTTGTTTCTTTTTTTCTTTTGCATGCTCATCTTAAAGGTGTTACCATCCTTGAGAGACAAGCATGACGAGTTTATGCTAAGGGAACTTGTTAGAAGATGGATAAATCACAAAATTATGGTTAGGTGGCTCTCACGCTTCTTTCACTATCTTGATCGCTACTTTGTTGCCCGGCGGTCGCTTCCACCTCTGAACGATGTTGGACTTACTTGCTTCCGTGACTTGGTTAGTTATTGTCCTACCTTTGGTACCTAAATACAAAATAAAAAAGAAAATAATTCTGATGTTTATATGTATGTAATTATAGGTTTACCAGGAGGTGAAAGCTAAGGCCAAAGACGCTGTGATTACTTTAGTGAGTTGCAACAATACTGATCCTTGTTTTGATTCTTATTGTTTCACTAGTAAACATTTGAAATATTTATGCTTGTTTGCCAGATTGATAAGGAACGTGAAGGAGAGCAGATTGACAAAGCACTGCTGAAGAATGTTATTGATATATTCGTAGAAATTGGGATGGGAGAAATGGATCCTTATGAGCAGGACTTTGAACAATTGATGCTGGATGATACTGGTGGTTACTATCGTCGTAAAGCATCAAACTGGATTGTGGAGGATTCTTGTCCAGATTACATGTTGAAGGCTAGTTTATATTTTCTATTTGTTGTATCTAAACTTGTAACCATATTAGTAAAACATGTGATTCTAAGCAGCTTTAGATGAACAAACCATGCAGGCTGAGGAATGCTTGAAAAGGGAGAGGGATAGAGTTTCTCATTACCTGCATTCTAATAGTGAGCAGAAGTTGGTGGAGGTTTGTTAGTACTTCTATATTTTATGAAAGTCTTTATTAGTACTATAAATGCATTTTTGCTTTAAGTCTGGATTTATTTGTTGTTGCACCTGTAGAAAGTGCAACAAGAACTGTTGGTGTCCTATGCAACCCAATTACTTGAAAAGGAGCATTCTGGGTGTAGCTCTTTGCTTTGCGACGATAAAGTACAGTAGTTTTTTTAGTTGATTTTGCTTCAAGTGATATATATTTTTTTAAACTTATTTATGATATTTTAACTTAATTGTTTTGCTTTTCAGGTGGAGGATCTTTCTAGAATGTTTAGGCTTTATCATAAAATATCCCAAGGATTGGAACCTGTTGCCAATGTATTTAAACAGGTGCTTTGTTTCATCTTATTATCCCTTTTAGCCAGTCTTTTGCTTAGCCTTTTTTTTTGGGTACTTAAGTTGGATTCTTTTTGCAGCACATTACTACTGAAGGGACAGCCTTGGTCCAGCAGGCTGAAGATGCTGCTACCAATCAGGTATAACATACTGGTGATTCTAAATGTAGTAACTCTTGTTCTTGCTTGCATAATGTGGCCTTGTAAAACTTTTTCTTGGTTTTGATTTTGACTTGTGACCCTCATCTTTAGTAGGCACTTGATGAATTCAATTTTGCAAGTTTTGCCTTTTTTATTTTGCAATGTCACATGCCTTTTTTGTCTAACATAAATGCTATAATACTGGTATTCTGAACCAGTTTTGGAAATATCCTCTTGATTTCCTAGCCATCTTGATTGCAATTTAAATATGGCATTCTTTTATCTTTATCTTCTCTGGGAAATATTAAATCTTGTAATATGGGTATGTTCTATTCCTGTTTCTTTTAAGTGCTTACCATGGCACTGAAAGAGTTATCGATGTCTATTGCTCAACGTGTAATATCTTATTTGCATTATGCTGTACTTTAGTTCTCATGTTATAAATTACCTATTTTTCTTGAATTTTCTCCGGGTTGATAGACTAAGTAGATAAAATTTGTGGTTTAAATTGGTTTTTATATAATATTTGTTATTTTGGATTTATTTTCCTCCTACCAATTTGAAGTTGTATTTCGACCAATTTTTTTGAAGGTGTATCATTTAGTGTTCTCATGTTATGCATGTTTCCAGTGGCATCTTCTAGCATTCATCTGTGCCATGTATTATTTAATAATTATATTTATTTCAGCTCTAGAGAAAGTTTCCCCATGAGAATGATGTGATCCCCTGACCTGGTTGTTGTAGAAGTTTGTCAAAGATCACCTCACTGACCATGTGATCTTTTATATCTACTATTTTCTGTGCATTTTTTGGGTGGATTCAGTAGAGGTCCTCTAAATGAAGACGTTATCATCTTTATTTTTAATGATTGATCATGTTGCTTAAGTAGATAACTTTGATTCTTCAGGGTGCAAATGGTGCTGTCATGCCGGAACAGGTAAATTTATCCCTTTCATTGTTTAATGATGTTTGGATAGGATTTACTTGATTTTTGTGGCATGCAGGTCCTAGTTAGAAAAATTATCGAGCTACATGACAAGTTTATGACATATGTAACTGATTGTTTTACGAGCCACACCCTCTTTCACAAGGTTAGGGTTGTAGAATGCTGGCAACCTCCCATAATATCCCTTTTATTACTGAGTTACTGATTATCCTTTTCCTCTTTTGGGTAGGCCTTGAAGGACGCTTTTGAGGTCTTTTGTAATAAAACTGTTGCTGGCAGTTCAAGTGCAGAACTGCTGGCTGCATTCTGTGATAATATTCTCAAGAAGGGTGGGAGTGAAAAGTTGAGTGATGAGGCTGTAGAAGAAACTCTGGAGAAGGTATTTTTGCTAGGATTTTGTGAACATGTTTATGCCCATATATGTGATGTTCATATCAGAATTAGGCTCAAGTTAACTTTATTTTGATCTCTCGTATCTGTAGATAGTTAAGCTGCTTGCTTATATTAGTGACAAAGACCTTTTTGCAGAGTTTTACAGGTAAAAGTTGATTTCTCTGTATGTTTGACTATTGTCATAAAATTGCAATTTGTTTACCAATTATGATTTGGAACTATTTTGTGTCATCATTTTTAAAGGAAAAAACTAGCTCGTCGCTTGCTTTTTGATCGAAGTCAAAGTGAGGACCATGAAAGGAGCATATTAACAAAGCTGAAGCAACAATGCGGTGGGCAGTTTACCTCAAAAATGGAAGGAATGGTTTGTTACCTAGACCATTTGGCCTAAATTACCAACTTTTTTTTTTCTTTTTTCTTTTTTTGTGAAGGGGTTGCTCCTTGATACCATTTTTTGGTTTTATCTAGGTCACAGATTTGACACTGGCAAGGGACCATCAGAGTAATTTTGAGGAATATCTTCAAACTACCCCAGATATAAGTCCTGGGATTGATCTAACTGTCACCGTCCTTACTACTGGATTCTGGCCTAGTTATAAATCCTTTGATTTAAACCTTCCTGCAGAGATGGTAGCATATATTTCTTCACCCTTTGTGAATGAATATTAAATTTTTCCACATATAGAAATTACTAATGTCATTCATGTTATTGTTCTTTTCTCCCAATACAGGTGAGATGTGTTGAAGTGTTTAAGGGTTTCTATGAAGTAAAAACAAAACACAGAAAACTTACATGGATTTACTCTTTGGGCACTTGCAACATTACTGGTAAGTTTGATGCAAAGCCAATCGAGTTGGTTGTCTCCACCTATCAGGTATTTTATTGCACAGTACCTTTCTTCATTATGTTGAGGCCTTAAAAACTAGAATCATAGCATTTGAAATGTTGTCCTATCTATTTTGCAGGCAGCTGCTCTTTTGCTATTTAACACTGCAGATAAATTGAGCTACTCTGAAATCATGACTCAGTTAAACGTATCACATGATGACTTGATTAGATTACTCCATTCTCTTTCCTGTGCAAAATATAAGATCATCATCAAGGAGCCTAATGCAAAAACTATCACACCTAATGATACTTTTCAGTTCAACTCCAAGTTCACAGACAGGATGAGGAGAATTAAGGTTTGTACCTCTTAGAATTCTCATCATAATGCCCTCTTATTGCTTCTTTACTTGCCTTTTTATCTGTTATTTGTATTTTGTGCTGAAAAAAGATGGTACTTTTGAAAACGTTCTTTCTAGATTCCTCTTCCACCGGTTGATGAAAGGAAGAAGGTAGTTGAGGATGTTGACAAAGATAGGCGATATGCTATTGATGCTGCAATTGTGCGTATCATGAAGAGTCGGAAAGTCTTGGGTCATCAACAATTGGTTATGGAATGTGTTGAGCAATTGGGCCGCATGTTTAAGGTACGTATTCTTTGCATGTATTTTTGTTTCATGTTTTCTCAAACACGGTATTTGGCGCTGAATCAATAATTTAAATCTATTGAAAGATACGAAACTATTATTTGTCCTTAAGCACTGTTTTTACACTTTATGCAGCCTGATATTAAAGCTATCAAGAAGCGAATTGAAGATCTCATCACCCGTGACTATCTCGAGAGAGACAAAGACAATCAAAATGTTTTCAAGTACCTGGCGTGATTCAAGCTGCATATGGCTATTTGAAGAGTGACAAGGTCCAATCTGAAACTCGACATTTATTAGAGCTGCTTTGAGCAGTGTGAACCATTGCTTGGTAGCTTGAAGATTTAGGGGTATATAAACGGTTTAATAGTATATAGTTTGGCTGTAAATGATGTTTATCCTTTTAGAATTTCTAGAATTATTCATAACATAAAATTTTGTCGATCTCCTCGCCATTTTTGCTAGCCGGGTTTTATTATTCACTTGAGAAAATATTTTTCATATGATAATTTGATTTTCTTTTTTACTGTTTAATCTTGTTAAAAGTATTTTTGATCCTCTCTCAATAGCTTAAGTTTTGGAAAGAGTTGATTTTTTAGCAAATTTTAACATTATGTTTGATTGGAAGGTCATATGTTCGAATACAGTTATTTGTTGAATTGTAGGTATTTAGTTACAGTTATTTGTTGAATTGTAGGTATTTAGTTTATATATTGTATTTAATCAATGCTTATTATTGTAATTAGTAGTTAGTAATCTCTTTATGTGTATATATACCATTTGTAGAATCATGTAATCTACAGAAACAAAAATTAATAATACAATTTATTGATCCTAAAAGAATCAAAATTGTCTACAAGATTGATCATTGTCCCTCAAAATTAGTCTCAAAATTAGATTGATCGGAAAGCATCCAATTCTAGTCTCTCTCTCTCTCTTGTACATATTTTCTTGGTTATTTTATGTTCTTGCTTCCCTTTTCAACTTTAGGTTTTCGTCACCATCAAATTTTAAACTCAGATCAGATTGAAATTTTAAAATTATCACTGTCCTTTGTTAATTGAGCAATTCAATTTTACAAAACTTTCTTAAAGCCTACTTCTTGAGGTTTTATCAAAATGGAGTTTGATTCGTGGAGCACTTGTTTCTCGACTTCATCTTATTTCAAAGCATTATCAATGACGATCTTGATTTTTTGAGATTTCTTTTGAGTTTTCTTCGATTTTTTGGTCCCTTGTTGAATATTTTTTTTGTCTCTTCTCTGTTTCATCAAGAATCTGACTGCAAGATTGGACTTCATTAACTGTGAGATTGGGCTTCATTAACTATAATGGTGCGACCATCAAGATTCTGCCCATTTATAGCTTCAATAGCATCAAGATTTTGATTGTTGCTGAAAGTAATCCCTTGCCTCTGCCTGATTGTGCATCGTCAGCTTTAGAGACTTCTTCACTTTCAACTTCGTCGTCTACCATTCTCTTTCATTGAAGCTCACCAAATTACCCATCTTGTGGCTCGGTTCCTTTGTCATTTGGGTCTTCACTTCTTTGTTCTTGACATCATGATCTTGGTTCTATAAATTTGGGTTTTTATTGTGATTTCGTGTTCAAGTGATGTTGTTGGGTTTAATGATAATATGAGCAGTAGAAGTAATGGATTTAGTTATTGCTTTTGTTGATTGTCCAATGGTTGGTGTATAATTAGAAATGGGTTATGTTCTTGAGGAAAAAAAAATCTCAAGGAGATTATTTTACTTAAATATGACTGTTGATTAGCTTGAATCAGAGAACCTATGTATTTGTCAGTGGGCTCATTGTTGCATTAGTTCTTTTGTTCGTCTTTTAGAAAGATGCGTGTGATATTTGGTTTACTGTTAGTTCATCTTCAAGAATTTCTTGAAGATCGAAGTTTGATCAATTTTTTTTAGTTTTGATCAAGAGAGCTCTAGTGTGAGCATTGTATTCAATTTTTTCTAGTTTGTCTTCTCCTTCAGTGATATTAGAACCTGATGATTTGTTTTTTGCTTATCTCTGTATTTGAGAATTATAGTACTGTATTCAATTTCTCCCAATATTTCTCTTTTCAATGATACTAGGACCTAATGCTATCACTTAACTTTCATTTTCAATATTACTTGCTCTTTCATTAGCGTATGTTGATTTTTTAAGGTGTTGTCTTCGTTTTGTTTCTTATAAATCAAATTAATGGTTAATTTACTACGATCAATTTGAGAGGAAAATATCAGAGTTAGTAATTAGTAATCTCTTTATATGTATATATACTCCTTATAGAATCATGTAATCTACACAAATAAAAATTAATAATACAATGTAAATTCAATTTTCTCTCTTATTTAATTTTCTATAACTTGTGAGAGTGATAAATATATAAAAATATTAATTTTCTTTTAAATAGCTTGAATTTTTTCAACCACTTTTAATAAGACATATCTTAAAAGACATAAAAGTATAGTTTGATAATTTTAAGCTTCTTTGAGATCATTTTCGAATGACTTTTAATAGAACCTCTTTACGTTGGCTTTGGAAATGTCTCTCATGCTTTATCGGGTTTACCTTAAGGCATACGAGTATAAAGTTTTTTTTTTTGATAACCAATATAATAGGTTATTTAATCTCGATATAATAATCTTAAGTTAGTTATTCTAATGTTTGCTTATCTCATGAGATTAGGTGGAGGCATATTAGGGCATGCATTCATATTTCTTGTTTTATAATACTCTTCAACATGTATTACATGTTGGACAACTACAATTTTTTTTTTACTTTAAAGTTTATGTTTTAATTTTGGAAAATTATGAAGAAATTCCAAAATATGCTATGAGACATCCATTAATTGCAAAAATATTACAATAAAAATGTAAAATAATAAAATGAGAAATATATCCTTTAAGAGAAATTCGACAGATACATCCCTACCGAATTGCATATCTATTAAATTTAAATCTACCCACTGCTGCACCAGCCATCCTCCAGCCGCGCCACCAGACTCGTCGCCAAACTCGCCACAGGTCGCTCCACCATCAATCGCACCAGATTGTTCATGCCAAACAAACACGCCAGACTATATGTTTCCTATTTTATGTATTTTTGATTATTTTATATGTATGATATTTGTAGATAATTAAATTATTTCATATATATATTAAAATGAATCTATTTTTATTGATCAATTTTATGTATTTTTTGAGATAGATTGGTTAAGATAAAAGGTAGGAGATGATGAATAGGGCGAAGAAAATATACAGTAGGTTCGCTAGAGGTTATCGAACCATACTGTTCTGTTCGGTAGGATATACTAAACGTACATGTATGGTTCGGTAATCCCTATCGATCCTGCTGCATATTTCCTTCCCTCCCCTACCGAACCTAATCAATTTACATGTATGTTACTGAACATATCATTTATGTTTGGTAGGGGTTGCCGAACCTATATGATATGTTCAATAATACTTACTGAACTATTGCGCGATTTTTAGAAGGAAAAAAAATTTGTATATCTGTTTTAATTTCTTTTTGTTTCCATTTTCTTCAAAAAAATTCATCTTTTTTGTATCATTCATATATGTATTCTCCATTTTTAATATTTTAGGTTATGGTTTAGAGTTGTTGATGATAAATATGGAGATGGAGATAGAGGTGAGTGAGGAAGAAGAGATGGATGTATGAGAATTTTTTAAAGTGGGATATGGAGAGATGTGGGATGTGGATGTAGGATATATTTTTTAATTTTAAGCAAAAAGGTCAAATTTATTATTTTATTATATCTAAAATATTTAATTGTTTAACAAGATGTCTCGAAGTAAAATTCGAGAATTTTTCTACTTTAATACTTACATTTTAGGATTTTTTTTAATTTTTCTACTTTAATACTTACATTTTAGGATTTAAAATTGAAGGTTATAAAAGAATATATAATTATTGCCTAACATATCAGTCATATATGTGTGTGTGTGTTGCATGACTCCATAATCCAATTATTATTTTAAAAAAGTAGCTTTGTCCTAAAATTTGTGGGTTAGTTTTTTCAAGTCCCATAATTTATAATAAAAAAGAAGAAGGCAAAATTAGTTCTATTTTTAAATTATGTTAAAAACTATCGATGATATTATTTTTAAAGGGTATTTGAGAGATTATACAATTCTTCCTCTTTAAATGTTTTCTAACAATTTTTTACTCCTATTTTGGTGTAATTTGACTTCAAGAATTAACTTAATTTTATTAGTTTTTAAGGTAATTTGATTGTAAATTTTATATTTCAAAGTTTTGGAGAACATAGTATGGGATGAATATGCTATTAAAATTAAAACAGTTTAATATAATTAAATGATAAAAAAAAAAAAAAAAAAAAAAAAGATGCAAGAAATTATAATCAGAGAGAAAAAATATGGTTCAGCATATATTTATTGAAATTTTTTTATAAAATAACTTTACATACAACCTTATAAAATGATTATAAATCTAATAAAAATTGGGTTAAGTTTATAACTCTAACTATTTAAGCTAAGTATTACATTTTTAAACTTATAATAATTTAATTTATATTTTTAAAATTTGTCACATGTAAAATAAGAATGAAAATATATACAACCAAAATATTACACCTATACATTCCACTAATATTGAATGTAAATATTTAATTAAAATGAAACATTTTTTATAAATTGTCTTTCAAACAATTTTATGAAAATATTTGATTCAAAAAAAATGATAATGATAAAAAGATAAAGAGAATGAGTTATGTTGTTGTTATTATTATTATTTTTGCTTTATTTAATTTGTTAGTTAGTTATGGTTATAAAAAAATTAAAATTAGGATAAAAAGACATAAAAGTCCTTTAATTATCTCATTTTTTAATCATCCATGAGATAACCGTTATTTTTAAAAGAACAAACTTTTAAGACTAATTTAGCTCATTAAAGAAAATAAAGAAACTTATAGTGCTCAATATCACAATTTCAAGATTTAAATGTATTTTTAATCATAATTTTAAGATTAAGTTGACCCTCTTTTTGTACTAAAGGAACAAAATAGTCACAAACTTAATTTCAGATGATTAAGTTCAATTTTAAGGTTTAAGGTTAAATTTTAATGTCTTAGTACATAAATTTTATTATCATGATTGATATTTTCATATAAAGTATATAATTCGTTAAATTTATATAATTTTTTTGCTTATTTTTTATATAGAATTAATTCATCTCTATAATGCTCACCGGTGCTTAATAGTTCATATCCCTATATATATTTTGTGATTACTTGTCATCTAATAACTGTGTTTTGTTAAGTTGATTGTTTTTCATTAAAAGTCTTTCAATTTATTCTATAACCATTAGAAGTCTTTTTCCTTTCAGGGTACATGATACCACAATTTTTATAATTGTTTTTATAAAAAATATTAGTTTTGTAATTTGTGATTTGGGTACTTTAAGCTTCATAATTTATATAAAAATATAGAATTAGTTATATTTTTAAATTTTTATTTAAAACTAATAGTGATATTTTTTCTCGAAGAATTTTTATGATATAAAAAAATTTCACTCTTTGAATTTTTCCAACAAAATTTTCTCCCATTAACGAAACTTTTCAACATTACAAAATACTTTTAACATAACAAAAATTGAGTTAAAATTTACGGCTTTAATTATTTGATCTTAATATTACATTTCTAAAACTTGTAATTACATTTTAAAATTTTATCACATATAAATTAAGAATGAAACTATCCAACTAAAATATAACAATCTTAAATTCTACTAATATTTAAAACTAAATATTTAACTAAATTGAAATATTTTTTACAAGGATTCTTTTAAATTCTTAAATTTGCAAGATCTTTCAAATTGCGTAAAATTTTCTTTAAAAATGATTTAGAACGAACTTTTGGTTTATTGTGAATTGAGAAAGGATATGTGAATTAAGTGCCAACAAGAAATGGAATATTTGGCTCATTCTTTTTTTTTTTTTTTTTTTTTTTTTTCTTTATTTAATTTTTTAGTTAGCTTGGTTAAAAAAAACTATTAGTAGAGTAAAAAGACACGTCTTTTAGTTATATCATTTTTTAATTGAAAAAACCGTTATTTTTTTTTACATAATAAACTAACATGATTGGCTTCTATCGACTAATTTAGCTCATTAAAAAAATAATGAGACTTGTGGTACTTAAAGTAACAATTTTAAAATTATATGCATTTTTAAACATAATTTCATAATCAATTTGGCGCTTTTTCCTTTCAATGTGTACTTTTAATCTCAATTTTATTTAAAACAATATACATTGTGAGGGAAAGTGGGTTTTGTTGGACAGCGGAGTGCATAGGTTCAAAACTTGGAGCATGCGTTTCGCAGTCAAGCCTTCCATCACTACCTTTCATTGGCCTTTGACGGTATATCCCTCTCTGAAGTTGGGTCTTCCTCAATGTCGATGATCTGTAGTGTATGGGGATAGTGTGCAAGTACGTGACGATTGTCCACCTCCTTATTCCAAGTGAGTTGTTTTTTGAAAAAAAGAAGAAAAAGTACACTTGATAATTTTTTATAATTTGGAAAAAAATGTGGGTCTAATTCTTTAAATTAAGTTTTAGTATAGGTATAGTCTTCATAAGAGATCAATTAATAATAAAAAATTTTATTTAAATAATTTTTAATTTTTTTATATCAAGTAATTAAAATATAATTAAAACTTAATTATTTAATAATAATAAATTTACAATTAATATAAAATATTTAATTTTATTAATATTTATCGATTCTTACTATGTTTGTTTTATTATTTTATTTTTTTGAAAAATAAAATTACGTATATAAATAATTTTTTTATTACAATTTTTTTAATCATATTTTAATTACTTGACAATATATTATAATATTTTAATATAAAATTATTAAAATAATTTTATTTATTTTTAATTGCCCTTTTCTCAAGAGGCTGTACCATAACTTTTACGACCGGGGATTAAACTTTACCAACTTTAATCTGAAAGGCTACTACAGCCCTACCTATATTTTATTTTCTGAAATTTTAAACCGGTTTTGAAAATAAGAAAATTTTACATTATAGTATTTAACACCTTGAAAAATATTTCTCAAATCCCAAATTAGTAATAGCCCAACCATAATCCAACGATCGGATAGCCAGGCTTGATGTAAATTTACGATTTTTTTTTTTTTTAAATTTGAATTTTAGTAAAGAAAAAAAAACTTAAGAAATTAGGTATAAACAATATTTCAATTATTATTCTGAAAAAAAATTAGAAATTGAAATCTGATTAATCATCAACTTGGCCCAAGTAGCCCCAGTCTCACCAGCTGTGTTCAGTTACTCTCGAGATCTCAATCTCTATGAAGATTAAAACGGATACAATGTCTACTTAAATTACACATTAATTATTTTGGTATAAATTACGATCAAAATTTAATATCAAAATCTCTTTCTAGTTCATCATATGTATGCTTTTAAAGAATTAGCAACTAGAGGCTGGCTGAGGACACATAAGAAAAAGAGGAAAAAGAATTGGAAAAATTTCAGTGAGGTCAGTTATAACACCATCTAGTAATAATGCTGACAGCTCCAGTTGCTAAACCTGCAAAGATAGACATTTAAGTTATATTTGGTTCGTGGATTGAAAATGTAATAAGAATGAGAATGATAATAGGAGTAAAATTCAATTGAAACAACATTATTATTACAATGATTATTTGAACAGTAGAATTAAAATAATGATAAATATTAAAATAATATTTATAAAATTATAAATGAAGCAAAATTAAAAAATAATTTTTTAATATTTTTCAATAAGATAAAATGAGAAAAAAAATAATAAATAATTATACAAATATATGAAGAAAAAAAAAATAGAACATTCTAACGTATTCATGAGAGTATGAGAGGAATTAATATTCCTAATACTATTGGAATGCTTTACATTCCATTCTAAATTAATGGTTAAACTAAACACAGAAATAGCCTGAATTATTCTCATTATCATTCTTATTACTGTTAACCAAACATAACTTTAGTGTTTGTTAAGAGGCAACGCTCAGGATCACTGCTGTATATAATGCAAGTGGTCGGGGGTTTAGAAACTTTGTAAAAAAAAAAATAAGAGAACTAAAGAAGTCAAGCAAAAATAGTACAATTTGACCTTTTGTATTTTGACATATTAGCCCGATATCTCAAACCATCTTCATCTTTCTTGAAAAAGAATTGACTCGACTCGATAAAATTAGGTGCATCATATCATAATAACAACTGCAAAGAGAAAAAAGGGAAGTTAGAGCATAATTTATACTGGGTTTATCCAAAAACAGAGTTGGCCATTTTGAATCGGCACAAACCTTTTAAGGAATACAATGCAGGCAACAACTGAACAACAGAGAATTATTCCGTACTAAATCCAACTTTGCTGGTATTTTCATACTTGCCTCTAAAGCAACAGACTACAAAATCCTCCCTACTGTAAGTAAAGTAACCGAAGATAACAACCTGCATAAAGAAAACAGTAAATGCAGATGGGAAAGAAGCAAAAGGCTGGAAGAACCTTGAAAGTTTAATTGAGAAGAGAAAACAATTGTATCGGAATGCGGAAATGCCCTACCTTGAGACTGCCATCCCTTTTACCCTCCGACATAACATTAACGGGGACAATCTCCCTAAATATTATTAACATCACAGAGCGTCTTCACAAATTAGCAGCATCCCATCCTTAGGTTGTATCCAAAATATGTAAGAGCAATAAACACTCACTCGGTACACGGGGTTGTTTATTTATATACATCTATCAGACCTTTGGCCGCATTCTTGGCAAACCATATCAACTAATAAGCTCAGGATTGTGCAATAGACTTGATCAACAAGAGGATCACGATTCAGCCTTTCATGCAGAAAAAACCATTCAAGCCCAGAATGGTGAGGCCAGAAAGCAAATATGGCACTTTCAAAAATTCATCAAGCAGCAATGGTGGTCACACTTTGGGAATGTCAGACACTCAGACTGATCCAAAAGACATCCAGTTCAGCTTCTTTTTTTTCCTCCAGTTTTCGTATTCTAGCACAAACCAATTTCCAGCTCTTCTGAGAGTTGAATTTTTGTTCAACCACCTTGGACTATTTAGCTGCTAATGTTGTCCATTGCAACGCGGACCAAGTGTAGCAATCCATCTATATCTTGGAAGTTATAATCAAGAGCCCTTTTAATGGAAGTGATGATCTCCTCACGCTTTTCAACTGCCATGCTTGAATGAGCAGATGAAAAAGCGCTCCGTGATTTACGTGAGGCTTCCATTGCAAAATTTACATTCTCTGCCTGAAATCAATTGCACATAATTATGACAACGCTATTGCTCACAAGTCTTCTAAGATTACTATGCCCAACAACTGATAACAACCATCTTATCTCACTGAAAGCAGGTAAATCTATAATATAAACAGGCCATGAGTGACTAATATGTTTTGTTGTTAACAAGGGAAATCAATATATAACGTAAACTGAGCAATAACTAAGTCACGTGTGCAATGATTGTGAAAGAAACGATGCTCCTTTATTGACATATATCATGATGTCATTTGATTATCATTCCATAAGATGTTATTTCAGATATACTTCCTTTGCAAGTATAAAATTTGGACTTTTCATGTAAAGGTCTAGTCACATACAAAATGGAGTAGTCTGACAAAACTAGGCCGACTTCTGGCAGCAATGACATGGTTAGTAGCAACTTGTGGGGAGCCAACACCCTTAGGTAAGGTGACTTTGTCAAATGAGGTAATGTTGTTTAAATTATCAACATCAGAAGCAGATGAAGAAGGAGATTCACCTGATAAGAAGACAAGCATGACTGATATTAGTACCGAGCAAAAGATTATTAAAGAAAACTTCTCTTACTGGGAATTGGGAACTAGAACAACAGCTCAAATAACTGGTAAGATAACCCCAGGGTCCCAGAGAGTAAAAAGGAAGAAGAATATTTTGCATTAAAGGGAAAGATAGCTCATTGCACTCGAACATGGAAGATAAAATATTCAAAAAAATATTTGACTTCATGCCAAAAGATGTATCCTAGATAATTTCAATCAAGGAAAAAAAAATACCTCGAAGCTGGCAATATTTCACTGCAGCTACGTTACGTTGTTATACTAATGATTTAAGTCAACAAAATTTGGCTCCAATAATAGGATTCCCCCCTTACTTCAATAACAAAAAACAAAAAATGCTTATATGGTTCCATAGCATATATTGAAATCAAACTTTGTTCTCCTCTTAAAATAATTTCTCCGATTGCTTTAATTTGAGGTTTATCACATACATCCTTAAAGCGAACTAACGATTTTTCTGCTTTTATCACAGTTATAACGGGTTCTTCTATTGACATTTTAGTTATTTTTATATATCTTTGACAAACAATTTTGCAAATTTATATATAAAAAGATGACATATGTACCCGGAGGAACCATTTTCTGAAGCTCATTCCGATCTCTGTTGGCACTTGCATGTGAGGAATAAATAACCCTCATATAAGAAACCTCCATACATTTGTAGGCCAGAGCAGCAGCAGCCATGTCTTTGCACTTCTCATATTCATGGGCACAGAACCTAATGATATGAGAACCAATTAAGGATACAGGAGCAAAGAATTTTGAAAGACTCAAAATACATGGCGCATTTTAGAAACAATCAGGCTTCACGAACGTGCTTCTCCGTTCAAGAGTGGTACCATGAACATCAATATGGTCTGTCTAATCACAGAAATAATCCAAGTCCATCAAGATGAAGCACATATTCTCTAGCTATAGCTTAAAGCTATGTTCATTGGCAAAGGCATGATATATGTACTAAACCTTCAAGGTTCCTTGATGGTCTCACAAGCAATGGGTTTAAAAGAAAATGATAATTTCCCAGGCAGCATTGAAAGCGGAGACATTTGTCATTATACAAGATAGAAGATAAGCATTACCAAACAATCATTCAGTATATAATAAACAGTGTGCAGTAGACAAGAGACAGCCATTGAAAAAGAACATTTCATAATGGAAAGCAATTTCCAAGCAGGGAAAGGGGAAAGGTGACAAAATTGGGACCAAAAAACGAAAAAATAAAAAGAAAGGTGAAGAAGTAAATTATGGCGTACATCTGCAATATTGTTACCCACATAACACACCCTAAGACTTGTCTTATTGGACTTACTCGCATAATTTTCCGGTGCTGCTATAGATATCCAAGGACATCATCATCTCATTATGTTTGGCACTCTCAGTGCCACTAATTTCCCACAAAGATGCTCCATGTAGAAACTTGAGGGCTGCTTGGAAATAGACGGTTGTACTCTCAGCAGAGCCATCTTTCTGCAAAAATTTACAAAGAATTAGGGCAAGAAGAGATCAACTACTAACCACACAAAATAATAGTAGGCTGAAACCTTGAGGCGATCAGCCACATGCTTTAGATTTTTAGCTTCTTTCACAGCATTGATAGCTGCCTGGCAGGAGGGATCCCTTTTAAGTGGACTTGGGGCATCAAGATCCCTGGTTCTATGGCCACTCTTTGTGGGATGTCTAGAACTCGTGTGCTGAGACCCACTCTGATTATCAAATATTTTGATTTGTTTCTGCTCTTTCAATGCATCTCTTTCAGTGGCATCAACTTGTAAACCATCTGCTCTGTTTCCTTGAGCACCTCTGCTGGGTGGTAAGGGCAGTGACCTTTCTCTCCCAGAGAATGTCTCCACTTGACCAGTTTTCTCAGAAAGCAACTTCTTCGAAGATTTGCCCCCATTGCTGTTTTGCAACAAATCTGAACTTGGAGTAAAGATAACATTGTTTTTGCAACTTGCATCTGCTTTAGGATTTTGAGGATCACATCCTTCAAGATTCAGATGATTCTCTCTTCTACTACTCTCACTACACAGCTTTCCTGTAAAATCTTTTTTATTGACAAACTTAGCTTCAGTTCTATCCAATTTGCTCCCAAACTTCTCATGGAACTTCTTTTTGGAATCTTCAGGTTTTACTTCGAAAGAAGGTGAGTGCTCATGGAGTTCATCAAGATCATCAGATTTTTTTACTTTGCACATATCCATATCAGGTTTCCAGTTCCGATTATTGTCCTTTGTCTGTGAGGGACCCTTACCAAACTTCCTTGGGTTCGAACTATTAGCCTGATAATGACACACTTTTTTTCTCTCCTCATCAGAAAATTGATCTGAAGCCAGTGATTTGATAGGATATTCAGTATCTTGACCTGAACTATCCACAGCAACATTCACAGAATGGTGATTGTCAGAAGGCACAATCTGCTTTCCAGAAAAAGTTGACATTTCAACTTTCCTCCCTGCCTGAGCTTGATAATTTCCTTCAAAGTCTTCACCGTTGGAGCTTTTTCTTGGACTGCACAAGGCGAAATGGCCAACATCCCGCATACCATCCTTCGGTTTAAAACCCCCACCTAGTGTTGTAAGCTTTTCAGGATTTGGAATTCTCATTGGTGACGATGAAACTGATTCTACTGGAGATCCTTTCACTTCCTGAAAGCCGGATTTGGTTTTGTGGGAACCAGAAACTTTGGAAGAGCTTGAGGTGGCAGCTAAAAATGTTTGTATGTGTCCCGAATCCCTTTTCAAAGGATCTGTACCATCCAAACTCTGCTGGGAAAGATTGCTGGCAAGATCTTGCCCAAGCTGCTGATCTTTTGCATGTCTAGTTGTTTTGTCAGCTCCACCACTACCTTTGCTCGTACTAGACTCTTTTCCATCAGATCTACATATTTTCATTTTCTTTTCCTTTTTGTAGTCATTTTCACTGAGCTCCTTCACGATAACTGAGCCATCCTGGAAATGTCCTGTGCTAGGAAGGGGCCCATTTTGAAATTCCCTTATCTTCCTCTTTTTGGTATCACCTCTAATTTCAGCATTCTCCATATTCAAGGATCCATCATCCCTGAGAACTTCGGCTTTGACTTTTGATTTTGCATCACTTTTTGGGTCCTTTGAAGTATGGTTGGAGTATTTTGTACGGGCCCCACTGCTTGAGCTAGGATGAATCCTCCCAGCTGCCCAGCTATGGTCTGATGCCCAATCTTCATCAACAGTATCTATGCCTTCACTTTTGATCTTCTTGGAAGCTCTAGAAGAATCTTGGTCAGCATCCCTTTCACATTTTATATTTAAATGTCTGGCATCACCTGTGGATAATGCAATCCAGAAGTTTATCATAAGATTTAAATTTTAGGAGTCTCAACAATTTTTTTTGGGACAAATAGAATACCTCCATTGATATGAGACTTGATCACTTTGTGCTTGCCTTTATATTTATGTTTTTGTTTCTCTGTGGCCATGTTGTTGGACTTGCTTAGTTGTTGAAGATCAGGTTCACTCACTAGAGGAGAATTGTTGACATCATTCAAACTTCTGCTTTTAACTGATGCCTGAGTAATTTTCTTCATGGAGTTTGACAAGTTAGCTGGACTACTTTTATCTCTTACACTAGTTACTTTTACTCCATGTTTCTTCTTTCCACTGCCAGGAACACCGTTTGAACCAAAATTTGAAAGGTTTTGATCTGGGTACCTAAAATTAGCCAATGTTGCTGCTGTGGAAAAACCAGGAGGATTGCTGTGTAGATTATTTTGATTCTCAGGTGCCGGAGCTTGGTACATTGCAACCAGAGCTTTTGTTGTTTCCTCCTCACTAATACTACACCGATTCATTCCATTCCTACATTTTTAAAAAGAGATCAAGATTGAGAGAGATAGAGAGAGAGTGATCACTGATCCAGACTATTCAAACCCGTCTAATGTTATGAACAAAATTACAGAAATTTTAAAAATCACTAAAATGAAACTTACAGCCATGTGATCATTTTGCACAGCCATTTCTCAGGCAAGTGATCTGGATTTGTACCAAGTGGAAGAAGCCGCCACTTCTCACACTTCTCACATTGAACCCAATTTTCTTCTATAAACACAGCAGCCCCTGATGCAGGAGTTGCATCAGATATGGTTCCATTTGCAGAGGACGGAGCTACTTCTAAAGCCACCACGGGGCATGCCTTCGGTGTTGATGGCTTATCAAATTTCTTAGAACATGATTGGTCCTTCAGTGCATTGTTTATTACAGGTGTACTTCTGGAAAACTCGTGAGTATCCTTTACCTTATCATTGGAAGGCATTTCCAACCCATCCATGTGGTTCTCTTCATCCAACTCACCAAAAAAATCTTTGTATGCATCCCCATTTTTCTTAAGATCCATGCTTGATTTGAAGTTTTTTGTATCGCTATTTGATGCAGAATTACGCATAAGAGTGTTTTTCTTTATTTTTGACAAAGAAGAAGTGCCAATCATTGAGATTTCTTTCGACGACTCCACCGCCAGGGTACTGCGGTGTCCCTTCATCTTCTCTTTTTCCCCAAGAAATGGGTGGTCATGTCCAGGAGCTAACCTTGTATTCTCTTGTTCATTAGACATGAAATTTCCATTACTCTTGGGTTTAGAAGAATCCATGACTTCGCTATCTAAAGCTTTCCTATCCTTAATATGAGAGTCAACTTTTACCGAGTCATAACCTTTCTGTCTTTTCTGTAGGTCCTCTTTATTAGAACGAATGTTGTTACATGAACCCACATTCCTATCTTCCAAGCTTTTTCCAATTAAACCAATCCTTTGTTTTTCAAACCAGCCATCCTCTTTGCTATAATTTGACTCATCCTCTTCTAAATGGTCAGTAATGACTTTATTTTTCAGGACGTCCTTATTAAGTTGTCCATATTTTATCAAGTCACCATAACCTGAATATGAATTAGACAAAATTGGAAGCTTTAGGGTTTTAGAAACAAGCTCCTCACAAGCTATTGCATCAGTGTCCTTTTCCTTCATTGACACAACCCTAGTTTCATTTTGGGTATCCCCATTGCTTCCACTCTTTGATTCAGCTGAATGGTCATTCCTCTCATTCGATTTAATGTTCTTCTCACCTAAAACTTTCCTCTCATTTTTCACAGCATCAAACTCTTTGTTTAAGAGGCCATAACTTTCGAGGCCTCCCATTGAAAGAGTCACATGTCTACCTCCCTTTTTGGCCCGTTTCTCTTCAACCAAGTGAATGAGATCATCAGAAAGAGGTGACAAGATTATACCACCGTTCACTAGAGGGGATGTCATAATCTGCTCCAACACATCATTTGAAAAAAGAAAAGAAAAGAAAAGTAATCTTCAGAGAAAAGAAGAAAAAAAAAATCATCTCAGGCACATTATGAACAAGAGAAGGAAAATATGAGAATATTTCTAGCAGATAGTCACCTGAAGAATACTTGTTGGAGATTTAATCAAAGCATCATGAGATTCATGAGATATTCCATCATTTTCTGAAGGACTATCATCCATTGAACAAGATGGTGAATCATCAAGACCAAGCCCACTGTAGATGGCTGCATTTTTTTTATCCGACAAATTATCAGAACCCACTTTGATTCGGACCTTCAGTGTTTTCTGGTCTGATAAGTTTGAAGCCTTTTTGCTTTTAGAGTCAACTCTAGATGTCATTTCCCCAGCTTTAGTTGTGCGCTTACTTGCTTCCCGTTTTCCTGAATCATTCACTAATGGTGCTTTTAACTCAGGGAGTGAACTGGAACTGGTAGAAGCAGGTCCACGCCCCACTGAGTGAGGTACAGTTATACTAACTGCAGAGTTGCAATGGCCACCCTGGTAACAAGGAGAGAGTAAAATTTTCATTAGGGGGAAGTAAAGCTAAAATATAGAAAATAACAAGTGCACTGTTGTAGAATTGAATTATGTATACTGCAAGCATATTATTGAAGAAGTTAGCATCGCAGATATTGTAAAATTATTATACCTCCACTGGCACATTGTTTGGAGACCTGGGAGTGTGTGACCAAATTGGAGAACGCTGATAGGTAGGTAAAAATGAGCCATACCCGCCAAATTTTGGTCCTATTCAATGAGTCAACTTTTAAGTCATTCAATAGAGAGGGATGCAGCTCTCTAAAAGAAAATATAGTTGTAATCTTAGAGTTTGAACTTACCCAAATTCTCTGCAGAAACCCCACCTTCAAAATCCTTTTGGAAGTGTCCTAGAACATCTTGGAGTTTCTCATCCTAATCAAAGTACATAAAACAGAGAACGTGTCAAGATATATATTATGATTACAAGATGTAAGAAATAGAAGAGTTCAATCAATAATTTAATAAGCACTTCATTTTACTATATATCATTTTAGATGCTAAGCTGTTCAGACTTCAGAGAGTAAGCCTTGACTCCATAGAGCAGTCGGCAAACTTCAAGACAATAACATTTAGATATAACTACCACAACCTTAAAAAACATATCTCTGAATTGGACTTTGGACCTTGGTCGTGAAATGTTGATTTTAGAATGTCTCATGGTTCAAACTGAAAAGAAAATTAATCCAAGCACTGCAAAATTCTAGAGCAGTCAATCCCACCTTACTCTCGTAACAATACATTTCAAAGAAAATTAAAATTCGAAGTCAAAGCCTCTTTGACAACGAGAAGCATAAATAGAGAATGCAAGGTCGGGTGGGCATCATTGAAAATTCACGACGGCATTCTATACTGTGGTAACAGTCAGTGAACGTTTTCCGTTACCACAAATGGATCATGATGATAATTGATAAAAGCAACAACAAAAAAATGCACTCCAACTAGAATAAGCTAACTTTTTCAACAAGGTCCAAATTTCATGGTGCCGCTAAATTCAACCAATTCTCTTCAACCATCTTTTTATTTATTTCCCTTTTCCCTTAATTTATTTTCCTCTGGATGAGAGAGTAACAATATGTACCTTAGATCAAGCACAATAGATAAATCAAATACAGTTTATGATCTTTAAAACTACAAAAATCGTAATGAAAGTTCAACTTTAAGCAATAACGGAGTTTGGATCTAAGAAACTATAACAAGTCCAAACAAAGAACTTAGCTTACAGAAATAAAATTCATGCCAAGGATTAACTTCTTTGTATTCTATATAAGTCTCAATATACCAAAATTTACAACTTACAAGGTAAGAGAGAGCAATATCAGGGTCGATGTTAGCATCGTAATCGTCCTTGTTCTGATAAGAACAAGCCTCGCCTTCTTCAAGCTCAGTGTCCATTTCACCACCACCAAACCCTAACCCTAACCCTAGCCCCTTCCTCGCATCCCTACTTTCCACAGAAATCATCTAAAGGAACTCCCTTTCAATTCCTCAATCCCTCCAAATGCCACCTCCAAGCTTGAAACTCTCCCCTACCCATTTGACAGAATCGATAAACCTACTAAAACGGCGAAGCCCAAGTATAATTCCTCCCCAGATGGAAAACTCAGACCCGATCACAAGTGCAAATCGATCACCCAAATCCAAATTCTGCAACACCCAATTGCGGGAAACGTACAAATAACAACGAACTGAATCAATCCAACAACTTCGATCTTTGAAGACTCAATTTTTCTCGGATAGCCTCGGACCCCTCGGTGAGATATCAATAGCTGGAATTAGTTTTAGCATAAAACTCACCCTTTTTTTTCTTCTGATTTTTGGTGTAGCAGCCGCGTTTTTTCTTATTATTAATTAATTTATTTTTTTGTTCCCTTTTATATTATATTTTAATCCTTAAATTTATTTCGTTTGCTTTAATCCACATAAGAACACAACTGACTGTTATACCCAGATGAGAAGACATTTAAAAGAAAATATATTCTACATACTTACCGAGTTACCGTTTGGCTCAATTAGCATTTTCTATTATTCTTCCTATTTCCCTTTTATCCCTTTTTGTATAATTATTACTAAAACATTCTCTCTCTTTTTTCTTTCTCTAATATGATATGTACGAACATCGGTGAAAATACATGGGCCAATATTTTTTTTTTATAATATTTATAAAATTTTAAATAAATTATAAACATAAAATGAGCCTATATTCTTTTTAGATCTTCATTTTTAAATTTTTATTAATTAAAAACATACAACTAACTTAATATTTGAACATATTTATACTCAAATAAATATACATAATATTTTTATAATAAAAAATAAATTACATAATATAATGTCATTCCTGCATTAAAATCATCTTCCATTGTGTACGAACCTTGTGAGGATTTGAATTTTTTTTCGATCATAAGTAATTCATTGATGGTAAAAATATTATAAAAAATAGCTCTAAAATAAAGCTAGAATAAAATTTAAACGGCAAAAATTACACACAGTCTTATCACAACTCATAAATAAATAAGCATAAACTACACATCAAAATATAGCATTTTTAATCTCAAATAACATTTAAAATTTATAGCATTTTTTTTAAATATTTATAATAATCATTTTAAAATTTATAATGATAAAAATATTATCTTATAATATATTTAATTTATTAAAATTTAATATTATAAGAGTTTAATTGACCATGAACAACTTTAATTAAATACATTTAATGTAAATTTTTGATCATAAAATTTTTCTTAGCAAAATATAAATATTTTAGCAAAAAAAATAACAAATATAAAATCCCTAAAACTTAGGGTATATTATACTATAAGTTCTATAATTATTTTAAAAAAATAATTGAATCTTAAAATTTGTGGATTGGATATCTTAAGTCCCACAACTTGTAAGAAAAATAAAATTAATCATTTTTTGAATTCCATCAAAAAGCTAACTATAATAATATTCTCAAAGGTGTGAAATAAATTTTTTTTCACTCTTTCAATGTTTTCAACAATTTTTTACTCCAATTTTGATATAATAAAAATTGATTGAATTTTATTAGTTTTTTTTAGGTAATTTGATTGCAATTTTATATTTCAAGTTTTTTGAAACATCGTATATTATGAATATACTATTAAAATTAAAATAATTTAATACATTGAATGAATGATAAAAATATATATAAGAAATTATAAATAGAGAAACAAAATATGGTTCGTCATATATTCATTAAAGTTTTGTCATAAAATGAATTTACATACAATCTTATAAAATAACTTTCAACCTAATAAAAATTGAGTTAAAATTTATAACTCTAGCTATTTGAGCTCAGTATTATATTTATAAATATGTAACAATTCATTATATTTTTAAAATATATTAGAATAAGAATGAGAATATGTAATCAAAATTATATATTTATATTCTACTAATATTTAACCCAAATATTTAATTAAATTAAAATAGTTTTTATAAACAATTTTATAAAAAAAATTTGCTATGAAAAGAGAGAAGATAATGAGAAAAAGATATAAAGAATAAGTAATGTTATTATTATTATTTTTTTTGCTTTAATTAATTTTTTAGTTAGTTATGGTCATACAAAAATTAAAATTAGAGTAAAAAGACGTAATTTTTTTTTACTTTTATGACTAATTTAATCTGTTAAAGAAAATAATTACACTTGTAATATTTAATAACTTTAAAATTTACGTGTATTTTTAATCATAATTTTAAAATTAATATATTTTTAAAAAAAATTATAATAATAAAAATAATATTTTTAATATTAATTTTTTGATTTAAAAAAAATATTATTATGTTAGATAATTTTTTAATATTATTTTTATGATAAAAATGATGTAAATGTTTATTTTCCTAGATTTTTACGTTGAGAGACGAATTGGCCCACCAATTGGTGAAGAAGCTATTCAAACCGCAAAATTTGACCTGTGAGTATAATAATTTTGACGTACTTACCCTTATGTTTGTATAAACCGGTGGGTTCGTGTGGTGATTTCAGTCATTTCTTACCATACATGGGTACCTTTGGCACGTGGTATCAAATTAAATGAACTTATTACATATTATATTTATTACGCTGTATTAAAATATTTTATTTATATATGATCATATATTTATTTATAAAATTAAATTATATCATATAATATAAAAATAATATAATTATAGTAAAAAAAATTTAAAATTAAAAAATGTAAGTATAAAATGTACTGAATGATCAACTTAACTTATTTCAATTTTAAATTATAAAATTATATGCCTCAATTCTTTTTATTTTAAATTAAAAATAATTTTTTTTATTTTTAAAATATAATAAAATATAAAAATAAATTAAATATTAATTTAAATAAATTTTATAATAAAAAATTATTTTAAATATAAATTATTTTAATAAAATATATATAAATAATTTAATCCGATTATATTATAAAGCTTTTCACTAAATATTATATAGAATAATTATAATATAATTCATTATAGTTCAATTCAATACGATTATATTTAATCTGTTCAATACGGTGTACCAAACATAACCTTCATAATAATTTTTGACTGTATTAAATAAATAATAATATCATATAAAATTTTCTTATTTTTATATATTTTTTATATTATATTGAAAATAAATATAAAATTAATTTTTTTGATATTTTTAAATTAATTATTGAAAAATAATATTTATAGTTCTTATTAGATGTGGTAATTATTATTTGATTAAAATTCTTATTGAATGTAATAATTATTCCATTATCTTATACAAGATTATTATTAAAATAATATTCAGAATACTTATTTAAATGTGATAGTAGAAATTAAAAAGACAACTAATATCATTAACTTTAATTATATAAAATTTATCCAAAATAATATTAAGAATAATTCAAATTGTTATATATATATTAGTTAAAAATATGTGCGTTGCACGTGAATTGTTTTACATATATTAAAGATCTTGGTAATACCTTTTTTGTATTAGGTATTCATATACTGAGAGATCATTCTCGAGGTATTCTTAGGTTATCACAAAAGAACTATATCGATAAGATTTTGAGTAGATTCGGCATGAAATGTAGTAAACTATGAAGCATGTCTATGGTTAAAAGAGACAAGTTTAATGTCAAACAGTACCCCAATAATGATCTTGAAAGAAAAGAGATGCAGGAGATTCTTTATACGTCAGCGGTAGGGAGTCTAATGTATGCTCAAGTTTGTATATTGAGTGACCAAGGTATATAGTACTAGAAGACAGTCAAACGCCTGATGCGTTTCTTGAGCAAAACAAAAGACTACATGCTCACTTATCATAGGTCATTGGGTTATCGACATTAAATTTATAGCTGTTAAGAAAATAGTTCATAATAGGAAAAATTTTGTAGAACATATAGGAACAAATTTTATGCTAATGGACTCATTAATCAAGGGTTTAACGCTTATGGTATGTTTGGTTGGAAAGAATGAAAAAGAGAATGTAATTGTTTTTGCATATTACCATGTTTGGTTGTATTAAAGATTTGTAATGGAATGTAATCAATTACTAAAGGAGATGAAATTGTGATTACACAACTAAATTTAAGGAAAACTGATTACATTACGTGACCTGCCCTCTTTCGCGTCTCTGCCTCTCTTGCATTCCAGCTCCTCCGTGCGCAGTCCATCGCGTTCCAGCTCCTCCATGCACAGTCCAGCCGTCCATCGCATTCCAGCTCTCTGTGCGCTGTCCAACCCTCCATCTTGTTCCAACTCTACTCCATGCACCGTCCAGCTCTCCTCTCGGCACTAGCTCTCCTCCATGCGTCGTCCACCTCTCCTCTCGACACCAGGTTTCTCTCTCGCTGTCCATTTTTAACCGTATTTTTTTAAGTGCATTTTTTTGGCTGGAATTGTGATTTGTTTGTTGAAATTGTTGTATGAATCTACCCACTTTTTTGCTAAAATTTGTGGTTGATTTGTTTGCTGTTAATGGAAACTTTGGAACTTATATGTGTAAATGTATTTAAACTCAATTTAGTTTGTAAGCTTCAAATTATCTACTTTTTGTGTTTTGTTTTCAGTAGACTCTTTGAAGAGAAGAAACGGAGGAAGGAACAAGCATGGCTGTGGCCATGTCAAGTTCATTTGTTGTTTTAACTGTGGTACTTCCTTGCCTTTCCGTTTGATTAGCTATTTTTTGTTCAAATTTTTTTCCCTTCCCTGAACAGTATTTCTTATGATTGAAGGCTAATGTAATTGAATGTTAGTGATTCGTTAGAATAATTGTGAGATCGATAAATATCCATGTGATTCGTTTAGCTTGTATTGCTATCAAAGAAATTATGCTGTTGATGATCGAATACCTGAAGCCTTTATTTTATTTGGTTTCAATTTTCGGGCATTGCCGAATTTCGTTTTTAATTAATTTTGTGAAAGTTGTTCATTCATTTAAAAGTTCTTCTGCAAAGATAAAGCCATTAAAAGGTTTTTAGTGAGGAACATTGTTGAGCAGGCTGCTGTTAGAGATGTTCAGAAAGCTTGTGTCCATGATGGTAATATTTATTAGACGCCTTATATTTATTTTATAAATTCATTGTCTGCCTTATCATGCTTAATTTGCCTATTGTTTGGTTAATGTTAAAATGGTTAATTGAATTGCTACTTTAGGCTACACTCTCCCCAAGATGTATGCAAAGATGCAATACTGTGTTTCCTGTGCAATCCACTCCCACGTCATGAGGGTTCGTTCTAGGGAGAACATAAGAAATCGTGAGCCCCCACAGCGTTTCAGACGTTGGGTATGACTGATTACTTTATTTTCTTTCATCATACTGCTATGTTATTTTATTCATACTGTTTAGGGATATCTCTATTTGTTGTTGTTGAAATGTGAATGACTACTTGTAATTGCTCTGTACAAGTTTTAGATTATATGTTTTTTCTATACTGATGCATCCTGATGATTCTTGCAAATTGTTTATGAATAAATTTATTTGTAGAACATTATCTTGGAGTATTTGCAAAGTTAAATTGTTATTGTGCTTACTGTGTTGAGTGTTCAATTATTATTTTATTAGTCTTTGTTATGTTATTTTCTTATTCAGTCCATGTTTTGTATGAGTCAGGAGGATATGCCTAGGCCTGGTACTCTTGGTAAGGGTCTGCGCCCTGCTGGTGCTCCAATTCCTACTGCTCGGGTGTAACACCTCACACTGCCAGTGGTGCTGTTGATGAAGGCTTGGATTTTGATTCTGCTAGACTCCATTGAGCTGTTTTTGCTTTGTCAGTAATTGACACAGCTTATGACATGCATGTATTCGTATTTTGCTTTGGGATTAGCAAGTTTTTTCTATAAAAACTCTTTATGTGTTTGAATGTTTGTCTGTATAATTACAAATCTTTTCCATGCTTGCATGAATAATGTGGTAGAGTTCTTTAAATGACAATAACTGAATAACATATATTTAGGTGGTTATTTGAGATTTAATCAAATCATCAAAATTGATTACTATAATAAAATATTGGGCAAAGGGCATCACGAGTCTTGGGAGTACATAAGTTGCTAAGTTTTAAAATAATATATTTTATTTAATTTATGAAATAATAATAAAATAAAATTATTTAAACTTCACAGAATATGAAGTATTAATATAATATATTGTGTTTTTCATTTCAATACGGTGGTCAAACCAAACACTGTAATATTGATTCATTTTTTTATTACAGTTGCTAAATCAAATACTGTAATAGTAATACTGTTTTCTTTACATTACATTACGATTACGATTACATTCAGTGAACCAAACGAGACCTTAAGATCTTTTATAGACACATTACTCATATGGGTGTTATTCATGATAATATCTTGGTTTAGTAAGAGTCATTTTAGTTCTATATGTTTTATTTCAGATATTGTATTATTTATTTTCTGCAGAATAAAATTGATGGTTTATGATTCTATTTCTGAGCTTGCTTATGTTTTCTATGTGCAATGTTTGCATTGCATTAAGGACTTTAGATTGACCTTATTAAGGACTAAAGTAGAATCAGTTGGAAATAGGCATGTCTGAAATCACATTATATGTTATTTTCATGCTACTTATTCATATTCAATTTATGTCATTGAGTGTATTAGTATAGTGATCGTCGTATTTAGTTACTACTGTATTGTGAAAAAAATCACGGTGATTCCATTACTAATATATGAGGTGGATCAGATTGTTTAATGAGCAATTTAAGGATAAATAGCATACAGATACACGCCTAAAGAATTTTGTGATATAATTATTTCAGGAATGATATGTAGCCAAAGTGGGAGATTATTAGAAAATTATGTTTCTTACAAAATTGGGCAGCATATAATTTCTATTAAATTATATTAACTATTTAATTTAATGAGCTAAAATTAAGTGGTCTAATTTTGATAGGCTGACAGATTGCTTAGTTTTAATATGTGCTTATTGAGTAGATACCAATTTTGTTTTAATTAGGGGATTATGAGAATTTTAATTAAAACAATATATAAAGACTCTTTAAGTTATAGTCCTCAATATACCAAATCATAACACAATTTATTTTCTTCCCATTTGGATTAGAGATGACGGTCCCATTGAGAACTAAGGCGATTTGGTTGAGAAAGATCACAACCCACTTTGCTACAAAATCAATTGATTGCTATGAATTCATGTACATTTTTGCATATTTGTATTAATTCTTGATAATTTGGCATGAATGTTCATAGATCTGTTATTGATGATGGTTTTCATCAAAAGGTTAAATTCTAACACTTATAGGATGTGATTCTTATTTAATTATCATGTTTAGAATTCTTATTGAATGTGGTAATCATCATATGATTAGAGTATTTATTGGATATAATATTTATTACATTGTTATGTTTATATTTCATATTTAATGTGATAATATAACTTAAAATGACAACTAATATCAATGACTTAAAATTTATAAATAATTTTGTCCAAAAATATAATATGAATAATTCAGGCTTTTATATATAGTATAAATATAGATATAAATATAGACATATCCTAGAAAGATAACAAATGTCAATGTCAATGGCTTAAAATATATGAATAATTTTATTCAAAAAATATTAATCCTAATTTAAACTTAATTGTAAAAGTAAAGTAATATTTATAGTCTTTATTGAGTGTGATAATCATTATATGATTTATTGGATGTGATCCATTATCATTTTTATAATTTTTATTTGATAAGATAACTATCATATAATTAGAATTTTTATTAGATGTGATCTTTATTTCATTGTTATGTTTAATTATTATTTAATATGATAAAATATGTTTTAAAAAGGTAATTAATATCAATAGTTTAAAATATATAATTTTATTTAAAAAAAATTATGTGTAATTTAGACTTTACGTATAATTATATTAAAAAATAATAAAAAATTTATATTTAAATTATTTTAACATATATTATGATACAATTAAGTTAATTACAAAATAACTATATATTTATGCCAATAGTATTACTCATTAAATTAAACGTTCCAGATTCTTTCTTCAAGGAAAAAAGATAAATCAAATTTATTTGTAACAAAATTATGATCCAAAAATTTAAAAAAATAAAAAATTTATAACTTATATATTTTTACTATTTTAAAAATATATTTTATTATTTTATATTGAACGTTATTCAACTTAAATTACCATCATTTAAACTTATTTAATATTAAACAAAATTTGATTTAATCAACCTCCATTCAATAATATTAATATTATATTGACATTTATTGTTATAAATTTTAAGATGTTATTTTATATAATTTTTTAAATAATTTCTTATAAAAATTACCTAATTTAAGCTTATCCTTTAATATAAATAAATAAATAACTCACCCTCCTATTTGGGTTTGTTTTACGGCAAAAGAGATTGTATTAGTAATAGTTTTTATACTAAGCTATCCGGGGCTCCACAGAGAACTGTAGGGTGACCTCAGCGTTGAGGGCCAAGAGGAATAGGGTAGGGGATTAGTTGCTAAGCCCCTGTTGTGGACGTCACGAGCCTCCTAGAAGGTCTCTCTACAATAGCTTACCATGCATGGTTAGCAGCCACAATGCTCTATCCCTTTTTGATTGAGGGGGCTCGCTTGCAGCTACACGAGTCGAGATCCTATGAAGATGTGTCCCTGTATGAATTCTCTCATCGTGCCACCAAAAACATATGACACGATAAAAAAATCTAAAACACTTTATATTATAATAATAGTTATTTTTTAATATTTTTTTTTGACAATATAATTATTTTTATATAAAATAATATCTGTAATTAAAAATGATAATTAATTATCTTATATCTTTAAAATCCTATTATTTTTTATTATTATAAGTAAAACATCATTCAAAACATTATTTCCTAATGTGTTACAAATAAGTAAACACAACATACATTTATCACAACGTGAAGACATGATTGTCATATTTAAGTAAGTTTGTATTCTGAGTGTGTAATAAATAAACAAGTATATTTAATTTGTGATAATTTACAATGTAAGGTTTATTTTATATTGGTAATTTTCGTGGACAAAATGTTTGACTGTAATCTAGAATATGAATTCACCAATTAATCAGACGATACATGATGATGGATTCACCAAGCTTGCAACGCCAATATGACAGGTAAAATATTCTATCATGCATACATCTTCACACATTTGTGCACTACACTTAGTATGGATCGTAACGAAAAATAAATTGTGCACATGTTGGTCGATCGATCGATCGAGTGTGGAACGACATCGATCTAGGTGCTCTCGGGTTGAGCTAGATCGATCGATCAATCTGGTCGATCGATCGAGCATTGGATCGATCGATCGAGACAGCTTTTCACTTCTACTAGAACTCTTTTTTAATTTGACCCATATGTTACTTTTACCAATTTGACTCATTTAATATTGAATGCAAAATCCTTATATGAATAGAATTGTTGTGAAAGTTGGAATCATTGTATGAGTAGAATTGTTGTGAAAGTTGGAATCATTGTATGAGTAGAATTCTTGTGAAAGCAAAATTCTTATATGAGTAGAATTGTTGTGAGAGTGAAATCTTTGTATGAATAGAATTCTTGTGAGAACTAAATCCTGATTTGAGTAGAGTTTCAGTCCATTGCAAATCCTCTTTCAAGTTAAATTGGACTCTATATAAGTGATGCTTGCTTGTGCATAATTACCAACACACATAGAACTAATATTTTCTACATCTGAATTGTGCTTTTAACTTCTTCTTTTCATCTATCATACTTAGGCGTTTTCATCTTTTAATTGTTCAAACATATTTTCTGGTTATGTTTGAATGATTCATATGCCTATTTGATTTTCATGATATTGAGCTTTATATGATTGTTCTAGATTTTGCTAGCTGATTTAGATTTTACATCGTATGCTGTTGAATCTGCTAGTTAGGATTGTTTATTGTTTAAATCCGCTCTAGGACACACTTTGCACTTGTGTTATTATGCTAACGTTTCAGGTGAGGTGTTCGGTATTTCGTGTGACTCGAAATTACCGAAGGTGATGGGTTCGATTGATCTTGTGTGACTCAAGTAGATCGGAACGTTGGTCTGGATCCAGACATCTAGCTATTGGAGGCTGTGAAAGGAGCGACGACTCGTAAGTAAATTACAGAAAGGGGGATCTATCTGCGACGGGTAGTTCTGGACTCTATGGTTGTAATTGAACATTGATTTTCATAGTGGATAGTTAGGTGGTCCGGTGGACCGGTGGTTTTCCTCTTAGGTCATTGTTGTGGCCTATGTTGTTTCCACCTAAAAATATCGTGTGTTGTTTTTTATTCCGCATTTATCTTTACACGTGATTGCATGTCTGGCCGTTGTGATTAGATTACACATTTAATATTTGTTAAAAATTGAAAATAACCTATTCACCCCCCTCTAGGCTTATTTGATCCGTGATTAAAAACTTTCACACAACTTACTATAAAGTTTGATTTTTGGGTATTGTTTAATTCACATAATCACATATAATTAAACATTGATATAATGTTTGTATTTTGACTAATTTTAACTATTAACATACTTGATAAATGAGAGTATCATTGATACGAACCGGACCCCCTCCCGAAGACAGTCCAACACGAGCCGAGAGCCGTGCCTTGAGAAGGGCCTCGAAGAAGTGCAAAATGGCATGCAACATCAAAAACAAGCATGCAAGCACAATGGAAGAGGAGAAGAAGAGTGCAAGTGGCAAATTCCAAAATTTGGAGCTGCGCTGCGGCATAGATTTTGTGCGTTGCGGCGAGGAGGTTTCTGCATTGGAGGATGGAATTGTCACACAAGCGCGCCGCGGCATGAATTTGGTGCGCTGCGGCACAGGGCGTTCTGTTTTGGATCAAGGGAAACGTGCGCGCTGCGGCACAAGAAAGTGGCGCCGCAGCGAGGAGGGTTCTGTTTTGGACCGAAGGTGCATGCGCGCCGCGGCGTGAAATTCCATGAGCCGCGGCATGACGAGGACTGGGCGAGACGTGTGCCGCTGACATGGACAAGCGCGCCTGACAGCTAGGCTTGCGTGCAGATCCTGAATATGCGCGCCGCGGCATGAACATTTGTGCGCCGCGGCGAGGCTTCGCGAGTGGCAAACAGAACAGGGCGCGCCGCGGCATGAATACTTCCCCGCCGCGGCGAGGATTCAAAATGTTGTAATTTTTGGGCCATTGGATTCAAATCAATGGCTAGGATTTCTTGAGACAATTTTTAGGTTTTCATTGTATCTATCTATATGTAAAGCAGCTGCCATTGTAGAATAGACAATTATCATGAATTTTCATCAATGAAAAACAATTTGAAGTGATTTCAAATTGAGAGAGCACAAGTGCTTCTCTTGTTCTATCAAGAAACTTATCAAAGGAACTAGCAACCCTTTGTGGCGTTTCGCCTTATCTCGGCTCGTGGTGCGTATATCCAAGGGTGGAGATGAGTTCTTTGCTACCATAGTCGAGCGTTCTTCGTAGAATCTGCGTGCTAAGATTGGTGTCGGGTTTCTGTCCGTATTTCTTGTGGTTGCCAAACCGCGTGATTTGGAGGTTATAGGAGTCGTGGCGAGCGGTTCGCATCATTTGGTATCAGAGCTCTAGGTTGTAATTCTAGACTCCTATCTTTTATTGTCATTTTCCATTACAAAAAAAAAAATTTGTGCACTTTGCAAAATCTGTGTTGTTCTTCATTTTCCAGAATTTTTCTTGTTGTTCTTGCAAAAATTCTGATTGTGTTGTGATCCTGAAATCGTTTCTGTTTTGTGTTGTCATTTTTCGTTTACAAAAACAAAATCTGTGCACTTTTTCAAATTCTGTATTGTTTTTCATTTTTCAGAATTTTTCATCTTGTTCTTGCAAAAATTCTGATTGTATTGTGTTTCTGAAATCAATCCTGATTTGTATTGTTGTTTCCTGTTTTGTGTTTCTGGTTTTCTGGAAATTTTCTGCTGTGTTGAAAATTTCAGAATTGTGTTTTGTGTTTCTGATTTTCTGAAAATATTCTGCTGTTGTTGAAAATTTTCAGATTGTGTTTTATTGTTACTGAAATTTTGTTGTGTTTTGGAAAGGTTTTTGTGTTGAAAATTTTTCTGAAAAATCTGTTCGTAACGAAAAGGGTATTTTGGTAATTTTATCGTATTCTCGTACTGTTTTCGTGTAAGGGCATTTTGGTAATTTTACCGTGCTCTCGTAATTCTGTTTGTATTTCGTGTTTTACGTTCCAAACAGATTATAAAAAAAAAAGGTGAAAATTTCTTTTCCGAGAAATTTTTACAAAGTCGTTATTTGATTCCTCTCGAATCTAAATTTTGTTTGAATCAAATTATTCCTTTTTCATTGAGTTAGAACTCCAAACACTTTGAGTTAGTTCATTGCTTGCCTTGAATTGGATATTGCGCCACTAGTGGATGAGTGTGGAATTCTACCTCGGGTTGAAAGTTTCGGAGGTTGACTTGCTATAGAACGAGAAGTGTTTGAGCAATCAATCCGAGCGAATAAACACGTGAGGTAACAAAGTGAATTTTTCTGTTCTTAAATTTGATTAACTAATTCTCTGTGTGCGAAAGTATGTTTCATATTAGGTGCCATGTGAACGAGAAAGTGTGTCGTATGGTCATTGATGAGATGCTTCATGCTAACTATGCCAGTACTACCGTGGTGGAGAGATTGAATTTGCCAACCTTACAACATCCAAGTCCATACATGCTACCATGGATGAATGAAGTTGGTGAATTGGAGATAAGCAAACAAGTTTTGGTGCCCTTCTCAATAGGAAAGTATAAGGATGAAATACTTTGTGATATAAGTCCCATGACTTATTGTCATATTTCATTAGAAAAGTCATGGCAATTGGAGAAAGGTGCTAAACATGATAAGATCACAAATAAGTATAAATTTGTGAGAAACAAGAAAAGAATCGCTCTTGTTCCCTTATCTGAGCAAGAAGTGTATGAAGAGGAAAAGAGGATTTTTGAGGATGAAAGGAATAGAAGAGAGGTTGAAGAGAAAAGAAATGAATGTGAGAAGAAGAATGAAGTTTTGATTGTTACCTTTTATTACTAATCCAATTTTGCAGGATAAAACAATTGACTTCATTGGGGTTGAGCAACATAATGAAGTCAAGGATGAACAACCCTTACCACATTCAATGCTTGGACAAACAAATTTTAAAGGGGCATCCAAGAGTTTTGTTTGATTTGCATTTGGTTCGGCCCACTTGAATTCGGCAATCCCCATTACCAAAGCTAAGATTCGAGGTCGAATCTTCTTGAAGAAAGGGAGTATGATACGAATTAAATGGCGTCGCCATGAGAGCTCAACTCATGTCAAGAAGTGCGCTATGATAAAGGTCCGGATTCGAGGTCGAATTCTTTCGAAGAAGGAGGGAATGATACGAACCGGACCCCCTCCCGAAGACGGCCCGACACGAGCCGAGAGCCGTGCCTTGAGAAGGGCCTCGAAGAAGTGCAAAATGGCATGCAACATCAAAAACAAGCATGCAAGCACAATGGAAGAGGAGAAGAAGAGTGCAAGTGGCAAATTCCAAAATTTGGAGCTGCACCGCGGCGAGGAGGTTTCTGCATTGGAGGATGGAATTGTCACACAAGCGCGCCGCGGCATGGATTTGGTGCGCCGCGGCACAAGGCGTTCTGTTTTGGATCAAGGGAAACGTGTGCGCCGCGGCACAAGAAAGTGGAGCCGCAGCGAGGAGGGTTCTGTTTTGGACCGAAGGTGCATGCGCGCCGCGGCATGAAATTCCATGCGCTGACATGCTAGACCTGCGCGCTGACACGCCAGACCTGCGCGCTGACACGGACAAGCGCGCCTGACAGCTAGGCTTGCGTGCAGATCCTGAATATGCGCGCCGCGGCATGAACATTTGTGCGCCGCGGCGAGGCTTCGCGAGTGGCAAACAGAACAGGGCGCGCCGCGGCATGAATACTTCCCCGCCGCGGCGAGGATTCAAAATGTTGTAATTTTTGGGCCATTGGATTCAAATCAATGGCTAGGATTTCTTGAGACAATTTTTAGGTTTTCATTGTATCTATATATATGTAAAGCAGCTGCCATTGTAGAATAGACAATTATCATGAATTTTCATCAATAAAAAACAATTTGAAGTGATTTCAAATTGAGAGAGCACAAGTGCTTCTCTTGTTCTATCAAGAAACTTATCAAAGGAACTAGCAACCCTTTGTAGCGTTTCGCCTTATCTCAGCTCGTGGTGCGTATATCCAAGGGTGGAGGTGAGTTCTTTGCTACCATAGTCGAGCGTTCTTCGTAGAATCTGCGTGCTAAGATTGGTGTCGGGTTTTTGTCCGTATTTCTTGTGGTTGCCAAACCGCGTGATTTGGAGGTCATAGGAGTCGTGGCGAACGGTTCGCATCAATCATGTATTTAAAAAAATAGTTGATTTAAACCTCAACAAAAACAAATTTATATAACTTTATTCAATGAAGTGATATAAGTAAATATTATTTCTAAAGAAAAATTACTTAACTGTTTACATATCGGATAAATTTAATTACAATTTATGTGTGATAAATGTATAAAAATAATATTGATAATTTTTTTAATAGCTTAGTTTTTGGATAGATAATTTTTCAACAATTTTTAACTTGATATTAGAATTAGAGGTTTTGTATTTAAATCTAAAAATCATAATTATTAAATTGCAAGTATTTGACATTAATTTTCTCCTAAGAATTTAAATTTAGAGCTTGAGGTCAAGTATTCGAAGTCCAATAACTTCAATTATTATTAAGCTTTTAAGAAAGTTAATTTTTCGACAACTTCTAATAATAAATCACAAAATGATTTTGCCCTCATCTATTGGATCGCAATGTTTGTAAGGAGTAATTTTATTTCATAAACGATTTAACATAAAAATTATTTCATAAACCATAGGATCGATACAAATATTATTAATTAAAAGTTTTTAATCCCTATCTCTAAAAGAATTAATTCACATGTTACGGTCACTTTAGAAATTGAAATTAAATTATTTTTTATTGTCTTTAATTTATTGTGAATTTAGAAAGGCGAAAAAGTAGTTTTAATAAGATCATTTTTAGTGCAAAAGTAATTATTTTTAAATATTTTAATTTAAGAAAGTAAGGTTCAAATTTTCTATAGGAATTTAATTTCGCATCCGTTAACGATAATCAAAATTACCCATACTTAGGTGGCGTATTAGATAATAACATGTATGCAATGTTAGTTTTGGGCAAGGCACCAAATGTCTAATTTTTTTTTTAAATGAGTACATTAAAGTTCTATTATTATAAAAAATAAGTAAATATAATCTCTTATATATTATTAAAATTGAATACTTTAAGTCTCATAATTATTCAAAATGAGTAATACTCAAGCCAATAATCAATTTTAAGCTAGGGTGTCTAACTTTTGTAACAGTATAACTCAAAATTACATAACTACTAGACCTTTTTTCCCATGCTACACAACTTCTTTGTATATGCTTGTAATTGGGCATAATGAAATTACACACTTTTTTTATTTTTTAATGAGAAAATGACACACTAAAATGGTAGAAAGTTGAACTCACCTCTAAAGCTTAACAAGATATTTTAACAAAAAGGTATACATTTAGTACAGGCACCAACACTTTTGGGAGTTTTAGGGGCAATAAATATAGCACAAATCATAATGACATAACCCATGATTTTTATATGGCTTGGGGTCTAGAAAGGGTCATACTTTTATATATATATATATATATATATATATATATATATATATATATATATATATATTTGTCCACAAGCAAGGTCATGATTGGTTTACCTTTTTTTGCATCATTTAAATCGGCTGGTGGCTTAAACAATGGTGGATACATTCTATTCAAGGCAAGTAACCTAACAAAGGATGTTTTTTTCTTTCTTCGTAATAGTTCATTATGTGTCAGGTGTACATGTATTTTTTTAACTTCTACTTTAGCTAAGTTCCGTGTTGATTGAGAAGAGAAAGTTAGCTAAGTTATATGTGTCTTGTTAGCTAAGTTCCATGTGTCTTTTTAACTTAGTTAGCTAAGTTTCATGTGTATTTCTAATTTTAAAAATATTTTTTATCACTACTTAATACATATATCAAACTATATAGTATAAACTAATTAATTTAGTAAATATTTCATAATCAATTTTTCATCTAACATTTTCAATTTTATATACAATCAAGAACTAATGTAATATTGTGAATTTCTTTTGATTCAAGTTGTAAGACCCTTAAAGCATTCCACCAAAAATCCAACTTTAAATTTTATTCAAATATATGAGTATATTTTTTTTTATTAATAAAAAAAAATTAAAATTTTAGAGGCTTAAAAAAAAAAACACTAACGTAACAGATGCATATAGCAATTTATCATGCCTTGGTCTTCGCCGTACAGTCACAGTCACCGATCTTTTCGAATATTGCATTTGAAGCAACTATCGTTTCATTCATAGCTAATTAATGTAAGGGTAAAAGCGGGACTCTATAGTTTTAATCAGCGACAGAGAAAAAAATAAATAAAATTGCGGGACTGAAATTTAATTTTTTTTATATAAAGTAAAAAATTAGTAAGAATTATAATAAATTATACTTAATTTAATATTAAATTTTTTATGTCATATTATAATGGAGACATAATGTTAGAACTTAAAAAATATAGAGTTAACACATTATAATTAACTTATGATAAAAATTAAACAAAAATATAATAAATTAATAAGTATTAGTATTATTCATAAATAAAATAAATGTATATTAACTAAAAAATCTAAGCAAATATAAAGTTTAATTAAACACACCAAAATTTATAGTTGTTAAAACTAAAATAAACATATAAACATGTAAAATGTAAAATATGATTTAAAATTTTAAGGTTGAGACTATATTTAAAAATATATGTTTATAAACAATATAAGACTGACCAATAATAATAAAAATAATAAATTTTTTATATAAAAAATTTAAAATAAATTATAAAATATTATTAAAATAAAATGTCAAATAATATAATATTAGATAAAATTAAAATTTAGGTTAAAATAAAATATGATAAACATAAACTTAAAAGTTTTAATATGAAGTTTATTATATACTTATTTTTCTAATTTTATTTTTATAATGTTGAGTTTAAAGTTAAATATTTTTTTAAAAAATTAGATTATTACATTTAAGAAGAATTTTTATATATTATATGACTACAATTTTATTTTTGTTACTAACAGTTATCAAATACATGGAAAAAAATATATTTAACAATTTTATTTATAATTCATCTCATTTTTATCCACATATTTGTTAAATATTATTAATATATTCTAAAATATATATATATATAAATTATACACAATATATTATTATAAAAAAAATATTTATTTAATATATATATATAATTAATTCTTTATAAAAATATTGATCTTAAATGTAGTCCCACCCAATCCCCACAGCAATGGTTTTATTTTAGTGTAATTTTAAAAATATTTTCTCAATTTGCTTTAAAATATCTTCCCATCTACAAGTATCTTTATTAAAATTTAAATCTCAAGTTATTTTACTATATATATACATATTTTAATTCTATACAATAGAAAATTATCTGATTTTTTTGTGTGAAATAATAAAAATAATATTCGTTAAAATTTATAATAATAAACATAATATATTTTATATTCAAACTTAAAATTTCACAATTAAAAAATAATTAATATATTATTTTTTTAACATCCATTCAATTGAAATTGAATGATAATAATTTAGACATATTTAATATTATTAAGGTGCTAATTTTATTATTATAAATTTTAATGATATTATTTTTGATAATTTTTTTATTTTTTTAAACAAACATTAGTTAGTGTGTTTGGAGGGTAATTAGGTGAATCACTTAGATTAAAGTATACTTGGTATAATAATGAAAATGTGATTCAAAATGGAAAGAAAAAAAGTAAATATTTTTTTCATACCACAAAATAGTAAGAGTGATAAGCTTTTTTGAAAAATTAATTGTGCACTATTAAATTCATAAGTTTATTTGCCATTATTTTATTCTACTAACACCAGTTCATTGTGGATCAAATTTTTTTTTTAATAATAGTAAGAGTGATAAGTTTTTTTATTTTATTTTATGAAATTATCTAAATAACACCTTTTAAAATTTATATAATAAAAAAAATAATATCATTATTTTAAATTAAAATAAATAAAGTTAGTATTGAACTAATAATACGGCTGTTATTTTGGACATGATATTTTAGTAGTTTTCTTATTAAACAAATTGCATATATTATGATCTCGATTAGTTTGTTAAAGTCTTTCCTTTAACAAAAAGAATAATAACGATTTAATTTATAAAAAGAAAAATTTAATATGAAAATATTTATTATTTTTTTCATTCTCTCATTTATTTTTTTATTTTAATATGAAAACATTTCTTACCACCCTAGCAAGTAGCAATTATCATCTACCATCACCATCTTTCCCATTCTATCCTCGATATATCTATATTCTTTCATCGGCCAGCCAACTCTTACTATTTACTCCAAAATAATCTATAACTATATTTTTTTTATTGAATTTGTAGTTAGAACACCACCAATTACTACTATTAGCTTATTCCATCTAATTTTATCGACTCCTTCATCCTTTCCAACCACGTTGTATTTAATCAAACTTAAGATGAAGATAGTTAAGATATAATACAAGGTGATCAAAAAATATAAAACAGCCAAGAAGATCAAGGAAAATAAGCTAATCATAGTCATGATCATAGCAAAGATAATGCTTTAGATATTGGTGATTGTCTAACTTTAATTTCGATTAAAATTACATTTTTAGATTGTTCTGTAGAAAACAATGAAGGATAGTTGGTGGTAAAAAAATATGATGATATCAATGATATGACAAAGAGAATAGTTTATGTGGATATTATTTCTATGGTGAATAGAATTATTTTCATAATAAAATGGACAAAAAATGAGAGAAAATAAAAAATAATAAATATTTTCATAAAAATAAATTACATTCTATTAAGTAGGTTTTTTTATTCATAAATTTGACATTGCTTTACTTTTTTGTTAAATAACAAACTATTAATATATTAGTTTGAAAATATGTACATTTTGTTCAATAAAGGTACAATTAAGATATTGAACTCTATTATTTTTAGGCTTTAATATTTTTTTGGTTCTCTATTTAACAAAATGTACATATTTGTATCATTATCTTTAAAGTGACATTTTTTAGTTTCCATTTAATTGAAGATACCAAATTGATCCAATTTTAAATAGCAAATGTAATTTCATAATGACTGATTGATCTTTTTAGATATTTTGTAAAACAGGATAAAAAAAGTACAAAAAAAATGTATAGAAAAATTCTCATAAAATATAAACTTACAAAAAAAGTTAAAAAATAAAAAATTATTGTACTATTATTTTCTTTTAACAATTTAAAATTGAATTGAAATAGTACAATTTTTTTTAGTCAACTCTTTTGTAAATTAATATTTTATGAAAAAATTTGAATATTTTTGGCACTTTTTTATATCGCATTTTTTTTTTATCTAAATAAGATACCTACAAAAAATTAAGACACATAATATTTAAAAAGATAAACCGACCAATATTAAATTGTATTTAATATTTAAAATTTGGCTAATTAAGTATCTTTAATTAAATTAGGGGACAAAAAAGGTACCACTTTGAAAATAATGATACAAATGAGTACCTTTTGTTAAAAAAACTTTATTTATTATAAATTACAAATAATATAATACAATATTATGGCTAAGTAGAGTCGATCCTACCTAAATATATTTAATAAAAAATTACTATATTACTTGTAATTGTGATAGAATTATAACTTATAAAAATATTATTTGTTAAATAAAGGAATCAACAAAGTATTAAATTTTATTATTATTATTATAAATTTAAAATAGTATTATATTTATTATTTTATTTTTATGTTTTTAGGAATTACGAACTCAATTTGTATTAATTAATAATAATAATAATAAAAACACTTCTCTGGGGCGGGCTTGTACAGTTGACTTGATAACTTGATGCTAAATGCAACTTTCTATTTTTGCTATGTAAGTAAATTTTATATTTGAAAAATTATAAAAAATAATATTTAGAAAGTTTATAATAATAAAATTAGTACTTTAATAATATTAAATATTTAATTTAAATGTGTAATATTAAACATTCAATATTAAATAAGTCTAAATTATTACTATTCAATTCTAATTGAATGGTTTTTTTAAAAAATATATATCAATCATTTTTTTAATTGTAAAAATATAAGGTTGAATACAAAGAGAGTTATTTTTATTATTTTTTATTTATATTTTCTATCAAATGTGGCTGTCAGCTATGTAATTGATAACTTATATGCATAGATAAATAATACAAAAAATTAAATTTATATCTATTTTAATTTTTTTATCATTTTTTCAAAACTATTAAAACAAATAATAATAACTAATTAATTTAAAATTTATTTTTTTAGGAAGAAAAAGTAAATTTTTTAATAAATTGATTATATTGCATAAATATTAATTTATACATGATACAAATAACAAGTTATGTATTTTAAATTTGACAAAATTAAAAAATTTAAATTGATATTTCATAAAATATTTATATCAATATTTTTGATTTTTTAATTTTTCATCAAAAATTTAAAAAATTACAATATAACTTACAAAAACATTGTAAAATTTTGATATTTTTGGATATTTTTATATTGGATTTTTAATTTACAAAACTTTCAATAAAAATATCGAAAATATTAAGATATTTTCTTCCATGCTTATGTTGTACCTATGAAGTTAATATTAATTTCATTTCTTATGATAATATTTATTTATTTGTTTATTTTTATTTTTTTATTCAAACTTTTGAATTTAGTATCGTTTAAAAACTAGTTTTATTTTTCAGTTTTCATTTTAATTATATATGAGTTCTACCATTTAATTTAATTTTGCAACTTTGAAAAAAAAAAAACCATTTAAAACTTGTTTTCTATTTTTCAAAATTCAAAACTTTCACCAATAATTCAAATCTTACTCTAACAACTTTTACTCGCGAAACCATAATCCTATATTTTTTTTTTTTTAGAGAAGTTTTAATTTAATGATCGATCAAATCTAAGTGATACAAATATTTAAAGATTCATTTCTCTTGCACAAATAGCATAAAGTGAAATACAAATAACAAGTAATTTGTAGGAAAGTAAATATAAAAAATATCAGACAATAAAATAGAAGCAGTAAATACTTTCTAATCTTAGTATAGACTATATATGTTATTACATATACTGTAGATATTTAGATTGTACTAACTCATGCAGCAGATCAAACAAATACAATGATATAACGTGTTAAAACCATTAGGATTAGATCCTAAGTGGTAACATCTACAAGTTGCTTAAAGCAACAACTTAACAGCTAAATTCATTAAATAAAATAAAATAGTTTTTGTAGACTTGATAAAGATAAAATGTCAAATATCTCTATCAGTCAAGGATCACCTATCCTAATTACTTAGGTTATCACCAGCTGTCTTCACAGCTACTTTGATCCTCACTAAATCTGATTCACCTCTAGAGCCACGTTATCAAGTAATGTGATGCAAATATCTATAATTAGTATGTGTGTACAAATAATATGCAGTTTATCCAAAATATGATTTTAGGAAAAAGACACATCGTAATAATAATACAGAAATACACTCGATGTATTATTATTACGACAACTTTGTTTGATAAAATATTTTTAACAAACTCCACTACCACCTCGTATCTCAATACAGAAATAACACTTGATGCATTAAGAATACAAAATTTCATTTTAAAAATTAATTCACATAAAAATCTTCAAATGAATAATCACCTCTGAATCACTAATACAAAACAACACTCAAAGTATTAGTGATATATGAAAAATATATTTTTAATAAAAATATTTTACTCAAAAATAAGTTTTATGCAACACCAAAAATTAGCTCAAATAAGTATGAGAAAGGGGATTAAAGAAATGTGAAAGATGTAATTAATAAATAAGAGGAGTGGGTATTTATAGTTGATTTTTCAGCTTTGGGACTCTCGCCTACCCCTTTCCTTGATGCACACCTCCATGAGGCTTCGCTGATAACCCTAGGAAACCCCAGTGAGATGTCAGTGAGGTCCAACAAGTCACAGTTTTACCCTATGGACCCTCACGAACTCTTCACTGACCATCTCGGCGAGACCTCAACAAGGCTTTGACGAACCACTAAAAATAAATTTTTTTAAGACAAAATTTCATCAAATAAAAAGTTATAAAGATCCACCAACTCTAGAAAATAAATACAAATAAAAACACATTTTAATATACAATTTTTATGCTCCAAACTACTCCATTTTGTGTGTATCATACAAACATACAATAGTATTAAGATCTATTTTAGTGTGTGCGATATCGAGCACAAATAAAACATAGTACATAGAGGTAGACAAAATAGTAAACTTCGTATTTTACACACTAAAATGTCAACAAAGACACAAAGAAATTTACATGACTTACAAGACTTACAATTTCTATTGATTATTGTTCTTAATAAAAAAAAATTTGAAAGTTAAAATATAAAAACAAAATTGAGTATTATATAGAATAAAGAAAACTACGAAATACAATTTTACCAAATGAATTTTCTATGTTATGTGTTTATATTTAAAAAAAAAATAGAACTTCTTATCAAACAATTTTATGTTTTTTTTTAAATGAATTAGGGAAAAAAAGAAAGAAGAAGCTAATTTTAAACTCAAGAAAACAGAGCTCAGACAAAGCTCATCACAAAACAAGCCCAATAATTTGCTAATATTTTTGTTGAGCTCTTGGCCTAAATAGCATACATTTTGATTAAAAAGTTAAATTTTTTAAAACTAGCAATAATAAGACTAAAATTGTGAGTTTTGATTATATTAAAATTAGATAAATTACAAAAACATTCTTAACTATGTGATATGTGATATTAATATGTAAATTATTTACATACTATGTAAATTGTATTACATACTAATATGACAGTATGTAAATGAGTTTACATATTAATATGTCAGTATATAAATGAATTTATATACAAATATGACAGTATATAAATGGGTTTACAAACTAATATGTCAGTATGTAAATAAGTTTACATACTATTGTGGCAGTATGTAAATAAGTTTACATACTAATATAGAAATATGTAAATGGATTTAGATACAAATATGTAAAATGAGTTTACATACTAATATAATAATATATAACTACATACATAATATATAATATGTAATAAGTTATATATTACATACTGGGTTTATCATTCTCTTTGATTTTTTTAAAATTTCCAACAATGAACTAAATATCACGCAAGCGATCTAATAGAGCTAAACCCGATTACTCAAATACTGGAGAAAAACATATCTTTGGCTATTGCGGAACCTTTCCAGGTTTATATGTTTAATCTATTAGCATTTGGGAGTATCTTTGGGTGTTCATTTAGAATTCAAGCTTTATAGATTGGGTATCTAGATTTATTGACAAATAGCAGAAATTAATAATAAATATGGTTGTGTTGAAAGTCAGTACATAATGAATAGCAGAGATTAACGGAGAGGAGAGAGCAAGAAAGAGACAATGAGGTAAAGAGAAAACAAATATTTTTGAGAATCTAGAACTGTCTAGAGCATGATTAGGAAAAAGAATAGGAAGGACAATGTAGTAAATTTGCAAGTACGAAACGCAGTCGCTTTTCGATTTATGACAAAAATGTTGTATTGCTAAATTTGCTTCTATTTTGAGTCATTAAATCATTTTTGTTTCTATAATCATTAAAGTTTAAATCAAATAAGACAGATGGTTTTTAAGTCACAATTTGGTGTTTATATTTTATAATTTAAAAATTGATCCCTAAATGTTGAAATCAAATATTTAAAAATTAAAAACTGTATTTTTAAAAAAATAATTTAAAATATAAAAGTTTAGAAATCATAATCGGTAATAGTTTGATGAATTTTATGATTAAAAAAATAAATAGTTAAATGAAGAGTTATACCTTTTGATAACCTTATATTAGTCAAAAATCAATTACAACTTTTTACTCATTGGGCAAAAATGTCATTAATTTTCATTGATTAATTGTAATTAAATTTTAACTATACATTTATCCAATTGAACTAGCTAGAATTGGACAAGTGTCCAACTAAACTAAAAGTTATCTAATTGGCCAAATTTTAATTAATCGGTGATCTTACTAGTCAAAATTGAGTTGAACATACATTCAAATTAAACAGTTATCTAAATGGTCAAATTTTAATAAATTGGTGACCCCATTCGCAGTAGTCAAGTTGGACATATATCCAATTAAATTGAACAATTGTCCAATTAATCAAATTTTGATTGATAAATGATCTCAATTATCAAAGTCGAGTTGAACACGTATCCAACTAAATTAAACACTAGTCCAATTAGCCATATTTAAATCACTGTTGAACTCAATAATCAGAAACCAACCTAGATCCACGTCGTCCATTAATTTAATTATTATCTGATACCAATTCTAGTTCTAACCAAGAATTTTCTTCTGATACTCACAACTTGACTATAAACACAGTAATTTATACTCATTCACAATGCTTACCTCATTATTTTGAGAGTCCTAAAATATTTAATATTAATCAATCAGTTTCTAACTCTGACAATACAATACTTGTTCACAAGTTACCAACTAACCAACCATCCATTTCACCTACTAAGCCTATCAGGTTGATTGTCGTCCTTACACTACTAGCACAGTTGTCTTATATTCATGCTATAAATGAGCATGGAATGATCACCAGACCAGTCGAAAAATAAAATAATAATTTTAATTTATTAGAATAAATATTGTATCTTATTTCTTTAAATTTGTTTAGTTTGTGAAAAGAGTTACACATTGTAATCATTTAGATAATATTTGTGAAATTTGTGAGGATAGTGAATTCTTTGGTATTAAATATAAAATTATCTTACATTCTATTAAAAAGACTTATATTTTAAAGTTCACTCATGATGCTTTTATGTGTTCCTTTGCAGAGAACAAAAAGAGCAACAAAAAAAATCATTTTTCAACTTTGCTGTAAGAAAGTGCACTAGAATAAATCAGCATGAAATATGAATTTTGGTAGCTGATTTGGGTTTTTAAATAAAAGAACGATAATGGGCATATAATAACTTACCAATTTAAGGGCAAATTTAGAAGTTAACACAAGAATATCAACTCATGTTAATTAAACCTAGGAGGAACATATAAAAGAAAAAGAAGAGAAGGTGAAAACTGGGCAGATTCTGCAGAAAAAAGAATAGAAAAACAGAGGAGCATAAACAACAATAGATTTGTATCTAGAAAGAGACCAATTGTAAGGATCAATGCAAGGGCTTGTTTTGCAAAGATTATTAGTGAGGTAAACAAGAGATAGTTAGAGATTTGTAACTTAATTAATTGAGATTTAATTAAATAAAATTTTAGTGATTTATTCCTTCTTCTCTTATTTTCAAATTGTTTTTCAATTTTCACAACTCAATGAATATGATTTTAAATATTTATGAATTTATATTAGAATTTTATGAATATGATTGGCTAATTTTCTTCTAGTATTGTGAGTCTGTAAGTTAATGTAATATCTGTTTTTCAATTTTAAAAGTTTGTGCTTTGCTTAGGCAAGATGGTGCTTGTTATTCAATACTAAGATTAATGTTGAAAATATTAGTTGATATTAGATCAAACTTAAATAATATGTGTTTAATTTGAACCTAAGGATAAGAATTAAAGTTACAATTAATATAAGAATATATGATTGTCTTACATAACCTAAAAGAATTGGTGCATTAAATATTGTTCTTAGACTCAGTTGTGCATAGGAATATGTTTCATTGAGTCGCAGAACATATAAACATTGCAGATTCGGAAGAATCCTTTGTAATTTTGCAATTCTAATTACTGGTGCATTTTGCTGCAACATTGTCACAGCAATCGTAGTTTGACTTTTATATATTTACAATCATAACTTATTTATTTACTTAAGATTCTTGCTATCTTTCTTGTTGAGCTTTGTTTTAATATTTTTTACTCTTGTCATTTCCTACTTATTAATTTATTTTATTTTATTTTGATACACAAAAAATCCAATATTGATTTTATTAATTACGTTTTACAATATTTTCTTATATTTCAATATCCGTGAGAAGAATATTCCTTATCATTATATTACTTATTTACAACACGTAATCTCTTATAAATTTTTTAGAGCAATACAACTAGAAGATGTTGGCGAGGAAAGACCAAGAAGAATGTATCAAAGAATGGTTATAATGTTAATTTAGTAATATGAATTAGTTACCAGAGTTATACACGTGTAATATTTCTAAAGGTAGTATAAAACAGATTCTGTTATAAGTTGTGTATATATAGAGATAGAATGTACAGTGTTGATTACTAATGAGAATATAACTTTATAATTGTTCTCTGTAGTCTCGTATGGTATTAGAGCACTCGATTGGGAGTTTGGAAATTTTTTTGCTCTAAGTTATTCTTGGTTCTTGATTTTTTTATTTGTTGAGGGAGGTTGAGTTCTTGGATTTTGAGTAGAACGATGGCTACTGAGAAGCAAGCATCCTCTGATTCAGTGAATATTAATTTTGGAAGTTCATCGTCGGCGGTAGTTGTCATGCCTCCAGCCAATCTTACATTCTCAATCAAGCTTGAATCATCAAACTTCTTGTTCTGGCGTGTACAGTTACTTAGTATAATTGCTGCATATGGATTAGAGAAGTACATTGATGGATCAAGAACAGAGCCTACACGGATTCTTGATACTGGAAATGTGAATCCAAATTATGTCATGTGGATCGAGTTAATGGTATAATTAAGAGCTAGATTTATGGATCAGTTATGCCTGAGGTTTCGCTGGTGTTGGTAGGGAAACGAACTGCTCGTGAACTTTGCAAGCTTTGGAAACATCTTATGCTGCTCCCTCACAAGCTCGAGTTATGGAGCTTAAGTTGCAATAGCAAACTGTGCAAAAAGAAGGTATGACTATTGATGCTTTTCTTTTACGCATAAAGTCATTAGATGATAATTTGAAAGTTATTGGTGAGAAAGTGGACAATAGAGATCTTGTTCTTTATGTTCTTGGAGGATTAAACCATAAGTATAATGCTTTTGTGGAAGGCATCACAAATAGGTTTGATTCTGTGTGTTGGGAGGAGTTACATAGTAGGTTGTTAACCTATGAGCATCACTTGATTCAACAAGATAAGGATGAGGAAAATCAAGTGTTTCAAGCCAATCTGGCTAAGTTTAATTCTCTGTCAGTTACATCTAAGAGACAATCTAGTAATTCTAAACCACAATTTGGTAATTCTGCTGTCTTTAATTCTGGAGGTAATAATGTTCTTGATGCTGGTCGTGGCCATGGTTCAAGCAGGGGTAATAAGAGAAATGTTCAATGTCAATTTTGTGACAAGAATGGGCATGCTGCTTCTCACTGTTTTAAACGTCAAAAGCTTCTTGGTGTTTCTTCACAGAATGCTGGGTCTAATTCTACTAGAAAGTCACAATCACCATCTACTTTCTTTGCTTCTGGTGCGACCAATAATGAAGGTTGGGTGCTTAACACTGGAGCAACACATCACATGTCCAATGATCAAAATAATCTCAATGAGCTTACTCCATTTACTGGATCAGAGGAAGTGCTCAAAGGTAATGGTGTAAAAATTTCAATTAAACATATTGGTGGTATTAATTTGTCAACTAATAATTGTAACTTGCAAGTATTACATGCACCACATCTTAGTACTAATATGATTTCTGTGAATAAGTTGTGTGCTGATAATGAAATTTTTATTGAATTTCATTATGATTACTATTGTATTAAGGACAAGGTTTCGAGGAGGCTTCTTCATCAAGGACCAATGGATAGGGGACTTTACAAGCTATGTGCAAATGGAGATTTCAGCTTGTTCAAGTATGCTCCTGTGGCTTGTCTAGCAACAATGTCCATTTGGCATGAGCGTTTAGGACATGTATTTGATTTTGTTGTTAATAAAGTTCTTAACAGTAGTTGTATTAAGACAAGAAAGGGGTCCTCTTCTAGTGTTTGTGTTCCCTGTGAGTTAGCAAAGTCTCATAAGAAACCTTTTGTGGGCAAGCATGTAACAGCAGGTGCTCCATTTGATTTGTTATATGTTGATGTGTGGGGTCCCTCACCATGTGTTGCTGTTGGTGGTGAGAGGTATTTTCTTTTGGTTGTAGATGATTATATAAGATATACATGGATTTTCTTTTTGCATAGTACAGATCAAGTTCTTTCTATGTTTAGAAGGTTTAATGCTATGATTCAATATCATTTTCAGTCTCAAATTAAGGCTGTACAAAGTGATAATGGGGTGAGTTCAAATTATTGGCTAGGTCTTTGGGTGAGAATGGTGTTGATTATAGGCTGACTTGTCCTTATAGTTCTGAACAAAATGGAACGGTGGAAAGTAGACATAGAAGGATTGTGGATACTGATTTGGCATTTTTGTTCAGATCTGGTGTGCTTAAGAAATATTGGACATTTGCTTTTAGATCAGCTGTGTTTACTTTGAATAGAGTGCCTTCAAAAGTATTGAATTTTAGTTCTTCTTCTGAGCTATTGTATAAGAAGGTTCTTGATTAGGAATTTCTTAAAGTGTTTAGGTGTATGTGTTTTCCATGTCTCAGGCCTTATAGAAAAAATAAGTTGAAAACTAAATCTGCAAAATGTGTGTTTTTGGGGTGTACACCTCATTATAGGGGATATTTGTGTTTGGATGAGTCCTCTGATCGTGTGTATACTAGTAGAAATGTTGCATTTGTTGAGTTGGAATTTCCTTTTATTCAAGGTTCTATTTGTGGTTCATTGTCCGGTCTAATAGATGTATCTGGTTCTCATAATAATTTGTCTCCTTCTATATTACAATGGCAAGTGCCTAATTTACCGTTGGTGATTCCAACTTATGGAATGGTCAAAGGTGGTATATGGTCTTGTTTTGAAACTAGTTAGAATGACTTGTCACCTTCTGGTACTACAAATAGTACGCAACATGTGGTTCCTATCCATATTACTGCAACGCCTTTACTTGCCTAACATGCTTTATTAGCCCAACGTGCTTTACCTATATAGCCTATTGATCAGACTAATTCCCAATTTTCTTTGAATAGACAGTCAACACCTCAGGTTGTGCCTAGCGTGTCTCATCCATTCGTTGAGCTGTCTAATAATAGACCTCTACCTACTATTTCTTTACCAGTTGTTTGTCTACCTTCTTTCAATAATATTCACCCTATGCAGACGAGACTTAAATCTAGTATTGTTAAACCAAAAGCTTTATTTGCTCATTCTTCTATTCCACCTACTGAACCTATAAAATTTCGTGAAGCAGCAAAGTATCCTGAATGGCAAGATGCTATGGAGACTGAGTATAATGCTCTTATTAAAAACCACACCTGGGACCTTGTTCTTAAACCACCAGATGTAAAAGTTATTGATAGTTGTTGGGTATTTACTACTAAAACACATGCAGATGGTTCTTTGGAAAGATATAAGGAGAGATTAGTGGCTCAAGGTTTTGGTTAGACTCATGATGTGGATTACACAGAGATTTTTAGTCCTGTGGTAAAGGCTACTACAATTAGAGTAGTGTTGTCTCTAATTGTCTCCTTTGGTTGGCCTACAAGGCAACTTGATGTGAGAAATGCATTTTTAAATAGGGACTTGGAGGAGTGTGTGTACATGTCTCAGCCTCAAGGTTTTGTGGACTCTACTAAGCCTCATCATGTGTGTTAGTTAAAGAAGGCATTATATGGTTTGAAACAGGCTCCTAGAGCTTGATATTTTAAGCTTCAATGTTGCCTTGTTCAGTGGGGTTTTGTAAATGTAAAGGCAGACACCAATTTATTTATGTTTCATAGTCTTCAATGTGTGCTATTTCTTTTGGTCTATGTAGATGATTTGATTTTAACTGGGAATAATGCAACTATGGTGGATGCCTTTGTTCACAGATTGAATGCAGAGTTCTCTTTGCGTGATATGGGTATCTTGCATTATTTTTTGGGCATTGAAGTACATATGGTATTTGGTAATATGCATCTTTCTCGGTCTAAATACATTAAAGGTTTGTTGAAGTGTGACATGGAGGAAACCAAGGCGGTTTCCACTCCCATGGTTTCAAGGGTGCACTATCTAAGTTTGAAGGTGAGGTGTTAGAGGATCCAATGTTACACAGGTCTATAGTTGGGGCACTTTAGTATTGTTGTATAACAAGACCTGAGTTAGCTTTTAGTGTTTCCAAGTTATGTCAATTTATGAGTAGTCCTACAACATGTCATTGGTTGGTTGTTAAGAGAGTGTTGAGATATCTCAAGGGAATTATGAGTCATGGGTTGCTTTTTCAAAGGGCAAGTTCTTTACAGTTATTAATTTATTCGGATGCAGATTGGACAAGGTGTGTAGATGATAGAAGGAGTGTTGGTGCATGTTGTGCATTTCTAGGTGAGAATCTGGTCTCATGACAATCATCTAAACTACGTGTAGTGGCAAGGTTGTCAGCAAAATTTGAATATAGAGCTCGAGCTCAAGCTTCAGCTTCAGTAGAGTTAATATGGGTAAAGTCATTGTTAAAGGAGTTACAAGTTAAGATACAGGGTTTGCTTGTGATTATGTGTGACAATATAAGTGCTAAGCACTTGGCTCAGAATCCAATTCATCATCAAAAAACAAAGCATATAAAAATAGACTTGCATTTCATAAGAGATTAAGTTCTAAGAAAAGAACTAGAAATTTTGTATTGTACATCAAAACAACAGATTGCAGATATCATTACAAAGTCGTTAAGAGCAACACGTTTTCATCAGTTAAGAAATAAACTTTTAGCCTATCAAAGACCTCAAGTTTGAAGAAGAGTATCAAAGAATGGTTATAATGTTAATTTAGTAATATGAATTAGTTACCAGAGTTATACATGTGTAATGTTTCTAGAGATGGTATAAAACAGATTCTATTATAAGTTGTGTAGATATAGAGATAGAATGTACAGTGTTGATTACTAATGAGAATATAACTTTCTAATTGTTCTCTGTAGTCTCGTACAACGGTGAATACATGGATCGAATTATTCAATTTAATCGAAGTGAGGGACGGCGGCAAGCGGAATGAGCTGGATAAGCAATCAGATTGTTCGAAAGGACAAACGCAATATAGCCAAGAGTGTAGATACAAAAGACCATTTAAGGGCAAATTTGAAATTTTAATAAAAATGCAAGTGGGCTGCTCATATTGGAATAAAATTAATAAAAGGGTCATATCAGCCTATTTTCCTTAAAAGGAATTAATCACCAACAAGAAGGATTCACCACTCTGTAGTATTAAAATTATTAGAATCAAGTATTTTTGTCATTGGATGTTTAATGCCCATGCAAATACTTTTCCAAATCCCATTACTAGGACACCATAAATTGACTGTGCACTCGAGTTTCTTTTTCTTGTTTTTCTACGCAAATTTGGACTATGATCGCCAATTACATCTTTACAGGGCTTTAATCAAGAAGAGAAAATTGATTATGTAGGAGTTCGACCTCGACATTACCTCGCATCAAACTTCTTTGCTGATAATTTCTCAAGCAATTCAAACATTCTCACTTGAATCGTTAAGATGATCACCTTGCATTTATAACAAATTTGCATCAAGGTCTCCCCTAAAATGCTCATATCAATTGAACTTCACGAAATGAAGAACTTTGGTGCAAAGTTTCAACATCAAAGTGGATGGAAACCATCTGAATCTTGTAATGTTTATCACTGAGATCCCAATGTCAAAAATGTATCGGAGTAGCTTCCCTAGATAGCATATGTCCAATCTCTCCCTCCATTCCTCTAACCTTACACGTACATGTGCGTAGGCAGAGAATTAAAGACCCTACAGATGAATGATAGTACAATTCTTATCGACCACCATTATGCCAGATTGAGATTTTACAAAGTATTACCAGAAATTTACTTTAGGCTCCTTCAAACTGATCCCGAAGCAACTCATATTTCTTTAGTTCGGCCATGGAGAGTGAGGGAGAAATATCTCTCAAGACCTGAAAAATGATAGCCAGGTATTTAACACTTTTGCAGACACAGTAATACATACTATGAAAAATATGCAATGGCCAGCATTAAACTACGACACTAATGCAACCACAAGCAACTTAAAAGCGAACATGTTTATCAATGCAAAGAGATTTGTTACTTTAATAAATTTGGTTGTTGGCAGTAGTGAATCAAGCCACCAAACTCAACTGTCTAATACACACCAAACATATCAATGTATAAAGACAGCATACAGCCACAATTCCAGAAAAGAAAACCTTTAAGGGGAAAAAAAAGATAATAAAATCACCTATGATACTGCTTACAGAGCTGCTGATATCCATTTAAGAACGAAAGGAAATATCCTTTGTCCTGTTGGAGGACGCAACACCATTGATGTGACCCTTTTTATAGGGTAGTTACAAGAAATAAAAGGAATCGCATAACTTGACCCCACTTGTTTATTCCCGTCACTGAATGTGATCATGAGAGTGGTGTATAAACTTGATATTTATGAATCACCTTCTACAGTACAAATAACTACATGTGACTTACCTTCAAAAAGTCATTATTTTCAATAACAACAGTGTCCACTTTAGTATCCATGCTTGACGAATTTGAATCTGAAGCCTACAACAAAGCAAATGTGGCTGTAAATAGGCTGATATTAGCATAGTGATTAGCAAGAGTTCGAAATACAAGAGCGATGCACTTTTGCATTGACAGTAAAAACTGCGACCATACACAGCAGTGTAACCACGTGGTGCACCCACGTATCTGTAATATGGTTATTGCAGCACTGCCAATGCCTAACTAGCATTTGGTGTTAATGTCAGGTCAAAAATATTTAGAATGTAAGGATGCCAACTAAAAGAATTTAGCATATATTAACTCACCTTCCGCTTTGCCGCATTGAACCAAGCATCTGCACATAGTGCATACATATCTGCACCAGTGAAGTTTGGGGGGCATTTGTTCGCTATTGAGTAAAGTGATACATCTTGATGCAATTCAAACTTCCTTGTGAGCGCTTTGAGAACACTAAATAGATGGACAGAAGAGATGACATAAAAATTTAAGAGGTAAAAAAATACCTGATGACAACTAAAAAGACATGAAACTAACCGCTCTCTATATGAAGCATCAGAATTTACTCCAACATATAGCAGCTTGTCAAACCTGCCAGGCCTTAAAAGTGCAGGGTCAATTAAATCAGGTCTGTTGCTTGCTCCAATAATAAAAAGATCCTACAAAACCAAAAGGAGAGGCTAGGTAAAATGCCTCTATTACTAAATATGAGAAGAAAAGATATTAAAAGAGAATGGAGTGTGTAGAAGTTGAAATTACCTGTGATGAATCATTTAGACCATCGATCTCTGCAAGCATCTAAAAAAAAAAAATATGTGCAAATAAGAAATCTCTTGTGTGATTAAAGACAAAATATGCTAAAATCATAACATAAACTATCCCACCTGAGAAACCACTCTGTCCATCACTCCTCCAGAATCCCCAGATGCACCACGAGCTGGAGCAAGAGAATCCAGTTCATCAAAAAAGATAACACAAGGGCGAGCTAATCTAGCCTACAAAGCACAAAAATATTACATAATCGTCAACATTCTGAAATTTTATAAGTATAATATAACAGTTTTTTTCACCTTTTAAAGAGAGAATGATTTTAAGGAAAAAAAATAACCTTCTGGAAAATCTCTCTAACATTTTTCTCAGATTCTCCTATGTACATGTTGATCAATTCAGGCCCTTTTACACTGAGGAAGTTTAGGGAACACTCAGTTGCAACAGCTTTTGCCAATAAAGTCTATGGTCAAAATAGAAAGACATGCAAATATTAATCTTTTATCTTTGGAAATCATTGAGAAATCCTTGTAACTCTGATACACCAAGACTTACTTTCCCTGTTCCAGGTGGCCCATACAGAAGAACACCAGAGCGCTTGCGCAGACCAGATGAAAACAAGTCCTTGTGTAGAAGAGGTAACTAAAATATGAAAAACTAAGTAAGTACAACATTTCACATGCCACTATAAACTTCTAACATTACAATAAAATGGGAAGGGGATATAACAAAGTAAACAAATTTGTATCCACGCAAGTAAAAGAGTGTTCCCTCTCCTTCATTTTCCTCTTTTCTTGTTTGTGCATGTGTATGTGAATGCACAACTGGAAATAGATACTGTAGATTTTTTATTTCCAAAAACAACAAGCTCAATCTCTTATTTCCACAATCCATCCTTTCGTACCTTGGCAGCATGAAGTTATCGGTGTATATGCACTATGCATTATACTCCTTGCAGTATAAAATACATGGGATACATCAGAAATATGAAAGAATTACAGATGGACATATCCCTACCTGGACAGTGTCCAGAATTGATTTCTTCACATCTTCAAGCCCACCAACATCTTCCCACCTTACATTAGGAACCTATAGCAAATATCAAGACTTAAAAATTTATCTACTCAACATAATGTCATAAACAGTCTTTATGTACTTATGGTTAATAATCCATTGCTGCTTACAAATTCAAATTTTTTAATCAGGCAAAAGCATTGTTATAGCAACCTGCTCATTACATATATCACCACAACAATCGCATTACATGAAGTAACATTGCTCTCTCACATACCTTTGGAGTGCCCAATGCTGATGCATTTCTTTTCTTGGATCTCTCCAATGCATTCGTGAAGCTTTCTTTCCCTAAAAACTGGGACCCAAGTTCAGAGGATTTACTGTCTAATTCTATTGGAAGTCTTATAGACTGCTTCTGTTCCTTTGAATTGACCGAGTCAATGGGAATTTGGCCACTCGGAAAAAGACTCGCCCCAGCATCAGCAATCAAGGCACGCATGTCTCTGGGCATGAAACCAGATGTCTGCCCAACAATATCTTTCATAAAATCCTCTGAAGCAGCCTGCAAAAGCAATAACCCTATATGTTAATGTCTACACTTGAGATAACTATTATGTATCTCTTCTTAAAAGGTCCAAGATCAATGTGGATGGGAGTCCAAGATCAATGATTCCATTTTATCATTACAAGAAATAGCTAGTGTACTCAGATAAAAAGGCTACGTATAGACAAGTAGATGTGTCCACATGAGCAGTAGACAAAATATGAACTTGTATAATTTCAAAAGAATTCCATAATAGGATGAAACATAAAAGTCGGGCTTGCTGTACATAAAGAGGCCGCCACAGACCAAAGACGAACTACTTTCTGGAAAGGTAATATATTTTAGTTACTAAAATTTGAATTAATATTTTATATGAGAGAAAGCCAGTACATACATTAAGAAGATTGGAACCTCTTTGCAGTGACTGCGAAAGCATTCTAAGTCTCTGTTCTTCAGTCAAGGAGCCCATATGTATTTCGTGGCTAAAGCAACGCCTAATAGCTGGCGGCAGATCCTCAGCTTTATCAGCAGCTGCAACTAACAACATCTTGTTTCTGCCTATTTTCTCATCAATGCTTCCATGCTAGTGAACATGGTAAAATAGTAAGTACTTACAAATAATTCAATGTGGATAGCTACAAAAGTTTCCAAAGATATTACAAAATATGGCTAAACAATAAATGTGTTACACAACCAAATAACCGCCACTTACAAAATCACCATTTGATTGCTCATCAGAATAAATGTCTCCATTTTGAGAAACTGGCTCAGTGAATTTCCTGATAACTGATGCAACTTCAGAAGTGATACCAGCTTGATCACTTGGTGAATGTTCTTGAGAAACCAAATTTCGGAAAACATCAAAATGGCGGAGAAGCATTATTGTGGGTGCATATCTGTTAAAAGATCAAAGTAAGAAACACCAAGGATGAATGATTGTATACACTACCAAAATATACAAAGGATAGACCATGCCAATATTGATGCATGAGAAACCAAATTTATCTATAATTTCTTGCTACATGAGATAAATGGTTGGATGCCAAAACAAGGCTGGCTGACACTGTTCTCTGAACCATGAGCAGTAAAATAAATATTTGACAGAGTAACATAATTTCAGTGCCTATCACAGTAGTAGAGAAATCATTCCCGCATATAAGAACAATGTAGAAGAGAAATTTAATCCACTATTTCTTCACCTTGCTGCGTAAAAAGAAGTCATAAATGAAGTTATTACTTTACCTTTGAGCTGAGTTGAAAGCTTGAGCTAGTGTTACAGCCGTCTTTCTATCAGTTGAGGTCATTAGACCATGACAGCTATATTCAACTACATGCAGACCCAGCCGACGGGCAACATATCTAACAACAGTCCTCTTCCCACACCCTGAAAAAAAATATTATATCTTACTGTGATTGATAAGAGAAATTAATCAGCAAAACTGTTAGACATCATTTCCACTACAGAAATTAATTAACAAAAACAGAAAACAAAATCTAAGCATACCTGCCAATCCATACAAAAGAATAGAGACTCTGAACTTTGAAGAAAGTGCAGATGAACAGATAGATGGTGCAAGTATAGAAGCCAAATTTTTTACAGTTTCCTCTTGTAGAGGTGCAAAAACCTTAGGTCCAATGGTCAACAGGTCTGGGGGAACTGCAGAAGGAACACTCCCTCCAAGCACAAGTGCAGTTTGAGAGCAATTGATTCGAAGAGCTGGTTCATTAGTAGGTTCCACAGCCACGACCTCCATACATATATCACATATTGAGGAAATCAGGCACATAAAAAATTTGGCTGCTAAGTTACGAGTAGCAATAGAAAAAATTCTAGAGAATTTACCTTGAAATATATGGTTCCATCAGTTCTATGTTGTGAAGATTGGTTGCATGGGATACAAATGCTGGACATGCAATTCCAATTAATATCAACGCTAAAAATATCATCTCTTGCTAAATATCTATCTACTTTGAAGTAGTTCTGTAATGACAAATCAATCAATTCTTGTCGATGTTCAGCTTCAATAGACGAACTTCCTCTGAGAGATTCTAGAATACCACATTCAGGGATCTTCACAAAGGAAATTCTCAAATGTGATGCATATCTTGGCAACATACACAGAGATTCCAACTCTATATCAATTCCAGGGCCTTCAATACTTTTGACACACATCTCATCGTCCAATTTATCTTTGAAATAGGAAGTCAAAATTTCTTCCCCGCCTCGAACTAGAGATTTCAAGCATGATTCGTGCAAGTCAAGGTTGAAAGCTAATGCAGGAGATATATAGGCAACGTCAAGGTCCAACAACCGCTTGCCATTTGGCGGGAAAACACATGAAGGGAAAATAAGCATTTCCTTAGAAGAATGTGTAGAAATTTGTTCATTGTCTGCTGATCCTTCCCAGTTATCTGGAGGATCAAGAACAATGACCTGGCCAATTCTCTTAATGCCTGTATCAATATTCTTCACAATTACCTAAGCGCATGACAAAAAGAATTTCATGAAAAATCTAATTTAATAAACTTACAGATCTCAAAAGCCCCACCAGAGAATTATAGGTAACAAATATGTAAAACATATTTTTAGAATAAAATCTGCACCCAGAGGAATTACTAATCAATTTTCCAAAAGAAGTATGTACTTGTAATATTCGGCTAAAAACAATATGAATTAGATGCTTAAATAAAGTTAAAACCCAGGAAATTATACTACTATATATCGTGTTGAGTAGTAAATAAAATTTCAAACCAAAACTCAAGAAGCTGTAATCTTGTTATTTCCCCCTCTATTTTCGCAGGAAAACTAACCGGTGAACCTGAAGTTACAGAAAGCCGTTTGAGGACAGTGGTGGAAACGCCGACCAAAGCACAGTCGTCGAGCGAAGCCAACTTAGGGTGAGAAATGTCCGCCTTAACCTTGGAATATCGGAAAATTCCCGCCGGTAACCGCAGAATGGTCGACGAGTAATCAGAGCCAGTTATATGGTCTCCGCCGCCGAGATGGGAAGAACTCAGCACGGAATTGATGAGAGTCTTGGTCGAAGCGAGTACCAGAGGCTTCCTCCTCCCCACCATTCCCACTGAAGCGAAAGCAAGACAAACTGATGACACTTGCACTTTGAATCTCGCAAATCGATGAAATTGATCTGCATTTTGTTATGACTCTGGATAGGTGTGAGCAAATAATTCGAACGATCTGTTTAAATTAATAAATTTGATCTGATTCGTTGGATTTGGATCAGATTGGATTGATATATTTTACAGTCAGATCGGATTTGGATTGAAAAGTATACAATCCGTTCAGATTCGGATTAACAGATTTTATAATCCGCTGTAATCTGATCCGGACTGAATTACTATTAAAATTATAAATAAATGCATATTTATTTTTAATGTGTTATATTTAAATATTATACATACTACAATTACATTAAATTATTATTTTAGTTTTTTAAAAAATAAAAATGTTAAATTCTTTATAATAATTTAATAATATTCAAGAGTATACTTTTTATTATTTTGATTATCTAATTTATGACTATAAATAAATAAATTTTACTAAAAAATATATCAATTTAAAATTTAAATGTTAGTATATATTGTGTTTTATATATGATAATAATAAAAAATAAATTATAATCTCAACCCGACCTATCCGATCCGAAAAATCCGATTTGCTCGGATTCGGATTGGTTCGGATTAACTACATTATCGGATCAGATCGAATTCGGATTGGTAAAAAACAGACAGTTTCGATCCGCTGCTCACCCCTAACTCTGGACTCTGCCATCCAACGGTCATGACGTAAATACTACGTAGTTGTATGGGCTGGCTTACACATCATATGTGGATCTTAGATTCTTGGGCCATACTTGAGCCCATCAAATTTTGAAAACACTATTAACATCCACCACCGAACACTAAACTCATATTCTCAAATTTTTGTAACCTTTACATAACAATAAAAATATGTAATGCCTTACAAAATAGAAAAATTTGTAACACCTTGCAAAAGTAATAAAAATTTGTAAAAGCTTACAAAACAATACAAAAACATACATAACTTAAAAATGTCAGAAATAATAGAAAATAAAGAAATAATGGATGTAAAAATACAAGATATTTCTGGATGTTTTTCACAAGAAATGATATTCAGTAAAAAGAAATTTGAAGAAATTCAAAAATCAAAATTAAATCTTAAAGAAAAAGATAAATTTAGAGAAGAATCATTCTCTAAAATAAGAAAATTATTCCCAAGAAAAGATATAATATATTATGGCATAAGTAATAAAGAAATGAGCATAACTATAGCTGATACAAAAGAAATGTTTAATATACCATTAATTGATAAAGAAACTATTATAGAAAAATTATCAAACATCTCCGAAAAAGATAGAGAAAAAATTGGATATATCCATTTAGGAGGAATACAAATTCTAATAAAAGCACACTTTAGAGAAGGAATAGATACACCAATTAAGTTAGCATTATTAGATAACAGAATAACAAATAGAAAAGATGCTTTGCTAGGAATGATTAATGGAAACTTAGGATACCAAAAATTAAAATTTACAGCATATCCTAGATTTACTGATAATATCCATGATAAAAATCTAAACCAAGTATTAAGCCTAGCTTATGATTTTGAACGAGGAAATTCAATGAAAGATGAAAATCACTCATTTTCAATACATTACCTAGTAGGATATTTATTAACAAACAGTCACAATAGTTCAATATATGGACAAAATAAATTTATAAAAATAGATAAAATTTTTAAAGATATAGGACAAGTAATAAAGAATCTAGAAAAATTATCATAATATGAAGTACCTGATGAATGGAACTTAGATATAAAAGAAAAACCTCTAATATCATCAAAAAGAAATAATAAACAAAGAATAAAATTTGTAGATGCCCAAGCAGAAGTTAGTAAAAGAAATAGAGAAATAGAAGAATTAAAAGAGGAGATTGAAGAAGTAAAAGAATTAGTCTACATAATGAAATAATGATAAAAGAAAAACTATTAGAAATACAATTAGAAGAAAATAATAGTCTAACAAGTATAAATGAAAATCAGATATCCATAATAGAAGCCTTAATTCTTATAGCAGAGAAAATAGATACTACAGATGAAAATATACAAGAATCAAAAGGAATACAGTTAGAAATGTATAAAGAAATCATAGAATTAAGAAATAATGTTAATAACATATCAAGAGGAAATAGATTAAAATTTGATCCATTAAAAGGATTAAAAGAAGAACCTCCTAGAAGATCTGATGCATTGATACCCATAAATGAAAAAAGAAAAGCAGAAGAATCTAAACAAATAATAACAATCTAATGGATTTAGTAGAATATAAGAAAAACTTAGAAGAACAATTCATGAATCCTAGAAATAAAAACATAGAAAAATTAATCAGCTTATTAACATTAACAAATGAAGAATTAAAAAAACATTATGAAGAAAAACTTTGCACAAATAAAGAAGAAGATGATATGACAGTAATAAGTAAAAGTGAATCTGAACAAGAAAATACAACCCAAAGAATTAATATGGAACCAGTATTAATACCTAGAACAAACCCAGAAAGATCAATCCTAGAAAGAGGAGAAACGTCTGATCCACATAGAGAAGAAATGTATAGACCAAAAGAACCTAACCTAATATACAGAAGAAGACAACCACCTAAAATGGAAGAATGACTACATTAGGGTACTAGAGGAAGTATACCACCAGAATTTAGACCACATGAAAATTATAAAATTGATATTCTAGATCTAGACTGCATAAGAGATAGGAAAAAAGCCTTAAATGAATGGGCTAGTGGAATGAGTGTAATTATACAAACATCCTCAACTACAAATACAAACCCTTCAGTTTGTAAAGTCTTATGTAATTATACAAACATCCTTAACTACAAATACAAACCCTTCAGTTTGTAAAGTCTTAGTAGCTCACAAAATGACAGGAAATGTAAAAATTTGGTTTTCAAACCTAACTGAACAACAACATTTAAGAATGCAAGGAAATGCTACAATAGGAAGAGATTACTTAGATACTGTAATAAATGAAATATACAAGAAATTTATAAGAGAAGATAAAGGAAGAAATGTAACAAAATCTAGTGAAAATGAAATAAATGAAGCTAAATGGCACTTAACTAATATGAAAATATGTGATATATGTTACATAGATTCTTTTATATGTGAATATGAAATATATTATCATAAACTACCACCATCCATACAAGAAACCTATAAGGAAATATTTTACCAAAAATTACCTGGAACATTACATAAAACTATGACAGAAGAATGGAATAATAGGAATAGACAAACTATACCTGACACTTTAGGAGGAAGAATAAGAGATCTTAAGAGTTAGATAATAGTAAAATGTCAAGAAAGAAAAGAATTCAAACAAATAAGAGGAAATGATAGAATCTGTTGTGATTCAAGAGATTTCAAAACACCAGAAAAATATGGTTGTAATATAAAACCCTACAATAAGTAAAAGAAATATAAGAAATTTAGAAAATTTAAGAAATACAAATTCAGAAAACAAAATTTTAAAAAATATAGAAGAATATATAATAGAGAACCTTATAAAAAGAGATATTTTAGAAGAAGAAGATATAATATATCTAAAAAGAAAAATTATTGTCCATCAGGAAAAAAGAAATGTAGATGTTGGATATGTAATAAAGAAGGACATTACGCAAATGAATGCCCAAATAAACTTCAACATAAAAAGAATTTAAAAAGGAATATCCACAGAAAGCAAAAATATTAGAGGAAGCTTTTAAAATTGAACTAGAATCAATAGAAGAATCTGATATAGATGATACGTATAGTATTTATCTATTAGAAGAAACAAAAGAAGAAATTACGGATTCAGAAACATCTGATTCAGATTCAGAAACATCTAATTCTGATTCAAAATAATGGAAGAAATATTAAGCATAACAAATCCAAATAGTACATATATAAAAATATGATTAAAATTTAAAGGATATAAAAATTATCATTTACATGCATATATTGACACAGATACAAGTATGTGTGTAGTTAGTAAATATGTATTCTCAGAGGAACTTTGGAAACAATCACCAAAAGAGCTAGTAGTAAGAATAGCGAACAATACTACAATAAATTTAAACAAAGTACTAAAAGATACAGATGTATCAATAGGAGGAGAAATCTTTGATATACCTACAATTTACCAACAAGAAATCGGAGTTGATATTTTATTAGGAAATAACTTTTTAAACCTATATCAACCATTTACACAATACTTAGATAGAATTAGTATAACAACCTTAGATGGAGAAACAATTTATGTATCAAAAATTAGGAAAGTATTAACTGTTTCATCACCAATTTTTATGTCACAACATAAAAAGCGAAAATGTGGTGAGGATATAGAAAAACAAAAACCACACTTAGAAAACATTTCTTTAGACATAGAGGTTGACCAAAACACCTTTCTAAATGAAATCCAAGAAGACAAAGCCTTAACAGGAATAAGAAAATTATTAAAAACAGTATGTCAGAAAATCATTTAGATATAAATATCAATAAGTCTAATGAAATAGCAAAAATAGAATTAAAAGACCCTTTAAAAGTCATAAGAGTAAAACCAATGATTTATACCCCAGAAGACAGAGAGGAGTTTGAAAAACAAATTCAAGAACTTTTGGAGTTAAAAGTAATTATTTTCAGTAATTCACCACATTCTAGCCCAGCATTTTTAATAGAAAAAGAAGCTGAGAAAAGAAGCTGAGAAAAGAAGAGGAAAAAAGAGAATGGTAATAAATTTTAAATCTTTAAATAAAGAAACTATTGATGATGGTTATTTTATACCAAAGAAAGAAGAATTATTATCACTTATTAAGGGAAAGAAATAATTTTCAAGTTTTGATTGCAAAAGTAGATTTTGGCAAATAAGACTTAATAATGAATCACAAAAACTAACATCATTTAGCTGCCCTCAAGGACAATTCCAATGGACTGTTGTTTCATTTGGACTCAAACAAGCACCAGGTATTTTTCAAAGATACATGGATAATATTTTTAAAAAATATCACAATTTTTGTTGTGTTTATATAGATGATATTTTAAAAAATATCACATGAATATTAGGGAGCAGTATTAAAAGCAAGAGTTGATGACAAAGATGAATATCTTTGTAGATTCACTTCAGGATCTTTTCAAGGCCTTGAATTGAATTACCATAGTAATGAAAAAGAATATCTAGCCGTTAAAAAGGCTATAAAGAAATTTGCAATATATGTTATAAGTTCAAAATTTAGTGTTAGGACTGACAATAAAAATTTTGGACATTTTTTAAGAACTAATATTGCAGATGATTATAAACAAGGAAGACTTATAAGGTGGCAACAATGGTTTAACCATTACAAATTTGATGTAGAACATTTACCAGGAAAGAAAAATAGTTTAGCAGATACTTTAACCAGAGAATTAGCACCTCTAACTATGTTTTTTATGGCAGGAATGTATTCTCTCGACATAGAAGTCCAAATTAAGAAAAAGGAAATTTTGATTCATGAAACAGAAATCAGATGCCTCAAAGAACAACTAGAGGTATTACAACTTAAAAAGCAATTGAAAAATAGGCAAACTATAACTAACTCAGAATTGCATAAAGAAAGCTCAGGGGAAGAAGAAGTTGGAACTTCAATCCAAAAAACAGAAATTGAAGAAACTGCATTAATAACCCAGAACCAAGCAGAAATTTAGGAAAAAAGAAACAAAAAATAAATTGGGCAGATGAAGTTGAAAAGGAAGATTTAAAAAAGATTTATGTAGTATATAATGGACCACATTCAGGAATATACACCAATTGGCCTGAAGCAAGCAAAGCAGTAAATGGAATTAGTGGAGTCATCCATAGATCCTTTACAAATAGGATAGAAGCAGAAGGAAGTTACAGTAACTTTAGGGTTCCTAAACTTTTAACACCATCAGAAATAACCAAAAATTATTCTCAAATATTACAACAACCAGCAATAGGAAGCAGTAGGATGAGAAACCTTGGAAAAATCCAAAAATCAATAATTTTTAAGGAAGTAACCAATAACTCTTTTGAAGAAGAAAAAGAAAGATACACAAATCTGACAAAACAAGAATGGCTAGGTTTATATAATCTGGCAAGAAAAACAACTGAAGAGCACCTTGAAGATATGAAATTTTACACTACAGAAAAAGATTTTCCATCAGGAAGTAAATTTAATATCTTAGAAGGAGCCGATCCATTGTTTGTTTACAAAGCATTTCATGCAAGGTTAATAGAAAATATATATCCAGGAAATAAATTAAATCAATTAATCTATTTTTCTGACAATTTCAAAAAATATATCAGAAACTTTAAAAGAAAAATTAAGGCTACAGAAAAGCCTATTTATCTAAGATGTTTCAGTTCATTAATGGATTAGAACCAAGATACATCAGTAAGTCCTTATCATTTTATTAAGCTTGGCATATCAAGCAACAAAAGAGAAGTAACTCGCCCAAAGGGCTTACCAGAAAAGGAATTTAATCTTGAGGAATTATACATTGAAAGAGAACAAATGCTGAGCTAGATTTATCATGAAATAAGAAGAGTCAACAACTCTTCAAAAATAAAAGTAAATTATTGTACAAGTAAAACTATTCTTACTTCTCAAAGTAATATGGTTATCACTGAGGAAGACAGTGAAAAAGTAATTTCCTACGAAACTAACTTCAATTGTAATAATATTGAAGTAAGTAAGGAAACAAAAAAGGTATTCTGCTATTATTTCAAACAGCAATCATCAGATCACAAGTGCAATTATTACATAAAAGATAAGGTTCACTTGGACTCAAGCTCATCCAGCAGCTCTATGTCGGCAGAGCCAACCATGTAGGACCATCTCAAACAGCTGAAGCCAATAATGTAGGCATCAATAATGTAGGCGTTTTGGCGCCAAATAGGAAAAGTTAAGAATAGTGTAAATCCCTCCATTAAAAATAGAGAACTCTTATAATTATAAAAGAGAACTCTCTGGATCTCAAGAGACACAACACGAAAACCTAACAACTATCTTTCTATTTTCCAGCTTTAGCTATGTAATGAGGAAGAACTAAGAACCCTTTCAAGATTACTAGTTCTCTAGCTTGTAAAAACTTTCTGTTTATGAATAAAAAGTCCATTTCAATTCCAAACTATCTCTCTCATTAAGTTTAAGTATGGATCTCATAAGGTCAGCATAGTTAGGAGGACTAGGAGCTCGGATTTGGAGTGAGGCTTAACTTTCTGGAGCAAGAAGATAGCTAGGAAGCAGAAGAACGCAGTGGATCCATATTCAAAAATAGGTTAGTTTGCAGGTAGAGGCTAATATACCTTGAATCTCCATTAATATTGATAAAATCTTGTTTATACTGCATGAAATTATGAATGATGAACAGATTAACATGAAAAGGAAATCTGAAACTATTCTTTATAGAAGTAAAAGTAGAAAATATTCTTAAAATCAAGAAAATCTAAAAGATGCAATATACCTTAAACAATCCCTTATTTGTTATAAAACATCTATAAAAGAAAATTTTGAGAAAAGTACAGAAAGATCTAAAGTAATGGAAAACTTACAAGGATTAATTGATTATTTCACCAAACAAGAAAAAAGAAATGATTTAATAAAAGGACAGGATAAAGAACACTTAGACCTAGAAGCAAGTCTTGAACTAGTAAAAATGGACATAGAAGAAAATAAGGAAATTTTGAACTAAGTCGATGGATAGACCAAGAACTAGAAGAAGATAACTTTGAAACTCAATAAGAAAACTATGACTAGCATAGAATATTTTGAAGGAAAATATATGAAATTATTAGAGGAATATTTCGATAATGAAGATTATGAAACATGTTTAGAAAATTTCCAAAGGTTTGACACCCTCTTAGGCTATTATACAGATTATGTTTCCAGCATATTATTTCTAATAGACCATCCTGTAGGAAAAATACTAAGAAATTATTTTATACAGAAATTTGTACAAGTAAATAAAGAAAAATTTGACAATTTAATCTTTGGATTCTATTTATCGGAAGATAAGTAACTAAAGCTTAAAATTCAAAATTCAGCTAATAGTTGGTATCAGAGCCAAGAAATTAAAAATTTTTAAACAGAATGTATAAAATAAGATATCCTCAACCAAATTCAAGTAGAAAAATAAATTATTTAAAATATTATAAAAAAGAAACAATAGAATTAATATTACAAATTAAAAAAATAACTAAAGGATTACCTAAGAAAATAACACAATTAATAATTTACAAAGTACTTTATAATTGGAATAAAGAATTAACTTGGTTATACCATAAATAATAAAAATGCTTACACAAACACAAATTAATAACTTAAAAGAATTAATTAATCTAATCCGAAATACAGAAAATAATAAAGAATTTAATAAGGATTTTATAGGAATATTTTTAGCATGTATGGAAATAAAAATAAATAATATAATTTTATCATATAGACAAACAGAAATCTTAAAAGAACAATTAGAACAATTAGAAAACATAAAAACCAAAGAAATTTTTATAAAGGAATTTAAAGTCTTTATGAACTTTATTTTAGAAAAATTAATAGAAAATATTTAAAAATACTAAAAGAAATAAATATTTCAGCATATAATTATGGGAAAAAATTATTTTTAAAAATAATGAATTTTGACTCAAAAATCCTAAAAATAAGACTGGATAAAAAAATAAATTTTTATATTATTAAGGGCAAAATTGAAAAAAAAAAATATACCCATAAGGTATGTATTTAGAAATCCCATGAGGGATGCTGATAGAATCAACCTAAATTTTTTCACTTCTTATTACATTGTGTTTTATTAAGGAAGTTATTTTTTTGGTCAGACTATCAAGGAAATTATTATACTTGTTATTTTTACATTAATTAGATGTAATTATGGTTTATATTGAGCTCATATAGGCTTAGCACTAGTATGATAAAAAAAATACTTTTTTTAATGAAAATAAAATATTTTTTTATTATGACTTAATATATTATGTCACATTAATATGTCAAATGAAAATAAAATATTAGTTAGATGAATCGATTTTTTTTTTTCATGTATTTTATTTATTAAATGAGTTAAGTATATTTATCATCTATGTGTATGTAGTATAAAAAATTGTCGCCCTGTATGAATTTGATTAATATAGGTTTATTGACAATCACTTTTACAAGTGCTCCTCGACTTTAAATACCGTTAGTTTAGATAAAGTTTAATTTTTTTTAAAAAGATGTTCTAAAGTCTCATTCTTTTTGTTAATAAAGAGAAAATATACTCACACACTTGAGTGTGATTCAAACTTAGGTTTCTAATGGAAGAATTGAAGGTCTTACCTCCTAAACTACAAGAGATTTTTAATAACTTTTTGGTTGAAAGAGAAAATTTAATTATTTACAAATAATATAGAGAATACTTCTAATCAGATTTAATTATTTGCATATAATTTTTCTAAATTAAAATACAAATAATTTTGCCTTAAAAATATATATACTATTTATATGTATCTGCCTCATAAAATATTTTCCACTAGTCTACTACATAAAAAAAAATACTAAAAATACATAAATTTGTACTCATTTCTACACGTATATCAATCATATTATAACACATGATATAAAATTATTTAAAAAATAGAGAAGTAATTTAATTTTTTAGATAATTTTGCTAGGTGTTATAATATAATTGATATAGATGTAAGAATAAGTATAAATTTATATGAACATAACATTCCTCAGTACATCATTGATCGAGTTTGTTCACCAAAATAGCTCCAAATTTTTTTTTTTGGGTAAGACACCAAAATAGCTCCTTGAATGTAAGTAAATCTTTTGAGTAAAACATGGTCATGCTCTTGCATGTTTATTGCCAGCAACAAATGGAAATAGAAAAAGGAAATGAGAGAGCAACTTAAAAGTTCATTTGCACAAAGGATGACAAATTGCATAATTTTTGTTTACTTCACATCTCATCAACCAGCAAAACCAAATAGAAAGAGCTTCATATTAGAGATGACAATGTGATTCAACGGGTCAAAGCCTTGTGAGTACCCTCCTATTTGAGTTAGTTCATAGTAGACCAGTTCGAGTCCTAAATAATTAAGTGCATACCCCATTACTTGTAATACCATTTTGGATTGAATTTTATCCATTTCACCTACTTCTTTTTCTTTTTTTCTTTCCATTTTTGAGTATTTTTTGCATTTCTAAAAACTAAAAATAAGATTCAAAACAAATCAACGATTAACAATTTAGATCACTGACTCATTGGTAATATCTGAACCAAATCCAAAACAACTTAAAATGAATAAGTTCAATTTGCCAACAAGTCAATTTGGTTCGATTCAAATCCAACCCAAATTGACCCAATGCGATCCTTACTTCATATATCAATACAGAACTCAATTATGAAAAATTGACTATGTCTTGAAAAATATATACAAGAGTTGCAGGATGACATTTAAATGCTGGCTATCCAAATCAAGAAATTTCAGTTAGAATGTCATTATTCTAATGTTATGCATTAGAACATATAAAAGAAAGTTCAACTATAGTTTATGTTAGTTGGACTCTTTATTTATTTCTATAAAGCACTTCATCCAAGCAATCAGGAGACGGAGCCCAAAAAAAATAATTAGGGGGCTGAATTTTTTTTTATATACAAAGTAAAAAATAGTAAGAGTTATAATAGATTATACTCAATTCAATATTGAATTTTTTATATCATATTATAATAAAAATATAGAGTTAGAGTTAAAAAAACATAAAATTAACACATTATAATTAACTTATAACAAAAATTAAACAAAAATATAATAAGTTAATAATTATTAATATTATTTATGAATAAAATAAATGTATCAACTAAAAAATCTAAGTAAATAGAAAGCTCAATTAAAAATACCAAAATTTATAGTTGTTAAAACTAAAATAAACATATGAAAATATAAAAAGTAAAATATGAATTAGAATTTTAAGTTTGAGACTATATTTAAAAATATATGTTTATAAATAATATAACACTGACCAATAATAATAAAAATAATAATTTTTTTATATAAAAAAATTTCAAATAAATTCTAAAAGATTATTAAAATAAAATATTAAATAATATAATATTAAATAAAGTTAAAATTTTGGTCGAAATAAAACATAATAAATATAAATTTAATAATTTTAATATGAAGTTTATCATATACTAATTTTTTTTAATTTTATTTTTATAATGTTGAGTTTAAAGTTAAATATTAAAACTTTTTTTTAGATTATCACATTTAAGAAGAATTTTCACATAATATATGACTACAATTTTATTTTTGTTACTAATAATTACAAAATACATAGAAAAATATATACATATTTAACCATTTTATTTAGGATTTATATCATTTTTATCCACGTATTTGTTAAATATTGTTAATATATTTCAAAATATGTATATAAAAATTATATATAATATATTATTATGAATAAAATATTTATTTAATGCTAAAAATACACGTAATTAATTTTTTATAAAAAATTTAGCCAGGGCTGCAGCCCGTTTAGCCCCTACTATCATCCGCCCGTGTGACCTACACATGGTGTTGGGAGTAGTCCAATACTCTAATGGTATAAAATTAAAAATAAGTGTACCCAAGAACCCGAATACCTATCAAAAAATTTACAACTTTTGGAGTCTGTGTAACATACCTCACATTTGTATAAAATTTGCCACCCTGAGTTGGAACATGGAAGGAATTTTAGTACTACTCCTATAGATACAGCAAAGTTATATTTTAGCAATATATCAGATTTCAGCTGGGTATGAAGTATGAACAAATAAAACAATTTCAAATGAAATACTTCAATATACATCCATTGTAGTATCCAACAAAAAGAAGAAAAAAGTTGCAGTGAACCATACCCCCACAAAACATGGTTTAAAGATTATGCATCTTGAACCTCCACTTTCCCTTGATACCCACGTAACCCACCCAACAATAGAGGTACTTCCTATTGATATTTCAACACAAACTTCTCCAAGAAGCGATTCTCCACAGGTACAATTTAATGACTGAACATCTAAGGATGATTCTCTTCTCTAAGATGTAAAGCAATATTTCAGGGCGTTTGGAAAACATTCTTGAACAACATGCGAGCCCATGGTGTTCACTAAAAAGTCCAGTACTTTCATTATTTTCTTCTCTGAGAGAAGAATATAACTTGGATGCCTTATTACGAATCCAAAAAGAATATCATCCTAAGACCAACTCCAACTTTGATAACCTTATAACTCCGATTCCATATCAACTCATTACTCTTACCATAAATATAAAGCTCGTTTTCTTCAGGTTAAATCCCATGCACTTAACCTTTTCTATGTTTCTAGCCAACTCTTCCCGCTTTTGCATCAGAACCTCAGGAAAATGAGCGAGTAAACAAGCAACTTTAAAGTCGGGTATGCCCCATTCTGTTAACAGTTCAATGTTTGGTGCAATATTCGTAGAGTGATTTACCCGTAATATCAATTTTTTGTTCTTGAACATAGTTACAAGCTTTTTATCAGATTTCAATACACACTTTAACAAGTCACAGAAAGGTATGATATGGTTTTCCAAGCTCCAATTGAAAATGGATGAATTGAAAGACAATATTTGAGCAAGGACTTTCTTTGAAAGACCTAAGGAGTAGAAAAATTCAAGCTTCGGCAAAAATGATTTCTGGGCATCACCTAAAAGTATCGCTGGGCGTTTTCTTACCATATTGAAGATCTGGGTTTCTGAGAACCCATGGCTTCTAAAAAGTGTCAAGACAGAGTATGATTTTTCTGTGTTGTACAACTGTAACTTCTGGGAAGCTGCAATGGCAGCTCTTAGAGAAAACCCACATGAGTTTACAAGGTATGAGACAGTCAAGTTACAGGTTTTTCTAAACAATAGTAATCTGTTTGCAAAAGACTGTAGAAAGAATAAAAATTATGTATGAGATTTGCTGAAATTAGAGAAAACAAGAGAAGAAAGTTATAGAATTGCAATCAATGTGACTTGTGGTGCTACAAACTTAGAATAAAGAACTGATGTTTCGGACTGGTTAATTGCCACGAGAGACACCTTTCATAGGCTTCAAATTAAAATTCTGACTCAACGTCAACGGGAAGAAACAGGTTAGATATACAAAACCAAAACTGAATATAAATCAACAGAAAGGTGATTGTACTATGGAAGCAATTGCTAAATATTTTCTAACAACACGTTAACAGCATCCAAATTCAACAAAAAAGAAGACACCAAGTCATAGTTGAAGTTTGGGGACCAAAGTTAGAAAAAGACCCCCCTATTGAGGAGAAGTGCCATGCTAAAATTTTACCTGCACTTATTTCAACATCTCAAAGATGCACGAATCTTGAGGATCCAGTTTTCTTTCAAAAATACTCAACAATTGAGGTACTCTCTTGGTATTTGGTCACAAACCTCTCCAAGAAATAGCTATCTGTGTACATCATTGCAGAAATCAAACTAAAGGGTTCTTTAACCAATCCATTAGACAACAGAGTCTTAATGACCAAACACCTTGGGACAATTCTCTTCTCAAGGTTGAAAAGCAAAATTATTGGATATTGAACAAATAGACTCGAAGACCATCCCATCTTCACTAGAAACTCTAATTTCTTGGTTATGTTCTCTTCTGATAGAAGCATACAATTTGGTCGTTTCCTAAATGCAGAAATAATATCATCTTCAGACCAACCCCACTTCTGATAAACCTTATAACATTGGTTCCAAGTCAACTTAAAACAATTCCAGGATAAATTATGTATTGCTATAACAAAATTCCTTTTAATTGGATCAAATCCCATGTCCTTAACCCTTTGAACAATGCCACCAAACTGTTCTGGCTTTTGCATCAGAATATCAGTACAAAAAGTTAGCAAATAATTAATTCCTGACTCTTGAACGCCAAACTCTTTACAAAGTTCAATATTGATTATCATATACTCAAGATTTCCACACAACATTTGAGGTCTGCGTTTCAAAATAGTAATAAGCTTTTTATCACATTTGTAGAAAGTTTTGAGGAAGTTATAAGATGGTATAATGCGGTTCTTCAAACTATAAAACAAAAGGGATGTTTTGAAAGTCAATTTATGAGCAAGCTCCTCCTTTGAAAATCCTATGGAGTAAAAGAACTCAAATTTGGCTAATATATCGTCAACATTCTTTAATAGAACCCTAGGATTTTTCCTGACCAAATTTGAGATATGGGTTTCTGAGAATTCATGTTCTCTTAGAAGTGCCAAAACAGAATCTGGTTTCTCTGAAGTTTTCAACTTTATAAACTGGGAAGCTGAAATGGCAGCTGTTGGGGACAACCCACATGAGTTTATAAGGTAGGAGACAGTAAAATAGCGTTTACCTTCGATTTCTTTGGTTACAGTGGTCGTAGATGAAAAGGAACTACCCTTATGACACAAATACAATATATTCTGAATAAAACCCAACTGAGATGGGGTCGATTTTAACATGAAAATTCCAGAATGAGGAGATAAACCATGGAGTCGTTTGCAGAAAAAACCAAACATCACTGATTCACTGTTTATAGCCGAATCAGGTTTTACTGGGTTAGTTGGGTGACTGGTCCTTCATTAATTCCTGAATAAGCATTCAGCCTCCCTCCAATCCTTTTAGGGGTTTAATACACCCATTGTTGACGAAGGCAATGGGTTTGAGGCAGAGGAGAACCGAGAGTGAGAACAGAGCGCAAGATAGAAAGTGAGAAAGCTACTTCGGGTTGTAGGCTGGAAGATAATGCGGTGGAGTAAGTGTGAAATGTTACCGGATTTTGTCTAAAATGATCAAATTTTATATTATAGTTAAAAAAAATGCTATTTTATGTTAAATTTTAAAAAAAGGCATTTTTTTTCCTTACTCAACAAATTGTCAGTTTTTCTTCCTCTTTCTCTTTCTCTTTCTTCATCTTCTTCTTCTTCCTCTTTCTTCATCTTCTTCATCTTCCTCTTTCTTCATCTTTCTCTTCTTCCTCTTCCTTTTTCTTCACCTTCTTCTAAGATTTCGTTTCAACTTTAATTTAAAGAAAGCAAAACTCATGAACTGAAAATACTCAACAATCTACAGCTTTTGTAACTGAATTTTCTTTCCTTCTTTCTTGTTATTTCTTATGTATTTTTTTTTTTTTGGTTTATTTATAAGCTGAGTTGGCTTATATATTCATGTCAGCTCAGCTAATAGCATAAGAAAAGAATTAACGCGGGAAAGGAAACAAATAACACTATATTTGAATGTTAACAAAGAAATAACAAATTGGTTGCAACTAACAGAAAAATAACAAATTAATTTCAGCCAATTATAGCCTGATTACAATCAAAGAACACGTGAGCAATCTAATAGAAATAACACCTCACATTTCTTGCACAGGTTGGTGCTAATCAAATTTAACCAGCATTGCACTGTTCATCATCTTCTTCAAGTTGCATTGCATTGTTCATCATCATCTTCAAGCTGATCATCATCATTTCCAAGCACAACTTCAGTGACTGTCTCTACGCTTCTTCCTCTTTCTCTTTCTTCAACATTCCCTCTTGGTATATCTGAGGTATATCTCGATATATTTTAGTATATCTCAGTATATCTTGTTATATCTGAGGTATATCTGTGATATATCTCTAGTATATCTGATATATTTGTGGTATATCTGGTATATCTCGGTATATTTTGGTATATCTCAGTATATCTTGGTATATCTGAGGTATATCTCTGATATATCTGATATATCTTTGATATATCTAGTATATCTTTGGCATATCTCGGTATATATGAGGTATATCTGATATATCTTTGATATATCTAGTATATCTTTGGCATATCTCGGTATATATGAGGTATATCTCGGTATATCTTGACATCTTGTTATATCTTGGTATATCTGAGGTATATCTCGTTATATCTTAGGTATATCTCAGTATATCTTATTATATCTTGGTATTTTCTGATTTCTTAATATTTGGAAATGAAACTAGATATCATATTAAAACTTTTAGGATTTTTGTAAAACGATAAACATATTTTTCAGTCTAATTTTCTTGCTGAGGAAGGAACTCTGCTTTGTTTTTTTACGTGTCTAAAAGTTCCTGAAAAGTGTTGCAATTTTTACCCTTTATTTAACCACACAAAAAGTCTATCTTTTTTTTTACTATTCTTAGCTATGAAAACGTTCGTTAATTTTACTTTGAACATATATAACTCTTTTGAACAAAATGTCAAATACAAAGTCTACTAACATTTTACTTCAAACCTTGATTTTATCAAATTCTGTTCAGTGTCGAGGAAGAGAAAGAGGAAGACGAAGAGAGAAAAAGGAAGACGAAGAGAGAATTGAAGAAGAGAAAGAGGAAGATGAAGAGGAAAGAGGAGAGAAGGGAAGAGAAAGAGGAAGACATGCTAATTTAGAAGTTTCAGATTCAAAGTCAAAAATTGCCAATTTTTATACTAAAATCTAAATGAACTTTTTTTTAAATTATTATATAGGATTTGCTCATTTTAGACAAAAATCCCAAAGTTAATGGGTTAGGCGTTGTTGGATATCGAGAATTGGAGAGAAGAAATAAATCGGAAACGTTATCAAATAAATGAGGTTTTTTTTTTATCACGATTTTAATTTAATTTTTTAAAATGGTATTTCAATCAATTATATTTGATAATAATTTTTAATTTTAATTTTTATATTTTTAAAAAATTATTATTAAAATATAGAATGATTCATAAATTTTTAAAAATAAATTTTTTTAATTAAATAATTTATTTTTTATTTTTTTATTTTGATTATATTTTTTTAAAGAGTTTTATAATTTTTTTATAATAAAATATTATAATAAAATGATAAAAATAATTAAATTTATAAAAAATAATTAATTTTTTTTTAATTTTAAATAAATAAAATTTGTATTAATTAATTTTTATAGACTCGCTTTTTGCTAGTAATATAAATAACAATAAATTTTAGATTAAAAGTATAAAGATTTCAAAATTTTTATCATAATTATTAAATTAAATATAAAAAATATCATAATTTTTTAACATGAATATTTAAGTATCATAATTTATAAGTTATATATTTTAAGTCTTGTTACTATAAAAAGTAAATATTTTTAGTCAAATAATTTTTTAAAATGAACACTTTTAGTCTAACAAAAATATTAAAAATAAAGACTTATAATATCTAAATTTTATAAATAAATTATAGATGCTTAACTTAAAAATTATTAAATTAAAATATTTATTTTCAAATAATAAAATAATTATTGTAATATTTTTTTAAAAAATTATAAGATTTTTAATACTCAAAATAATTATTACAGAATTAAACCATTTAAATTAAGTTATTATGGGTCTAATATCCAACTTCTGTAAATTTTATACATATTTGAATTTACTACTATTTATAACTTTTAGTAAAATTTAATACACATATAATTCAATTATAATATATAAATAAATAAAAATTAAAAAAATAAATACATAAATATATTTTTTTCATTATTATGATAATAAGTTAATAATAATAATCTCTTACAAATACTTTTATTTATTTATTTGAATTATTCTTGATATCGCTTAATGTATTTAGTGGTAGAAGCAATTCCAATGAGAAATTAATTTTGATTAAAAAATATGTCAAAATTAATAACAAAAATTATATTAGAATAAATTTATGTGAGAAATAAATTCACTTAAATTATGATTTAAGTAGAATTACAATACAAACAATGGTGATCTTATTAAACCTAACAAAAAAATTACATAATTAGAGAAAAAATAGAAAATTTTGAGAGATGATGTATAATTTTTTTCCCCTGCAGTGTATTTGTTTCCTGTATTAAGGAAGATTTAGCTTTTAAAAAATAACATTTTATTCTGTAAAATTTTAAAAGTTGTAAAATAAGTATTTTCATAAATTGAAAATAACGATATAAAAGTACTGTTTAAAATATATTTCACAATACGTAAATATATCTCGATATTTTTACTCTTACATAAAAAAAAAAATATCAATTTTTTTTTTGATATTCTCAAAAGCTTTATTTTAATTTTTAAAATTGAAAATATCGATATAAATAAATAGTGAAATATGAGTTTAATTTTTTTTATTTTGTCAAATTAAATATACATAACTTAATATTTATGTTATGTATAAATTAATATTTTTGTAAAAATAATCAATTTAGTTTTCTCTCGAAATTTTTCACATTTAGTTTAATAGTAATTATTTATAAAATCATTAAATTATTATACATTTCTATAGTTATTTGAGTTTTTTTCAATTATCTTTTTATTATTTTTCATGCTATTTTGTATTTATAATTTATGTAATTCTTGTTTTTAAAATAATTTTGTACTATTACTCATCATTTCATTTCATTTTAATATAATTTATGTAGATATCATAAAATTAAAAAATTTATTTTGTCTTTATGAAAAAAATAATTTTAATCATAATACGCTACTAATGTATGTATATTTGAGTAACAAATATAATGTTTAAATAAAAATAAATTTAATTAGTTTTTTTTTCATAATCTAAAAATTATGCAAAAATTTAAAAATAGCTATAATTTTCATAATTTCAATAATTTTTCATCAAAAGTCTATCAATATCATAGTATCTTTAATATTTTCATAAAATTAAAATCTCAAAATTTTCATCAATATGAATATTTTGGTCTATAAAAGTAAGTACTTTATTTATTTTTAAAGTGCATATAAATTTATTTTGAGTTAATTATTTTAATTTAACTAATGTAAAGTTTATGTTTCATCATAAATAAGGGACAATTTTATTAATATGAAAGTAATTTTCATCAACAATTTCTTCTATATTTTTACCATTGATAAATTTATATAGTATTTATAGCTAAGAATATAAATTTAGCTCAATTCGATAAAAATTTGAATGATATCAAATTCGATTCGAAGCCAAATTAAGCTTGAGTAAATTTGACCCGATCTTATTTGAATAATTTTATGCATGAACTTAGAACCAAATATTTATATTACGAATCTGGCTTCGAAGTATAAGTTAAACTTAATTTTTTTTTAAATATATGTACATTTGAATATGATATGTCAATATTTTATAATTTATTAAATTATTTAAACTCAAGTATTAACTTAATTCAATTCAAAATTTAAAAAAATTAAGCTTAAATCTCCCCCCAATATTTTAGGGCCAGACTTTAAATTTGATTTAATTTGAAAAATAAAATCAAGTTTGACCCAAAAATATATATGGTTTGACAAAACTCAGCATGAAATTATATCAAATTGAGCCTGATTCGTTCGAATTTACATCCTTACTTATAGTGACACATAATTTTTACATGTTTAAATTACAGTCAAATTTAAACAATTAGACTAAAATAAATTTATAAATATATTAAAAATAAGTAAAGAATTTATAGTTCAGTTTTTAAATTAGTGATTAAAAAAATGCTCTTAATATGATGAGAATGAGATAAATTTTTGTGTATAATATATTGTATATTTTTTTTTTATAAATTTAAGTGTTTAATATTAATTTTTATTTTATATAAATTAGTGGTGAAAATTTATTAATAGTTGTATACCGGACTTTGTCCGATTATGGGGCTATGACGTGGCGTGTTATTTGAAAAGGAAATGAAATGAGAAAGAAACGACATGTCGTATTGTTTATGAAAAAACTCGTAAGAAAAAAGCCACGGAAACTCTACCTAGCACGGCCTGTAGAAGCCGTGTTTTATATTGGACCAATAATAATTTTTTCTGTTGGGACATTCTCTATCATATAGTACATCTAATATTATGTATTGTTATTATTTTCAATGAACTTGTGTTTCAAATTCATGTAGTTTATTTAAATATTTTAAAATTTAATTTTTAATTGTGAGTGTATGAATAATATATATATATATATATATATATATATTTGTAAATTAAATTATGTAGAAAACCCGTGACAGTTGGGTAGATTCATATTAATTAACGTGAAATTATATTAGTGAGAAATTATTAGTTAATTTTGTGGTCCAAATTAATAAACACGAGTATTGTGAAATGTTTATAAATGAGAGATAAAATGCGTAGGTTTATATCTTTCTTTTTCTTTTTTTTCGTTTTTTACTATATTGATTGTTAATCTGAAACAAATTTTTTTAAGAAAACTCTAGACAAAAATTTAAAATTAAACATAATCTAATTAAACACTATTTAACTCTATTCAATATTACTAAGATGTCATTTTGTTGTCACAAGTTTTACTAATATTATTATATGTAAATTACCAATTATTTTTTGGATGAAAAAATTAACCCCATATCACCGGAACATGTGGTTTTAAGGTTTTATTTTGTTTGCTAAACCATGTGGTTTTTACGTTATTTAGGCTCCAACCCAGCTTGCTGAAATTGTCCGCCACAATTCACCTGCAGGAAACCAAGCGTCACTATTTATTTACAAATCAAAAGAATTTGAAAAGTCTTTGCTATTGAATGAAAGGTCTGCTTTCCTTTTTCCCATTTTCTACGTTATAGCCTAGTAATCCCATAAAAGACTATGGGGAGACTTTCTGGTTATGGAATTAGAACGCCTCAACCACTTGGATCTGATAGTTACTACTTTACATGACAACTCCACTAAATTTAATCATTAATAGCCGAAGCCAAAATATTGTAGAACCATCAAAGATTTGAATTAGGTTATCCCATCTCTTTTCGCTGGAGAAATAATATAATCAAATAGATACATACCTTGTATCAGTGATGGAATAAGAATTTTACAAATTTGTATTCCTCCTAACTGTTGGTGAGGAAAAAAAAATAATAAGCAACACATTGCATCTCCTACTCTGTGCATTGAATATCTCTGTTAAACATAGTTGGAATTCCAAAATCATAGCCAAACATGCAGGCATCAACCAGCCGAAGCACCAACAGATTCAGCAAGTTCTTCTAGAAGTTCCCTCTGCTCCGTGGCAACACAAGACTGCAAGAAGAAAGCATTGTCAATGGAAGGGATCTTTAAAGAAAATCTAAAAATTCACATTTATATTATAACGTTACTCGACAAAATTTAAAGCAATTATAGAATGGCAACAAAATATCACAGGGTTAAACCATACCTGAACTGCATTCTCTATGTCACCGTCAAGAAAAGAGGTAAGCTCAAAGTTCATCTTTAACCGGTGATCAGTAACTCTGTTGTCCTAATTAAAGGGGAGAAGAAAAAATGTGAGACACAAAGGGAAGAGAGTTGCGAAAACTGAGAGAATGGCTCTATGCTATCATTCAATAGCTTGAATGCTGGGAGTTGTTCTCTGTACATCTGTTCCTAGTTTCCCCCAAACTTTCGATAATCAACATAAAAAAAGTTCCAGATTCATCCCCACTTTTTTATCCGAAGCAGGAAGTTAATGTATGCTTTGCTTGAGCAGTGCTCATCACTCATCAGTTTAAATACCAACTCCCTCTCTCACTAAAGGTCCTTGACGGCTTATAGTATGCATTCCCCGCCCTCTCCTTCCTCCCACCCTCTCTCTGTTTATTTTCCCCAATATCCTTCACTAATAGTTAGTGAAATGTCTTCTGCTGGAATAAAAAACTACTACCTCAAAAATAGTAGAGGCCCTAGTCATAAAGGTCAGGAAAATATAAGGAGTTATATTTTTGATACCTTATAATTGTATGTCCGAATTTTTTCAGCACGAGCACCAGTTCCAACCTAAAAAATAAAAACAATTGTCATACATGCGACTTTCAGATCCTAAGGAAAAACTGTAAGTCTTCTGTTAATGGCGACAAGTTATATAAGTCAGACATTTACAAGTTATATATTGTGCATCGACATTTACTGAAAGTACTACGCAAACAAAGTGAATTCAAAATATCAACCCCTATAGACATTCCAAGTAGTTTTGCTTAATATTGCAATTTTTCCATTTACCCAATAAATGATGTTAAATCTAATACACTTCCTCAAAAAATACAGACCTGTAATTTCCGTTGATTCCTAATTGATTCTTGCTGCTCCCTCATTTTTATCTCGTATCTGTAACATGTGGAAAATGACAACAGAGATACACATCTTAAATTTGGAAGAGTGCCAAAATACTATGAGAAGTAGCAAAGCAAGAAAATAAAATACAAATTCATGAAATGTGATGGCATGATAAACTGTTGGTGAAGTCAGTTCTCACAATTTTGCCCTAAGCAACTGCAGGGCACGAGCTTTGTTCCTCAGCTGAGTCCTTTCTTCGGTACAAAATATACGAATTCCAGTAGGCTTGTGGACAAGATCAACAGCTGTCTCAACCTTGTTGACATTCTGACCTGCGTGATAATCGTCCATGAGATCTGATCTAAATAAACAATTTACACTCCACTCCCATTAAGAAAGAAAACAAAGTCACAAGGGAAAAAAAAAACACATGGAAAAAGTATATGTTCATCGACTCTAATGTCTCCAGATCTATACCTCCAGCTCCTCCAGATCTTGCTGTTGTTAGTTCAATATCCTTTGGATCAATTACTATCTCAACTTCATCTGCCTGTAATAGTTAGAAAATGAATAAATTCAATGAAATCAAACGCACTTGATCAAGAGAGAGTATAAAAAATTGAAGAGATAAAACATCAATTACGAATCCCTTTTTTACAAGAATGAGCTTTGCAAGCAAGCTACAAATCTGTTTTTGCAAGAATGAGTTTCCCGAGCAAGCAAATGCTAAGTCTCCTACAAGCTGAGCTAAATAGAGTTACTCATCTCTTGGTTCCACATTTTTTTGTAACCTATCTCGGACACTAAGGCCTATATAAAGCAACTCCAAATGGTCGTAGTAGATTTACTTCTAACAAGGGAAGAACAAAGGTGATGTTTGGTTTACATAATGAGATTGATAATGGCAATAGAAATTGAATTCAATAAAAAAAATATTAATATTACTATGTCTGTTTGAACAGTGGAGTCGAAATAAGAATAAAATTAAAATTTATAAAATTATAAAATAATAAATGAAGAAAAATTAGAAAATAAAACTTTATTAAATTCTAAATGAGAAAAAATGAAAAAGAAAAAAATAATGATAATACAAATATGTGAAGAAAATAGAACACTCCAACATAGTCCTAAAAAGTGTAAAAGGAATGAGTTTTTATGCTACTAGTATAATGCTTTCCATTATATTCTAGATTAACATTCAAACAAAACACAAGAGTACCTAGAATTATTTCTCATTACTATTCATATTACTGTCAATGAAACATAACCTAAGTAATTTATACATTTCCAAGAGAACTTCTTAAGATAAAAATCACTATCTTTACCTAGAGCTGAAACAAAAAATCCTGAAATACTCGGGAGAATGAAGGATCAAAAGGAGGAAAGAGATGATGTAGAACTGCGGTGTAAATATTATATTAAACTCAACAATCCTGATGAAGATGGTTAAAAAAACTCTGACGAGGATGACCTTACCGACCAAAGATTAATGATGCATTCATCAATGTACTTTACCTCTGGCATAATGGCAACAGTTGCAGTAGAAGTATGCAGTCGGCCCTGTGTTTCAGTTTGAGGAACTCTCTGAACCCGGTGAACACCAGACTCGTATTTTAATTTGCTGTAAACACGTTTCCCTTTTACCTCCATCACAAAGGTTTTAAATCCTCCTTTCTCAGCCTTCAGAACAGCAGAAATCTCGGTAAGTATGACAATAACAATAGAATATAAAAGTTACAATATCAATAAGACTTGCCTCGGAGCTTGACAGTGGAGCGAATTTCCAAGAATTCCGCTCGCTGTACTTCTGATACATACGGACCTTGCCATAGAAAAATGATATCAAGAAGCATCAGGATACATTCTGAAGCAATTACAAAACATAACTTCACAGTTCACAAAAATAATCTTGGGGAAGTATGACAACCATTTGAAAGAGGGGAATGGAGATAAACTGTACCTTTATGTGCAAAAATGACCTAGATATTCAACTAGTTTCATTTTTAACCCTTTCTCAGTAAAAAAAACTTAAGTTCAATTTCTTCTATTACTAAAAAATATATGTTTATTTACGTCATATGACATGAAGAGGGTTATCTAAATTGTACCATTACACAATGTCTTCTAAAGGCTATTCCTCAATGAGAAATATAAATTAAGAAAAAGGTTGCCAAAACTTGTACAGAAGGATCCACTATGTACCTTTTAATTATAATTTTACATGCAAATGAAAATGTTTTATTTCTAATAAATTGAATGGACAAAGAAACATCTACCTACAAGGTCACCTGCCCAAATTCCAGCCTCATCACCACCTGCACCAGCCCTTACTGCAGAAAAAGGGGAACTTGATGTTTTAGAATCTGATAGAAACAGAATAATATCCAGCATCTTTAAGGCATAAGAACATGTGCAAAGGCAATATAATAAATTGGTTACTTTTTTAGCTGGGTCAAGTCATGTAGACAATTCTATCAAAGGTCAAGGCCATTATTGACCTGCAGTATATTTACATATCACCTATATACTGGGTAAAAAACTCAGAAAATATATTTTACTTGACCCAATCTAGCTTCTTCAAAGAACATCTAAAAAAAACTTTACCAAGTTCGGCAAACAAATAATATGTGATAACTAGTTCAAGAAGAAGGATTAACTTGTGACAAAAGGAAAATTATAAGGCAAGAGCTTGACTTCTGCATGTGTATCTTACTACACTCGGAAAGATATTTTAATAATATAGCTATCAAGAATTTGACACTGATTCCATATACACATTTGAGATCCATTGTTCTTGGTTAATCAAATTGCACGACTAATTCAGAGCATGAAAGAATAATACCTTCGAGCATTATATTTCTTGCATCAAGAGGATCACTTGGGAGCAGTAGCAGCTGCAAATGTAAAATCAAGTGGCATCCTATGAGATTATAAACCAGGGGGAAATGCAAGGGAGCCCGGAGAAGAACCACATTACCATTAAAATTTTCAATTTTAGAAGAACATCTTAAGAACATGGATAAGTATTGCAAATTGGTGCCAGTTTTAAACAGGAATAATTTTCGCAGCAGTCAAGAAAGAGCCCTGGAAACCAGAGAAAACTCCAGAATCAAGAATACCTTTATCTTCTCTTCGAGTTCTTTGAGTTTAGTGGATAAAGAGCCAACCTCATAAGCTATCATCTCTGTCATATCCTCATCATTCCCATCCTCTTTTGCTAATGCTGACGTGAACATTGTGAGTAGGAAACTTCTTTTCAGTACATATCTTTTACATTCTGTAGAAATCATACAAACACAAGCAAGTAATGCAATACCTTTGGTCTCTTCTAATTGCCTCTCGCAGTCCTTAAACTTCCTAAAGGTTGCCACAACCTGTTTAAACAAAGTAGAAGACTTATTAGTCCAACAAGCTTTCAACGTGAGATCAAGCATGCTAGAACTACATCATTGTTAATACCTCATCAAGCTCTGCCACAGATTGCGCCAGCTTTTGGTATTCACTGGGATTTGAGACAACATCTGGATCAGCCAGTTTAACCTATAGTGGTAAAAATTTGAAGCATCATCATAAAAAACCTAGGAAAACACGTTTCCAAGTAGAAGACTTAAATACCTACTTTCATCCAAAAGAGACCACTGTCACCATTTTCAACACTACATAGTACCTAATAAATTGATGCATATAGTGTAAATTTTATATATATAAGCAACATAAGACATCCACTCCTTAAAAGATTAACCTCTAAGGTAGCTTAGTTTCAAGATTACTTACAAACCTTACATTAGTATTATGCTTAAGCAATGTAGGACAATACCTCTAACATCTCCTTAAAGTGTGAGTTTTTGTCTTTTGCAAAGACCATCACTTTGTATTTTAACCTAATTTATTATATTCTATACTATTTGGATCATTTGTTTTTTTTATTTCACAAGATCTATTCATTTTTTTGTAAGGCGAGGCCTAAAGTATTTGACTCATTGATTGATTAAAACTCTGATATACATAAATTTTATAGTATATAAGTAACATGAGACATCCACTTTCCTTAAAAGATTAATCTTCAAGGCAACTAAGTCTAAAGATTATTTATAAACCTTACAATAGTATCATACTTAAGCAATGTGAAACAATACCCCTAACATCCTCCTCAAAGTGTGGGTCTTTGTCTTTTGCAAAACCCATTACTTTGTATTTTTAACCTATTTTATTATATTCTATTCTATTTAGATTATTTGTCTTTTTTCTTTTGCAAAGCCCTTTCATTTTTTTTTAGGCTCGGTCTAAAATATTTGGCTCATTAATCGACTGAAACTCTAATATCATTGGAATTTTATATAGTATATAAGCAATATAAGACATCTACTCCTGTTAACCTGTAGCTAAGTCTCAAGATTACTTATAAACCTTACATTAGTATCATGCTTAAGTAATATGGGACAATAGCTCTAACATATAATAGTAAAATCAAACTAACTCATGAATAATTTAAATGCAAAATTTCCTACAAATTGATATGTGAGTACATGTATATTCTTTTGAAATGTAATTCAATCACAAGCTTATAATGAAAGTAAATCAATCACTAACACATTGTAATGCCTATAGAGTGTAATGCTCCACCCCACGTGAATAAGTGTTGTGGCAAAAAAGCATGAATTGTTGTTGGAAGTCAGAATTTGTTGTAATAGACATTGTGGGCAGTTAAACTAGTGGACCACTAGAGTATGTGTGTCATGCTTAGAAGAGATAAGAGTTTTCTGTATAAATAGAAAGTGTAGTCATTTTCTCAAGATTTATGTATTCATTTCAATTTTCTCAGATTAATTCAATGAAGTATTTTCTTCATCTTTGTTGCCTTGAGACACGAAGATATTCTCAACTCATTTCTATTTCCTCTGTTAAATGTGAAATGCTATATGGTATCAGAGCTTAAAGCTCAGAGAGCTTTGAGTTGTTAATCATCAATAGAGGAACCACCAGTAGCTGTGCACGATCCAAATCCACCACAAGTTGTTAAACCAAGAAATGTGAATCAAGTAGATCATGACATTTTTACGCTTCATAATATACTAGTAGCAATAAAGTTGAATAATAACAATTTTACAATATGGAAACACAAGTCTTGAAAATTCTGAGAAGTTTAGAGTTTGAGGCTTATGTTCTTGATGAAGCTTGCTCAAGATTTCTTGTTGATGGATCTTTGAATCCAGAATACAAGTTGTGGAAGAAACAAGATGAAATATTTGGTTGTTGGCTAATGACTTGCATGACAGATGAGGTACTAAAACAGATCTCAAGATTTGATACCTCTCATGAAGCTTGGATAAAATTGAAGAAGTCATATGCATCAAGACCTAGAGCCAAAGCTATTCAGGTGAAGGAAGAACTTCAAGGATTAAAGAAAGGTAATCTTTCTGTAAATGATTATATGTTAAAATCAAATTACTAACTGATGAGTTAGAGGCAGCTGATTGTGGTATAGGTGAAGAAGAGAAGTTAATGAGCGTATTAGGAGGTCTTGACGAAAATTATGATAGTGTATTTTCTACTCTTACTGAGAGAATGATGACAGAGAAAGTTACAATGGATGATGCCAAAGATTTGTTACAGAGCCATGAATGTAGAATTTAAAGAAGGAGAGCTATTCAAATATACCCATTAGCTAGTATTAATCTAAGTGTCAAAAATGAAGGAACAAGTAGCTCTGATGATCAAAAATAGATGACTGCTAATTTTAGTCAAGAATAATTGAATGTTTATAATCAGTCACAAGGCTATCAAGGCATTTAACAACAAAATTCCAATCGGTAAGCTCATGGAAGTAATCAAGGAGGTTATTATTAGTATCAACAAGGTAAAGGAAGTAATTATATTAGAGGTAGAGGAAATGGTCTAACACAATGTCAATTATCTCATCTTGTTGGTTTCGATTTGATTGCAATTATGTTACTCTTTCACAGAATATTTCTAATCCAAGACAAACTAGTATACCTCCTCAACATCACAGCTTGCTAATTTTCCTCCACGATCTTCTCCACAAACATTTGCTCAAGCCTTGCTTGCTACACCAACTAATTATCAATTACATATGGCTTCAACTCCTAGCACTCCTTATCCAAATCCACTATCTTCACGGTCTCAATTTTCACAAACTCAGTTTCTGCAAGTTCCTCAATATACACAATTTTCACAATTTTAGCCTATTATGCCTTATCAATCTTTTCCTGCTCAAGTTCCTACAGCACCTTGCTTTCCTTTTGCTCAAGTTGCTCAAGCAACATTTGAACATCACTGGTTTCCAGATTCAGGAGCTAGTCACCATGTCACAGCAGATCCTAATAATCTTGCTCTTTCTCAATCCTACAATGGAAGTGACAAGTTGATGAAAGGGAATGGTAAGGATCTGGATATCACTAGTATTAGTTTTAATCAATTTGCTGCAAATGATAGAAATCTGATTATGAATAATATACTTCATGTGCCATTGATTGCTAAAAACCTCCTAAGTGTGTCTTAATTTGCACAAGAAACAATGTATATTTTGAGTTTCACCCTTATTCTTGTTGTGTCAAGGATCAAGCGACAAGAACTATACTACTCAAGGGGGTGCTACATGATGGATTGTACAGGTTTGATGTTAACTTGTCCAAGGTAGATTTTGTTCCAAATAGTCAATTTATTGCAACTGTAAATACCAATGTAAGTCCTGTTACCTTTTCAGCTTCTAACTCTCAATTATCTCTATGGCATCAAAGATTGGCACATGCCTCTCTACCTATAGTTAGAAAAGCTTTGAATCATTGTAGTATATCATTTACAGACAATAAAGAAGTTGACAATGTTGTGTAATGCTTGTCAAGTAAACAAGAGTCATAAGCTACCATTTCAATCTAGGCTCTCACATGCTACAGTTCCTTTGCAAGTTATTCACTGAGATGTTTGAGTTTCTCTTGTAGTTTTAGCTAATGGACATGCAAATTATATTCACTTTATAGATGAATTTTCTCGATATACATGGATATATTTTCTTAAATCTAAAGCTGTAGTGTTTGAGGCTTTTCTTCAATTTAAAGTTCAAGCCGAATTGCAAACTGGTCATAGGGTTAAAATTCTTCAAAGTGATTGGGGTGATGAATTTCAAAACTTGACTTCAATTTTAACGAGTCATGATATTGTGCATCACACTTCCTGTCCACACACTCATGAACAAAATGGGCTTGCTGAACGTAAGCATCGTCATATTGTTGAATTAAGTATGACCATGTTAACTCATTAAAGAATAATATTCTTCTGTCTTTTATTTCTATCGAAAAGTTAATTAAAATGATTTACATGGCTAAGCTATATATAATACATAAACAGAATCGTAACAGAAATATAAAATCTAAAAAACAGATTTAAATTAACAAACTAACTAATGATTTAAGCTTATCTAAAATCCCTAAATGTTCGGGATTTCCACACTCCCCCTCAAGTTGAATCATAAATATTAATCATATTCAACTTGTTCATAAAATCATCAAAACTTTGTCGCGGAAGTCCTTTGGTGAATATGTCAGCAGTTTGTTTTTGTGTAGGAACATAGGTCATGCAAATAATTCCTTGCTCCACTTTTTCTTTGATGAAGTGTCTATCTACTTCAACGTGTTTGGTTCGATCATGTTGAACTGGGTTGAGAGAAATGTTAATAGCTGCTTTGTTATCACAGTAGACCTTGAGTGGAACTTCAGTTTCTACTTGTAGTTCTTCTAAGAGTTTCTTCAACCACAGCCCTTCACAAATTCTCTGTGCAACAGCTCTGTACTCTGCTTCAGCACTACTTCTGGCTACCACATTCTGTTTTTTGCTCCTCCATGTCACTAGGTTTCCCCACACAAATGTACAGTACCCAGTAGTAGATCTTCTGTCTTCAATTGAGCCTGCCCAATCTGCATCAGAGAAAACTTCAATTCTCCTCTCATCTGTTTTAGTAAAGAAAAGTCCCTTTCCTGGGGAACCTTTAAGATACCTCAAAATTTTGTACACAGCTTCTAGATGGTCTTCTTTTGGAGAGTGCATATGTTGACTTACTACACTAACTGCGAATGCAATATCGGGCCTTGTATGTGAGAGATAGATTAGTTTTCCCACCAATTTTTGATACATCTCTCTCTCCACTGGTTTTTTATTACTCTCCATTCTCTTTCCTGCTTCAATTGGGGTGTCACTGGGTTTGCTTCCAAGCATACCGGTTTCCATTAGGAGATCAAGTACATATTTTCGTTGGGAGACACTTATCCCTTTTCTTGATCTAGCAATCTCCATTCCCAAGAAATACCGCATTATTCCCAAGTCTCTTACCTCAAATTCTGTAGCAAGGACTCCTTTAAGTCTTTCAATTTCAGACAAATTATCTCCAGTGAGTATTATGTCATCGACGTACACAATCAAGATTGTCTTCAAACCATTCTCGGAATGCTTAAAGAACATCGTATGATCTGACTGTCCTTGTTGATAACCTTGTCCTTTTACCACTTTTGCGAATCTATCAAACCATGCTCTGGGTGATTGTTTGAGTCCATAGAGAGATTTGTTTAATTTGCATGCCATATTCGGTCTGTTGTCCTCACAAAATCCTGGTGGTAATGTCATGAAAATCTCTTCATCTAACACCCCGTTGAGGAAAGCATTCTTGATATCTAATTGTTGGAGAGTCCAGTCCAGGTTCACTGCTAATGATAGTAGTACCCGAACAGTATTCAACTTCGCAACAGGAGCAAAAGTTTCGGTATAGTCAATCCCATAAGTTTGAGTAAATCCCTTAGCAACCAGGCGAGCTTTGTAACGCTCGATTGCCCCATCGGCCTTATATTTAACAGTAAATACCCACTTGCATCCAACCGGTTTTTTACCCTTTGGTAAGTCCACCACATCCCAAGTGCCATTTTTCTCTAGGGCACGCAACTCTTCTAATATTGCTTCCCTCCATTCAGGGACCTCCCAAGCCTCATCAATATTCTTAGGAACATGTATCCTGTCAAGATTAGTAGTAAAAGCATGGAAACTGGGAGACAGTGTATTATACGACACAAATTTTGATATAGGATGGGAGGTACAAGAACGATTTTGTTTTCTGAGGGCAATAGGTAGATCATCAGTGGGTTTAGAATTACCTGGATTAAAGGAGGTCTCGAGATTGATTGGATCCATCACCGGGTTAGACTGTCGTAGTGTGTCAAGTGTGAGTCTCCCTTTGGATTTTGATTTAGGCTTCCGTGAATAAACAAGTATATCCTTATCTGTCTGTGCTTCCACATCTCCCCCAAAGTCTAAATTAGTTTTTGTAATAGGCACTATAGAGTGATGTGGTGTTAGAGGATCAGAGTGGAAGGTAGCAGGAAGTGAGATATCGGTATTTACAAAGGAAAGGTCGAATGAGCAAAACGCATCTTCCCTTACATTCTCCCCCTGAAGAGGAGTTTTGGAAGAGTAAAACGGGGTGGTCTCAAAAAACGTAACATCAATGCTCGTAAAAACACGTTTGGTGAGTGGATCATAACAACGGTATCCTTTTTGAGTGGGAGAGTAGCCAATAAAAACACACTTGAGTGCTCGAGGATCAAGTTTTCCACGGTCGTGGGAATGAATGTGGACGAATGCCGTACACCCAAAGATCTTAAGTGGAATATGTGAAATGAGACGAGAGGTCGGAAAACACATTTCTAGTTGATGGATAGGTGTTTTGAAAGAAAGGACACGACTCGGCATTCTATTTATCAAAAAAACGGATGTCAATATAGCATCTCCCCAAAACATTTTTGGCATATTAGCAATGAACATAATGGCTCTAGCAACCTCTAAGAGATGTCTATTTTTGCGCTCAGCAACTCCATTTTGTTGCGGAGTATAAACGCACGAGGTTTGGTGAAGAATACCATTTTTTTGAAAGTAATCTTGGAGGACATGATTAATATATTCGGTACCATTATCAGTACGTAAGATTTGAATTTTGGTTTGGAACTGTGTTTGTACCATAGAGTGAAAATTGATGAAACATGATTGAACATCAGTTTTATGTTTTAGTAAATACACCCAACATACACGAGTATGATCGTCAATAAACGTGATGAACCATTTTGTATTAGTGCGGTTTGGGTCCCGAGCTGGACCCCACAAATCGCTATGAACTAAGGAAAAAGGTTTAGACGGTGTGTATTTAGATTTTGAAAAAGAGATACGGTGATGTTTGGCAAGTTCACACATTTCACATTGCAAATCAAGTAGTTCTTTATTTTGAATAAGGGATGGAAACAATTGTTTTAAATACTGAAAATTAGGATGACCCATCCTATAGTGCCATAACAAAATATCATTATTCCTAGGGACAGAAGCAGAATTACAATTGATAAATTGATACTGTTCACTCACATTGGCTATCTCAAAATAGTAAAGTCCCTCACATTCTCTAGCACTGCCAATCGTCTTCCCCGATGATAGGTCCTGAAATATACAAGATGAAGGAAAGAATTTAGCAGAACAGTTTGTATGAGCTGTTAACTTACTGATAGATAATAGATTGCATGACAAATTTGGAACATGAAGAACTGACTCAAGTGTAATTGAGTTAGAAATTTTAATACTCCCTTTTCCTGCAATGGGTGAAAGAGTGCCGTCTGCAATTTTTACTTTTAAATTGCCAGCACAGGGTGTGTATGAGGAAAAAAGAAGATGATTATCAGTCATGTGATCCGACGCACCAGAGTCAATAATCCAGGGATTTTTTACTGAAGGAGTGGATGTATTTAAAGCAGTTAAAAAATTACCTTTGTGGGCCAATGAGCTAGAAGGAACATAGGTGGAAGACTGACCAGTTATCTGAAATTTGGAAAAAAGTTGATAGAGTTGTTCTATCTGACTGGGATTGAAAGCCGACGATGTATTTTGTTCTGTAGAGGCTTGATGTCCCCGATTTTTAAAATTTTGCCGTGGTTTCCAACCCAAAGGTTTACCATGTAATTCCCAGCATGTATCCTTCATATGGCCATTTTTACGACAATGTTCACACCAAAGTCGACCTTTTTGTTGGGCTTGTATTGGATTATTGTGTGGTCCACGAGATAAAAGCCCACATGATCCGTGTTCTGTAACGGGCCCAAACTGTCCTGGAGTAAAAGAACCAATTTGGCCCACAGTTTGCCATTCATTGGAGCCCAGTCCACCTCGGCCCATTGACTCATTTGAGCCCAGTCCATTTCGGCCCACTAACTTGTTTTCATTAAAAACCAGCCCACGGCCCGTTACACTCCCACTCCCACGAGCTATAAGGCCGAAGGCCCCCTCAGATCCGAGAGGCGTTGATCCTCCAATCTCACCAGCCCGCGAGCCAGCGCCGTCACCTCCGTCGAGCATCACCAGTCTCCGTTGCTCTTCGCGGCGCACTTCCGAGAAGACCTCTCTCGTCGACGGTAACGGTTGTCGGCCCAAAATCCTTCCTCGCACGTCATCCAAATTCCTGTTGAGGCCGGCGAGGAACTCGAACACTCGTTCATCCTCTACCTTGGCTTTATACCTCACACAATCTTCGGGACATTTCCAATTCTCATCCCCGAGCACATCCAGTTCCTGCCAAAGGGCCACCATGGCCATATAATACTCGGTGACCGAGAGGCTTCTCTGTTTTAGCTCCCAAAGCCGAGTCTTAATTTCGAATACTCGCGAGTGATTTCCAGAATCCGAGTAAGTTTCTTTGACGGCTGACCACACATCACTTGCAGTTGGAAGAAATAAATAGGTTTTCCCTATTGATGGCTTCATGGAATGAACAAGCCAGGAGATGATCATCGCATTCTCTGAATTCCATTTTTGGACCTGGGTTGGATTTTCTGGTTTCTTCACATCACCGGTAAGGTACCCAATCTTCCCTTTGCTCTCAATTATGAGTCTTACAGATTGAGCCCATTGCCTGTAATTGGTTCCATCTAGTTTTTCGATCGTGAGGTGAAGCGTGGAATTATCTGTTCCACCAAAATTCGAATTGGTCATCTCTTCAGTCGCCTTGTTGGCTTGATCAGAAGGATGAGCTTCCCTCGTGTCCATTGACAAAGAACCTGGCTCTGATACCATAAAGAATAATATTCTTCTGTCTTTTATTTCTATCGAAAAGTTAATTAAAATGATTTACATGGCTAAGCTATATATAATACATAAACAGAATCGTAACAGAAATATAAAATCTAAAAAACAGATTTAAATTAACAAACTAACTAATGATTTAAGCTTATCTAAAATCCCTAAATGTTCGGGATTTCCACACTCATGCTTCTCTTCCTCTTCAGTTTTGGGATGAAGCTTTTTATTCTAATATTTTTCTCATTAATCGATTACCAGCTAGTAATCTACATGATAAAACTCCTTTGGAAGTACTGTTGCATCAAAAACCAAATTACTCATTTTTAAAGGTTTTTGGGTGTTTGTGCTATCCTTGTGTGAGGCCATATAATAATACCAAGTTAGATCTAAGAGGTATTTCTTGTACATTTTTTGGTTATAGTCCCAGGTATAAGGGCTATAAATGTTTATCTGCTGAAGGAAGAATTTATATAAGCAAAAATGTTGTATTTAATGAATTTTATTTTCGATTTGCTCATAAAGTTCCCTCTGTGTCAACTTTACCATGCCAACCTTTGCGTACTATTTTACCCTATGCTAAACACACAAAGTCAACTTTTCTACATCACCTACTGTCTCAACCATACCATCATCAAACATTACAACATGTCCTATTCATCAACCTGCTCCAATACCCATGAATACTCAACCTGCTCAAATACCCGTTGGTACTATTAATGCTTCTTTGTCTCATATGCCTATTTCTCTCTCTATTGATCCTAATATCTCTAATGTGTCTTTATCTACTCCTAATGTATCACCATCACTTCCTGGCTATTCTGCACATTTATCAGCTCCTATTGTTACTCATCCTTTAGATATTACTTCTACTACTTCTGTCTCCAAATCCTCATCTCTTATCTCCAATGCTCATCCAATGCTTACTAGAGGTAAACTTGGTATGCATAAACCTAAAACCTTTTTTACTTCCATTTCCAAGCATACTGTGAGGGAGCCTACTACTATAAAAGAAGCATTGTTAGATTCTCTATGGAAGGATTCTACGAAAGAAGAATTTGAGGCTTTGATTAGGAATGGTACTTGGACATTAGTTTCATCTCCCCAAGATTGATGAATTATTGGGAACAAATGGGTTTTTCGTGTCAAAGAACTTGCGGATGGCACTTTGGATAAACGAAAAATCTCATTTGGTGGCACTTGGTTACAACTAAACTGCAAGGTTTGACTTTTCTCAAACGTTTAGTCCTGTAGTTAAACAGGTTACAATGAGGACTATTTTGACCATTGCTTTGTCAAAAGGGTGGAACTTACATCAAGTTGATATAAATAATACCTTTCTTAATGGCAAGTTGAATGAAGAAGTATACATGTTGCAGCCCCAAGGCTTTGTAGATGCTCATTATCCAACTCATGTTTGCAAGTTGAACAAAACACTTTATGGGCTTAAACAAGCTCCTCGAGCTTGGTTTGATATTTAAGTCTAGCTCTCATTCGTATGGGATTTACTAAGTTCAAAGCTGACAGTTCTTTATTTTTCAAGCACTCCTCTTCATCTACTGTGTATTTGTTGATTTAGGTAGATGATATTATTGTTACTGCGAATAATGATTCTGAAGTAAAAGGTCTCATTGGTGCTCTTAATACTCAATTTGCTTCAAGTATTTGGGGTTACTTAATTACTTTCTTGGCATTAAAGTTGTTAACTTACCCAATGGTGACTTAATGTTGTCTCAAAGTAAGTACATTGCTGAAGTATTACAGAAAGCTAAGATGGTTAATTGCAAAGCTATTGCTATACCCATGTCCACTACTAAGCCTTTATCTGCATTTGTGGGGGATGCGTTTGAGAATCCTTCTTTCTACATAAGCATTGTAGGTGCATTGCAATACATTACCATCACACAACCTGATGTGTCTTTTGCTATTAACAAAGTATGCCAGTTTATATCTCGTCCTCTTTAGCCACTTTAGCAAGCTCTCAAAAGTTTATTACGTTATCTTTGTGGTACTTTGTCTTATGGACTTGTCTACAAGCCTTCTTTTCAGTTGTTATTGCAAGAATTTGCAGATGCTGACTGGGCTTCCAAAACAAATGATAAAAAGTCTACATCTGGTATGATTGTTTATCTAGGTACTAATCTCATCTATTGGTGCTCTAAGAAACAATCTACCGTATATCGATCGAGTACTGAAACTAAATACTGTTCTTTAGCTAATGTTATTGCAGAAATTATGTGAATTCAGTCCTTACTAACTGAGATTGGTGTGTTACTTCCTGGTCCTCCCACTGTGTGGTGTGATAATATAAGCACAGTAGCTCTTGCTACAAATCCAGTATGTCACTCACGTACTAAACATGTCAAGTTGGATCTCTATTTTGTTCGAGAGAGGGTCTTAGCTCAACAACTTATGTCAATCATCTACCCTTGTCACAAATCCTCTTCATATTTCTCTCTCTGGTCATCATAGGCACAAACTCAACATCTTTGTCAAGCCGTTGAGTTTGAGGGGGAGTATAGAGTATAATGCCCCACCCCACGTGAATAAGTGCTGTGGCAAGAAAGCATGAGCTGTTGTTGTAAGTCAGAATTTGTTGTAACAGACTTTGTAGGCAGTTAGACTAGTGGATCACTAGAGTATGTGTGTCATGCTTAGAAGAGATAAGAGTTTTCTGTATAAATAGAAAGTGTAGTCATTTTCTCAAGATTCATGTATTTATTTCAGTTTTCTCAGATTAATTCAATGAAGTATTTACTTCATCTTTGTTGCCCTGAGACACGAAGATATTCTCAACTCAGTTTCTATTTCCTCTGTTAAATGTGAAATGCTATAATGCCTACTTGACAGAATTCAAAATAAACAGAGGGACGTAACTCTGAGTTTTAAAACAGTTACCCAATTCGCTAAAATTACATACCGATAATTCTTTCCAGGTCTTCTCCGCAGATTCAAGCTTTTTAATCAAATACGGCTCCTACAATTTCATCAAAGAACGTGAAAAAAAATTACTTCAAGAAACTCGTTAAAAAATTTCCTATCATAAAAAGAAAGAAAGAAAAATAGATGTTCACATAATTGCAGTTCGAAGGAATATACAGACCGCCATGCAAATAATTCTTGGACATTTGAGCGAAGGATTGAGAACCAGAAGGCTTCTTGAGGGGTCACCGAAACGATGTCGTATTGGAAATGTAAGAAACCGAGCTGTTGTTGAGCTCCAAGTTAAGCAACTCATTTCCCCTCTCGTTGTTTCGGATAAAGAATAATGCAACACCACACTTAGTCGGACATTGAAATAGAATATGTGGCCCTTGAATTAGATGAGTTGAAAGAAGTGTCTCGTTTGGAAAATCGTATAAAGATATTCCACTCACGGAGTACGAAATTCTTAAATCCAAACACCTGTTTAATAAATTAAGGATAGTTTGGTTCAGAGAATATAATAGTAAAAGATGTGAATAGAAATAAAATATTTTTATTTTATTTTATTTAATAATTGGAATAAAAGAATGAATTATTAAAGGAACGTTTGGTTTGCAATTGAAAAAAATAAAAGATAATGCACATTACAGTGATATCCTTTTTTTTTTTAATTAAAAAATCTAACCCAATTGGAAAATTAAATTAAAAAATAAAATCTTATATATTCTATTTTGTGCAAAATAAATAAGGTAAATAAAATAAATAAATTTTTTAATGAAGAAAAAACAAATTCTTACAATAATTAAAAAATAAAAATTAATATTACAAGAACATTAGTGTTTTAAGAAAAAGACAAAAATGGACACGGGCCACCTTCCTTTAGTGTTTGTGTTGGTAAAATTTAAGTGTTAAATTTTAATTAAATTTATATTTAAGTTTTTAAATTTTATAATTTAATTTTTAAATCTTTAAACTTATATACATAGGTTTTTAAATTTTATAATTTAATGCTAAAATTTTTAAAAAATCATACATAAGTTCTAAAATTTTGAATTAAAAATATATATTTTAGTACTTAATATAAAATTTATGTATAAATTTTTAAAAATTTAAGAACTTATATGTAAAATTTTAAAAATTATAAAATTAAAATTAAAATTTAGATACTATTAACTAAGCCTAAAATTTAAGACTATTTTCATTGATAAACTTTTAAAATGGGTTTTACGGATATAATCTTTAAACAGTTTCATTACTTCATCTGTAAATCATATATATATATTATCTTATAAAAAATAACATATATTTTTTAAAAATTAAAAATAAAATAATATAAATAAGTATATTATATATGCATATAAGAGAAAACAACTCATTTTCTTATAAAACTAAAAAATATATATTTATTTATGTTATAATAAAAATAAACATATATATTTTTTTTTTAAAGAGATTAAATTTTAGTTAATTTTTAATGTCAAATTAAAAAATGAATCTACTCATATTGTTCTCATCTACTTTTTAGTTTTAAAAATATTTAATATAATAAATAAAAATTTAAATTATTTTTTATTCTCAAAATTTAAATAATTTACCAAGAGTTATTCCCTATTTATAATTCTACTAAAAATGCTAATATAATTTTTTTAATCAAATTATTAATTAATTATTTAATCTTATTTATTAATTTAATATTAATATAAAATTAATATAATTTAAATTTATTTTAAAAATAAGTTCGTTTAAATTGTATACTCAACGTATCAAATAAACATAAATATAACGAGCAAGGGATGGTTTATATAGTGAGTGATAAAATATACTGTAAGAGTTTCAAATAAAAAAAATTAAAAGTATTTTTTTTTTTTCCTCAAAGAAATTTCATTAAAAGAAGAATCATATAACTGCATAATTTCATCACTATATATATCATATAATTTAAGAAATATAATTATTAAAATAATTAATAACACAACAAACATAAAACATACTATAACAATCAGACTAAATAACTCAAAAAAAGCACAGTCAAATTTAAAGAATCAACATCAACACAAAATAAAATAAAAACAAGCACAAAAATACCATAACAAAACACTACTACCAGCATAATTCGAGCACTAGAGAAGCACAAAGAGAAAGCCATTCAAAATAGTAACAAAAAATTAGAGAATCTCAGCCATTCAAATTTTCCTGGATCCCAAACCAACCTTTATGCCAAATCCTTGGAACCTTGAAAACATGAAGGGGCTACCTTAAGAACAAGGACTTCAAAAGACACTATTAGAGCATCCATATTCACACATCGATCAAAAGCCGGTCAAGCAACACACCAAAATAAAACGAGTCTTGATTTTCATTACTCAGATCTTCCATCTTAAGCAAAAAAATCAAGATCATCTAGGCTGTTGACAATAATCAGATGCGAACACAATCAGTTTCAGCTAATAAATGCAACAGAAGTTTAGAAACGGAACTTAGATGCGAACAAAACCACAATTAGATGCGTAGAAACAACAATCCACCATAACCGACACAGAGAAAGAAGAAAACTGCAATCAAATGCGTAGAAATCCACAATCAGATGCGTAGAGACAAGTCCAGAGAGCTCAGGACAACAACCAGGCTTGCAGATAGATTGTTTAATAGAGTTAGGGTTAGAGTGTTGATGAAAAAACTTTTCAAAACAAGAGAAAGAGTTGCTGCTTTGGAGGCACAGAGTCGAAACTCATTAGAAATGGCAGTGTAACATGAAAAATGGTCAGAGATGGAGGAGCAAACAACGTCGGAGATGGAGGAGGAGGAAAAGCTCGGTGGGAGAGTTTATTTTTTTTCCTTTTAATATCCCAAAAATGTAGTTTGAGTTATTTCAATTTTGCAATGAAATTAAAAAAAAAAAATTATACACATGTGTAATGTATTTACACTTATTTTGAGTTTTTTCAAAACTAATATATAATGAAGGTAGCTTAAATTATTAGTGTATATCTTAACTGTATTTAACTTTTAATTTTAAACATATAATATATAATATTGAACGTTGAATATTAAATAAACTTAAATTATCATCATTTAATTTTAATAGATATTTAAAAAAATAATATATTAATATTTTTTAATCGTAAAAATATAAATTTGAATAAAAATGATATTATTTTTTTTATTATAAATTTTAAAATATATTATTTTTATTAATTTTTTAATATTCCATTATATGATTACCGTAGAGCATGAGATTTATAGAGTTATGCTACTATTGTTACTGGTTTATTGGTTTATCCGAACGAGGGTTTTGTTGAAAAACATAATATATCACAAATTTTTATATTCATGTAAACAATTAGATATTAAAAAACAAATAAAGAAGGATTGATGATAATTTTTTACAACATGATTATATTTATAAAATATTGGTAGCCGTTCTTTTCTTTAAAGAGAATTGATTTTTTTAATAATATTAATATAATATTAGAGCGAAAAATTATATATTTAAAATATAATATTATAAGTGTTTGCAAAAATTGAGATAATAATAAGTATATAAAAATATTGTTAATCATTGTTCTATTAACGAATAAATCAAATAATGTAAATTTAGGTTAATTAACTCAGAGGGCTCATTTCACGTGATTTATCTTATCCATATTGAAACTTAGATTAATTTTAACGGAATCTAGCTAATTATTTTAGTTTAATTATATGGTATAATTTTATTTTATATATAAAATTTTATTAAAAGAACAACAAAACTAATACTCCTTAAAATCGTAATAACAAAATTAGCACCCATTGTGTTCAAACTTATATTTTCACAATTAAAAAAAATGATTAATATGTCATTTTTCTTTGAACACCCATTCAATTAGAATTGAACGACGATAATTTAGACTCGTTCAATATTAAACGTTCAATATTTTACGTTAAAATTAAATTTTCAATATTATTAGGGGTGCTAGTTTTGTTACTATAAGTTTTAAGAATGTTATTTTTGGTAAATTCTCAATTTTATTTTTAATCCCCCTTAGAAAAAATAATATATATTTATTTTTTATAACGTAAATAAACATATATTTTTTTAATGTAAAATTAATTTAATAACTTGATCATTTATGTATCGAAAAGAACTATTTATAGTCAAACTTCAGCTAAATATTTTAACAATAAATAATAAATTACAAGTTAACTTTAAATATAATAAAATATATGTAAAAATTCTTTTTAATAACATTTTACTAATCCTACACAATCAAGAAACATGGAATGAAATCGTCAATTACAAATGTTAAAGAAAATAGGCTTAATTGTTGTTGAGTATAAGTTGAAAGTTAAAACCTTATTTGACCATGTTGCATCTATGGGATATATAGTTCCTAAAAGAGAGCTAATTCTCTATATTTTAATGGTCTTAGTCCAAGGTGTATTTCTTTCAAGACTAGGTACGTTTCTTCAAATTCTCCTCCATTTTCATAGTTCTCCATTAGATTTCTCTCATCTCTTCCATTTTCTTCGACTAGTTTTTATTTTTCATTTCTTTGGCCTTAAAGGAAATCCCTCTCACCATTATTTTAAGTTTTCATTTACCTTGCACTGCTTCATCTTCATCATATTGGATCGACGTTCTTCATCAATCATAAGAGGAAATCAACATTTGTTGTGTTCTTGATCGATTTCTATATCGGTTGTTGTCGATTGCTTGCTCCTTCACGTGCCTTCTTTGATGTCGGTCGTCTTCAGCGTGACTCTGTTCTTCGATTATCTTACTCAGCAAAACATCATCCAACATATATCAATTTCGCAAAGATTGTTGGTCGCTCACGGAGGACTACTTTTTCTTGATAAATCTCCATTGTTCTTTCTTTGAGTACAGATTCTTTGAGGATCTAATCGTGTCTCAGATCGTCAAAGTGGCTTTGATTTTTTTCGTTCTATCCGGGAGCTGAGATTCCTTGGACTCGTCCTATTTTTCTCTCAAACGTTCTCTCTAGGAGTTGTGCCTCCTTGGACTCAACCGAATTTTCTCTTGTTCTTAACCTGATCTGATCATTAGAGTTTTCTTCAATTTGTCTTTGGAAAACTCTTTCATTGAGGAACGAGAGTCTCTACTAAAACCGTATCAGCCTAATTGAGTTTACTTTGAGGAATGTTTGTACTGTCTCTGGTATGAATAAGTGTCCTTTTTTAGGCAGTGTTCTAAAGAAACTGAATTTGTATTTTTTTTAATTGATTTAATGAATATTTTCTTTTGTAAAAAAAAAAAAAAGAAAGACAATTTTGATCCACAGTTGGTACTCTACACAATAGATTTAATGACATAAAATAGAGGCAAATAAGGTAGAATAACATTTTTTTTTTCATTTATAGCTTCGCAACATCGTGTTGGAATTATATTTTTACTATTTTACTCTTTAAAAGCTATTAACTCTAAACTCATGTTCCTTTTTTTCGTTTCGTATTTGATTTTTATTCATTGTTTATATCTTTTTTTTCATGCCTTCCTGTTATTTTTTTCTATTGAAAGCTAATTTTTTTTAATCCATTTTATTGATTCATTAATCTCCCATTTTTTATTGTTGAACTAATTTTTGTTGGGTGATAAATTAAAATACTTTGTTTTTACTATGTAAAACAGAGTATACAAATTCAAGTAAGCAAAAATTCCAACTCAGCCAAGAATTGAAAAATAATATACAAACTCAAATAATATACAAACATATTAAATTTATTAGAATGAGAATGTCCAAAACAATTCTATAATTTTATGTAAACTCTGAAAAAAGAAAGAAAAATAGATTATACAATTTTTTAAAAAATATGCTCTGATATATAAACTATGTTTATATATTATATAAACTGTTTATATAATATATAAATTATTTTACATAATATATAAATTATGTTACATACGTTTTTTTTCTGTGAGCTCAAAGCTTGTTTGGTTTTCTTTTATGAATATATTGCGAAGAATTGACACTGGTACATTTTCTGGGAATGGTAAAGCTGCCACCAAACACAAATAAATAATTCTTAATATATATTTCTATCTTGGAAAATAATTCTAATTGAAAATTGAATAAGTGCACTTTCCTTTGGGAACTTAATATTCCATAAGTTAATATTTTTTATTAAATGCCAAAACAAAGGAAGAAGAGCTTTTATGGCTTCAAAAAATTTAAAAAGGAAGAAGAGCTTTTGAAAAATACTTCTTCAAATAAATCCATTTACATGATACAATTAACATGATCAAAATAATAATTATAAAACTGTTTTATATAATATATAATACAATTTACATACTTATTTATATACTTGTAAAACCAGTTTTTTGTTTCATTCGTACTACCAATTTTTGTTTTTTATATCATTCAACCCATAAAAAGTTTTATCTATATTATTTTGTTAGTCTTCAGCGTAAATTTGAAATAATTCGTATAACTAAGTGGTTCATATCTTATTTTGTATTCTGACTGTGTGTTGCAGATAAATGAATAGTTATAGTTATGGGATGGTAGTATGAATGAGAAAGAAAAAATAAAATAAAATTATATAGTATTAACGAAACCAACACAGGTATATTTTTAAGTTTAATTGTAAACTAACGGTTGTTTATTAAATGAAAAAGGAAAAGAAAAAAAAATTGATTCTCTTTTTCAGGTTTACTTACAAAAAAATATAATAAAAAAATGAGAAACAAAATGGCTTCTAAATTTTTCTCTCGTCCTTAAATTTTCCCAAATGTTTCACTTTCTTGCCTTTTAAGTTTTATTTTTTTTATATATAAAATAACGTGACAATTTTACTCTTTAAAAATATACAATATTTTAAAGATACCTTTAATATATATATATATATATATATTAATTGAATTTAACATATTTAATTAGGATTTAAAAATTTTATTATTTATTTTTCATAAAAGAATGATAATGTTTAAGTATATTTAATTTTTAATTAAAATTATCAATATTATTAGGTAAAAAAATTATAAATTAAACATTATTTATTTATAAAGATAGTTTTATAAAAAGTAAAGTTTTATTCTCCTATTTTTATTATAGATATTTATTTTATATTTTAGGGTACATTTATTTATTTTTTATTATCTCATTAGTAATTATTATACATAGTATGTAAACTGTGTTACATACTATGTAACACAGTTTACATGCTTGTTTATGTAAATGGGTGGGGGAGTTTTAGGAAGAATAAGTTGTTGAGGCTGATTTTGACATTTCTCCATCTTCTTCTAATTTTAGTGCTTGTGATGATGAAGCTACAAAGGTGAGTATCAGAAAAAGAAACAGTTTTTTGAATCTTTCTCAAATAAAGTCACCTCTTTTGGTAAGTAAAAGAAAGAAGAAACTCAGCGACAACTTTTTTATTTATTTTAAATTCAATTTTCTTATTGTACTTTGTTAAAGGAATTCATGAATGATCAGGCTAAGTAGTTTAAACTATATATAAGCTCAATTTAACGGATAGAAATTTAAATATTGAACTTCTCTGTCAAAGAGATGTGGTAGATTTATTTATTTCCTCTCTTTGCTCTATTCCTTTAATGAATGAATTAAGGTATAATTTTGTTATACTATGTAAACTGTTTACATAGTGTGCAGTGTAACATGTATGAATTAGAGTGAAATGATATTTCTGTAATTTATCTAATTTTGATATAACTAAAACATACAATTTTAAGCTTATTATTGCTAGTTTTGAAAAATTTATTTATATTTTTTATTTTTATTTTATAAATTTAATTACATAGAATTCAAACTAATTCTAAATAATGCATTATATAATATATATTTTGTCTTTAAATTATGTTTTTATTATTTTAAAACATCAATAATTATTTTATAAATATTACTTGAACTATTTACTAAAATTTAAAAAAATTAAAATTATATAATTATTTTATAATTTATTTTTATTAATAGTATTATGTAACAAAATTCTATCAATATTATTTAGTATAAAAAGATTATATATTTATTATTACATATTTTTATTTCTCTTCTTATCATAAAATATTATTTATTGGTTTAAAATTTTATTTTATTTCTCAACATAAAATATTCATTATTAATATTTAAAAAAATTATTTTTTAATAAAAAAATTAATAATTTTAATATTACTTGAATCATCATTCTCTAATTTGAAGGTCCACGTTCTTGAATGAAAAACTTCGATATGTTTTCAAAAAAAATTTTAAGTAAGAATAAAAAATAAATTTAAAATTATGTATAAAAAATGGAAAAGGGGTCCTCAACCCTTACTACGTTGACAAACCTAGTCAATGGCAGTATAGGTGTGAGTTATGGTTGAATCTATAAATGTTTATTTTATGAAGCTGAATTGTTGATCCTAAATTGATAATTTTTTTTTTTTAAATAATATATATTTAGAAGTTGAAATGTATATCGTTATTTAATAGTTAAAGAGCTTCTTTTAATTCATTTTATTTGCTCATAAAATTATAAATAACGACTTTTTTATTTATATAAATATATGATAATAATATTGTTATATTTTTATATGATTTAATTACTCAATTAATTTTATTTTTAAATCTTAAAATTATATATTTTTTAGGTCATGAAATAAAATATATATATACTATATTTTTAAATATGCATTAAAATATATATTTTTTACTTTATTAAAAAATATGTATACATTGCATATATGATTAAAAATAAATTTTTATCTATTAAAGGAGATAATAGGATATACTTAAACCTAAATTAACGAGGGTAACTTAACAATAAGATAAAGCAATTAATATGTACTTATAATAAATCATCAAAAATTCATAAAATTTAAATTTCTACTTGTATTTTTAAAAAAATTAGAATAAATTGAAACTTGGAGTAGCACTCATAAGACTTTTTTTTTTCTTTTTTGCCTTCTTCTAACATGAAAGACAATTTTATCCTTACATTACAAGTTTATTAAATTCAAGTGTACATTTTTCTCATCCATTTAATAATTATGGTAGTTAAGTGTAACTTTTTTGAAATTAAGGTAGTGCTTTTCTAGTTTTGAATCATGTTTCGAATACAGCCAAAGCTAATCAATAAAATGCTAAGTTTTTATATAAAAATAAAAGACTAAGTTTGTCTTTAAAAGTTCAATTAACGATATATTTGATACACCATATTAAATAAATTAAATATAATTGTATTAAATTATATTTTATTAAATTATTAGTTTATTTTAATAAAAAATTGTATAATATAGTCGAATTAAATTAATTGTATATATTTTACTAAAATAATTTATATTTAAACTAATTTTTTATTATAAATTTATTTAAATTAATATTAAATTTATTTTTTATATTTTTATTATATTTTTAAAAATAAAAAAAATGTTATTTTTAATTTGAGATAGAAAAAAGTTACATATATTTTTATAATTGAAAATTCAGATAGACTAAGCTAATTTTTTAGTTCGATTTAGACCCATACTTTCTGGTTGTACAAAATTTCTATATGACCCTACTATTTTTTATATTGTATGATATAGTTTGATTTCACAACAAAAATACAACTATATATAAATTATACAGTCAGAATATTTAGTACGGTGTAACAAACATGAAGTAAAGGTGAAACACCATAGTATAAAATATATTAAAGACAAAAATTTAGCTATCATTGATTAATAATTTGTACATGTAATTAAAATACTTGTTATTTTTTACTACTATCAATATACAACATGAAAAAAAAAAAAGAGAAATTTTTTTTAATGAGTAAACTAATATATGAATACAACATAATTAACACCAAAATACAATAAAAAACAACTAATCTTATATGTTAGAAACAAATTAGGAAACTTTTATCATATATCAACTAATACATAAATACAACATAACTAATACCAGAAAAAAATACAAAAACAATTAATCTTATATGTTAGAAACAAATTAAGAAACTTTTATCATATATCAACTAATACATAAATACAACATAACTAATACCAGAATAAAATACAAAAACAATTAATCTTATACGATTGCTACCGCAACTACAGTTATCTCATAGGACAAAAGACATTACAAGTACCTTGTAAATTGTAAGGTTGACTAATTTTGCATTTTCCTGTTAAATTTTCAGCTTTATAAAGGGGTGATTTCGTTATTTATAATTTTGAAGCAAGGGCACTAAAAATGAGAGAGACAAATTGGATGATAACAACAATACCCAATTTTGCCATTGTAAAGCCTGGCTTTTCTACCACTTTTTCACTAAAACAAAAAGAAAAACGAGAGTAATTTATTATGTTGCATCTTATAGTCTATATGGAAAAATCAAAATGAATTGGTCCTTGATCACAACGGTTTTTTTATCAGAATGTGGGATTCTTAGTAGGGCTTATGGGGGTACATTGCTCTCGTGAAAATTGTTTACAAACTCCTTTATCTTTTGGTACCAGAACAAAACCCCTAGGAAAGTGGGTCAAGATCAACACTAATGTTATTTGAGATGATCAGAGATGGAGCCAGAAATTTTTAGGGGGTTAAAGTCTAAGTTTTCATAACATACTAACACACACAAAAATTAGCTACGATAATTTATTAAGAAATTCACAAGCATCATAATTTATTAATAGTAACTTGTAATAATAATAATAACAATATCCTAAAATTAATTAGAAAGTGTTTAAGTTTTACTTGAAAATAAGGTCACATTTGTAAGTAATTTGTTGGATTCTCTTCAATTTTCTTAAAAAAAAAATTAAATAAAGTTTGATTGGTTTTGAGCTTTTATGATGATGTTCACAAGTAATACAAATTCACAAGTAATCAAAACTGGTTCATGTTTTCCAATTAAAATAAGATCTTAATTGTTATGTGTTGGCACACTTCTTGTAGTAATGCAATTTCAATCAAGACAAAAAGAAGGTAAGATATTGCAGTTACGGATTATTACTTTTCAGTAATGAAAATATCATAACATTCAACACTCATTTTAAGCTATATAAGTTTTCATATTTATTTTGGTTTTCTAGAACATATGCACCTCAAAGGGAATGATTATGAGTGACTTTCTTTTTCCCATTAAAACTTAAACATAACCTTAATTTACTAGCCATATGATTTTGGTGTAGTATTAGCAATTTTGCACTCTCTCCTACGTCACTTGTAGCAACAACTAAATCCCACTTTAGACCATCTTATGCTAAAATTTGATCATTCAAAATGTCAAAACTCAAACTAAGCCACAACTTATATGATCCCTATCTTCATATCAGTAGCTAAAATTGAGAAGTAAAATTCTATATTTTCCAATTGACCCCAAGTTAACAAAAATTCTCATTCACAAATTATAAGCACAAAACAAAACAATTAAGTAAATAAATTCCACGCACTCACCTTCTTAACTGAAGCCGAGGGACATGATCTTTCACAACTTGGGCTCATTGCAAATGATATTGAACACTATTTGATTTATACCCCTCAACACAAAGTTCTCTTTTGTATGCGTAGCGCCAAGGGATGGGTTCATGCACTTGCGGTGTGGGAAAAATTTACTTCGTCTAATTCTTTTTCTGATTTTTCGAATTGCCTTGATGTTATTATCCTCATTGTTGGGTTGGATACTAAATTTACATAATTAATAAATAGTATATCTTTACTGTTTTTTCCAAAATAAAAAATAAAAAAATTCCATGAAGCTATCTCAATTGGGTTGAGGTGAGGATTCTCCGCCAAAACTTCGTATATTTGAGTTGATTGGAAATTGCCCTCCAAGATGAGTTTATTTATAGTTTGTATGCTTAGAATTAATAAATTTTTTAATATAAAAGAAAAGAATTTGCTATTAATGTTAATAAATATTATATTTTGCGTATAATAATGATATATTTGTTTTATTAGGATGTTAAATAGTTAAAATAAAAATTATTTTTATTTGAAAATAATTAAATTTATAAAAAAAATATAAAAAAATTAAAATTTTCACTAATCTCAATGTCATGATTGAATATTTTAAATGTCTGAAGTTAAATTCAATTCCAAGATATGAGTTTGAGTTGTAGGAAGAAATGGTACCCAATTTTTATCATCACTTGCTAAAAAAAAGCTGTTGTTTGAAAGTCAGTTAACATCGAAGTTCAGAAGAGACCAAAACTAACCATTCACACGAAATTACTCTTTCCAGTGGCCTTTCAGTCTTTATTTGGCGGGTACAGGGACACCGTCCCACTAGTCCTAAAAAAAAGGAAATACGAAATATATCCAAGAAGACAGAGATTGTGAGTGTGAGAGCAAAGCCTAAAAGCCCAATACCAGACTATACGGTCTTGGCGCGAGAGAGAGATTTTGGGGAGAAAATTTTGAGCTTTATTCTTGAAATTGTCTCTGTCTCTCCTTTGGATTCTATTAACTATTCGATCGAGCTCTCTGATTACTCCAGGGTAGTGAAAATTTTTTAGAAATTTCATTTTCCGTTTTCCGTTTCCATAGAGTTACTGTAGGTGTACAAAAAACCCACTTACAGCTCGGGTACATGGAGTTGTACGGCCGAATCCCAGCGAGGAGTGTGTCTAATCCGGGACATCACTCGGAATGGATCCCTGAAGGCGGAGACACTGGGCTCGAAGGTAGTGTTCTGATTTATTTGTAAGGTTTCTGTTTACGTGCTTGTATCTAATTTATAATGTGTGCTTTCTAGGGTTTTTCATTTTTTCTGCAATGTGGGATTTTGATTAGGGCTTTGTTGTGATTTCGATTTCCTTTTTGGGTGAAATGTAGAATCTATGTGGCAATTGGGGCTGAGGAATAGTGAATCGTATCCCGAGCGTCCGGGGGTTCCTAACTGTGTTTACTATATGCGAAATGGGTTCTGTGGATATGGTGGCCGGTGCCGATACAACCATCCCCGCGACCGTGCCGCGGTAAAGCATTGTTCTTTGTTTCATTATAATAAATCAATAATATTTCTATCCAAAATGTGGCTTTTCAATGTGCTTAACTATTTTCTGAAGTACTTGTTTTATTTTATTTTTCTTTATGGAGCTTCTACGCAATACGTGTTTTGTGCGTTTCCTACCTGTTAACTTGTTTATTGGAGGATATCTAAGTGCCAATTATTGTTTGAGGGACACAAAAGCTGAGTGAAACTAAAAGCCAATGCGTTTGGAATTCTTTTGTGTTAAATAATGTTTGGCTTTGAGTTCAGTTCAGTTTTGCTTAAATTTGTCTAAGTTAGAGCGCAAAGTGCAAAGCTAGCTTATTTTATTCGAATTTATTCCTGGCCAAAATGATCTAATTACTTAATCTGCGGTTTCATGCTTCTCTTAGGTTGCAGCAGCTGTGAGGGCTACAGGGGAGTATCCTGAGCGAGTGGGGGAACCTGTTTGTCAGGTAAACAATTGTATGATTACTGATCTAATGTTGTACTGGTCTTTTGATGAGCAGGCTTGACAGTGTAGAAACTTTGAAGATTGCTAGTGAGTGTGTAGTTTATTATTCTACATCCCAGAACTTCCTTTAAACTTGTTTGATTGTGTGCAGTATTATTTGAAAACTGGGACTTGTAAATTTGGTGCATCCTGCAAGTTTCATCATCCAAAACATGGAGGTGGAACTTTGAGCCAAGTGCCACTAAATATTTGTGGATACCCTTTACGACCGGTTTGATTCTCCTCTCCTTCTTTTAGTTTCTATCCCTCTTACTATCTCTCTACTATGAGCGCTTAACAGGAAGCTAAGTTAACAAGCATATTTGTTCAACTAATTTTTAAGTACAAATTTGAGGGTCCTGTAATTTTACAAACTTTTCTTACAGGGCGAGATAGAGTGCTCCTACTATTTGAAAACAGGGCAATGCAAATTTGGCTTAACTTGTAAATTTCATCACCCTCAGCCTGCTGGCATATCAGTGCCTGCTTCTGCACCTCAGTTTTATCCACCGGTGCAGCCACATTCAGTTCCCACTCCTGACCAATTTGGGGCAGCATCCACAAACTTGAGGATGCCCAGGCCTGCATTATTATCTGGTTCATATGTGCAAGGTGCTTATGGTCCTGTGCTGTTCCCTCCTGGAGTTGTTCCTTTACCTGGGTGGAATCCTTATTCGGTATGATATGAACGTAGTTATGTTGCTGTATGCTTAAAAAGAAGAAAGGTGTACATCACCAATATTATAATTGGGTAACATGATGCAGGCACCTGTTAGCCCAGTAATGTCGCCTGGTGCTCAACCTACAGTTGGAGCAACTTCCTTGTATGGAATGACACAGCTATCTTCTTCAACACCCACACTTCCAAGACCTTACCCATCCTTGCCTTCATCTATTGGTACTCCAAGCAGTGGTCCTAAGGAACAAATATATCCAGAGAGGCCTGGTGAACCTGAATGCCAGTACTACTTAAAAACGGGGGACTGTAAATATGGATTATCTTGTCGATTTCATCATCCGCATGACCGTGTTGTGCCAAGGACAAACAGTCTTCTCAGCCCATTAGGTTTACCGTTGCGTCCGGTATGCAGGGAACTCATCTTCTTTTGTAATTTTTTTTTTTTGCATATGGTATTAGAGATGACAACGTGTCGGTTTCGGATCAGGTCCGACCCAACACGTTTTGACCTGCGATTCAAATTAAATTGAACTATTTCAAACAAAACGGTTTCTGTTCGGGTAATATCTGTGGATCAAAAACAGAACTGTTGACCATTTTTTTCCTAAATGAAAAAAAAAAAAAAAAAAAAAAAAAAATATATATATATATATATATATATATATATATATATATATATATAATTTTTTATCTAATTAAAATTTTTAGTAAATAAGCGGGTACTTGAATGGTGCCTGAACCGAATTGAACTGTTTTAAATAAAATAGATAATGTTCCAATCTGTTTCGATCTGGCCCGAACGGGTCAAATTGCCATCCATATCTGGTATGCATGAGATTTCTCTGATAATGTTGGTTGTGAAACTGTGTTAGGAATATTGCTCGAGTTGATTCTAATATAAGTAGCTTTATTTTATGGATGTTCATTTGGAAGTTTGGAAAAATGGAAAATAAGTCAAACATATTTGATGAATTATCTGCCAGGCGTATGAGTTACTAATTGCTAGTTTCATGTTAGGATTAGTGTTCTATTTATACATGAAAAATATATCAGATGATTTTTTTCAATGAAAATCAGACAAAGACATTAGTAAAGCCATTATTAAATACTAGTATAAAACCTCTGTAACATCGTCATTGTTACCTTTTTGCACCACCTGTTCCACCTTACTCTATTATGATTCATTCTTATGACGAATTGGTTTTTCCCGTTGGTGATGAGTCTGAATATTGTTAAGTGAGATTGGGCATATGTCATTCAAGACCAACATGATTATGCTACAAGTATCGTTGTAAGAAAGAATTATGTTGAAGAACTTGCAATTGCATTTCCTTTTCTTGTACACTTTTATGTTTTGAGCATGTTGTGTATTACTTGTTCTTTTAGACAATTGTATATGTATATTCTCAAGCTGATGTTCCTTTGAAATTAAAGTTCAGTCGATGCTAATTTATTTTTCAATTCTTATTTTCTAAAAACAGGGCGCACAACGTTGTAATTTCTACTTGCAACACGGGCATTGCAAGTTTGGATCGACCTGTAAATTTGATCACCCAATGGGGAGCATAAGATACAATGGTTCAGCTTCTTCTCTCAATGACATGCAAGTTGCTCCATACCCTGTTGGTTCTTTGCTTGCCACTGTAGTTCCTTCATCAACTTCATCGGAGCATCGTCCTGAACTAATTTCAGGATCCAAAAAGGAATCTTATTCAACCAGAATGCCTTCTTCTGGTAACACTTCAAGTAGTTCAGTTGGTCTAATGTTTTCTCAAACTGGGTCTGTTTCACTTTCCGATGTGCAACTTTCAAGTCAGAGTCCTGTCCCTTTAAGCAGCAACAGAAGCACAAGACAAAGCGGTTGATTTTCGTTCTCTTCTGGTGGGATTCATCCTCCTCAGTCCCTGCCTATTTATGATCCTCAGTAATGGTCTAGCGATAAATTGTTTCAAGGATCCACATCTTATACATTATCAAGGTCTTGGCATAAAAAATGGTCTGCCGATCAAATCTGTTAATCCCATACTAGGGTTTGCATAATTATGCTCGTGATATATGTCACTGTAGATACTATCTCAAATAAATTTAGAACAGAAAGTTCTGAATGTATTTTCACTCTATAGTCTATTCTAAGTATTTAAATTGTACAAAGTATTGATTTCAGGTTAGCAAATGCTACCAAATCCTCTTTTAGCTTTGATACTATGTACATGCCCTAATATTTTCTCCCCCATTCTCTGATTTTTTCCAGTGGAAGTGCTTGTGAACTAAATCTAACTAAGCATTGAGAGTGAATATTTTGTTTAAGTGTTTGCTTGTGTAGAAGGTATCTCGAAGGCTCCAGGGCAATGTGTTTCATCCTCTTTATACTGGCGGTTAATGTTTGTATGTTCGTGCCAGAGAAAGAGAAGCGAGATGCCATGGGGAAAGGCTTTGTTGGATCTTGATAAGCCACGTATTTTTCATTTTGATGAAGATTATGATGTTGTTCAAACTTGGATTATCTTTTTTTTGTTGTTGTTGAAATATGATCGATGAACATCGGACTTTGCAAGTGTTTGGTGTTATTCAATTCATCAGAAAGGAAAGTGGAAAAGAAAAAGAAAGCCGGGTGTATCATGGATAGAGTGGAGATTATTGTGGTCAATCTGTATTCCTAGATGTGAATACAATAAATATATGTGATGTTTGTATTGTAACTATGAAATTGTTTTGTGGTTAGCTTACAAGTATGGTAACATTTACTGTTTCAAGTTATAGTTTTGCACAACTAGAGTTTGATTTATAAAAAAAAAAAAAAACCCTCAAAACTAGTTTAGTACGTTTTGCGATGTGAATAACGGGTAGAAAGCAGAAACTTTGGCTGTTGTTAGTACTTGGTACGGACCATGTTCCATGTTTTATGCCACTTTGTCGGTGGAGAGGTCTAGGATTCATAAATTTACGCCAAAAGAAAGCACACAAGTGCAGGCCAATAATAAACTATTTTCTGTCGTTGGTGTCCCCCAGAATTATATAACTTGTACTACAAACATAACGTTTTTTTATTTAGTAGAAGATGACAATTGTCTTGTGAAGGCTTACTATATTATTTGAACTCTTGCCTGTAGTTGCTTCTGTGTTCTGACGGCATACTTATAGTATTTTTTAGGCATAAAATTCTTACATAGATAAAGTAACATGTCAATTATTAATTAAATGTACAGTTATGAGTATGAGATGACAAAATATTTGCAAAAATACTTATTAAAAGAGAACCGATTAAATTATGACATATATAAATTATTGCATGGGTTAACATTGATAAAAAGCATTATTATACTACTTAATAGTTTTAGAACAGTCACAACGGTATCACATGACCTCTGTGAGTATTACTAGAATGATTCGCAATATTCTTCTCCTCATCTTAAGCTTCTAACTCCAGTATCATGTTCTTATATTTAGGGAAAAAAAAAAACCTCCGGTATCATATCCGTTTCAAAATATAACCAATAGTGAATATACCGATATACGTTTTAAAATGTTTTTTAGCTCAAATTCGTTGAAATAATGAATCAGATTATTGTCTATGATCTTGGTCCATAAAAATATAATTATAAAAAATAACACCCCTAAAATTTATAGTAATAAAACTATCAATTCTAATTGAATTAGTGTTCAAAGAAAAATGACATATTAATCATTTTTTTTAATTATAAAAATATAAGTTTGAACACAAAGAGCGCTAGTTGTGTTACTACAAATTTAAGAAGTGTTAATTTTGTTATTTTTCTAAATATAAATAGGCCAAAAGAGCAAAGTTGATGATGCACTACTTATTACTGTTTTCCAAACTTATTAACATTATAAATTTATCCATTTTTATATTATGCAAGTTTTGATATTTTTATTTTTAAAAATTTTGAATTTATTTTTAGAAAAAAAAATATTATTTGAACTTGGTTGAAACGAATTATAGGATTTTAATAGTACAATTTAAAAGATAGAGAATTAAATTGTACTTTTTATAAAATTAAGATAATTTGTAGTGGTTAAAGCTTTTATTCCTCTGTTTTAAGCTTTATATTTGGAATTTGGAACCAATGCTTCATCTTCATGCTCAAGTAGTTTTTTTATTTTTATTTTATAATTTATAGTTTAAATGGAGATTTCAATATTATTATAATTTATCAATGTGCCTGCGACTATATATATAACTTATTTAATTACGTAGAAGATTTAGAATTGGAGTCCTGAGGTAATTGTTTAAAAATATTATTATAGTTCCTTCAACTGACCTGCACCGGAAGAAACAACATAAGAGTCCTAACTATTCCCTTGATGCTTGGTTAGTCCGAGATTGCGACTTTGGCAAACAAATCCAAAGCAGAAATTTGGCCTGAAACAAGAACCAAAACAGTTTTTTTTTTTTTTTTTTTATAAATCTTTTTTCTCATTGTCCTCTGGCTCTAAGCTAAATTGCAATAATTGGCAGGATTAACAATGGACAAGTATGTATATTGGACCACTTGCCAACTGTTCAAGAAAGAAAGGGGCAACTGAAAGCCTGAAGCCCAATTTTTTAACCATGAAAATCATGAAACGCATATGGTAGATTGATTTTAACTAGTTGTTTAATAAAACAAAAACTCCCTTCTTTACTTTTCAATTTCCTTTATAAAAAAAAACAAAATAGAAAATTAATATCCTGCTTTTCCAGTTAAACGTTTGATAATGATAACCGACCATTTTATCTAGCAAATTACAGAAGTTATTAATGGGATCATCACTACCATCTGATCCAAGCAATCATATATTCAACAATAGTAACACTAATTATATGAATTAGATCGAATAATAAGATAATAGTAATCAATTTTCTTCTTGTACAATGATATATATTTGTTGTGAACGCTTGAGTTCAAAGTGAATGTATAACTTTTTTTTAAAAAAAAGAAAAGAAAAAGATGATACAGGAAGAATTGGGATTAGGGTCGAAATAGTCCCTAATTTTTATACAAATTTCGAAGATTTAGTCTAATTTTTTTTTTTTAGATAGAGTCAATTATTTTAAACTCGTAATATATATATATATATATATATATATATATAATAACATTAAAAATCCAGAAAAGTATATTATCTTTTCGTTCAATGTTTTTTTTTAATATCTCTTTTTATTTTCATTAAAAAAATACTTTTCTTTTCCTAATCTTTTAATTTGTAAATTCAAATAATTTTACAGTTATAAAGAAATTTATAATTCTTTGTATAAAGAATTAAGAAAAATAAGCTCATAAGACCCATTATTATTTTTGTTTTATATTAGACCCCAACTTGCAATTTTAATGATATTTCCATTATATCCTTAATTATCAGTTTTACTCACTTTTTTCGATCGTTCGTTTCCTTTCTCTCCAGTTATCTTTCTTTAGATATGGCAATGGATTGGCTCGAATTCAACCAGATTCGATCCATTTTAACCCGCGGTTTAAATTAAATTAAATTATTTCAAACAAAATAAATTCGGTTTAATTCGAGTAATATCTGTGGGTCAAAAAAATCGAACCGTTGATCTATTTTTTTTTTCAAGTAAAAAAAATATATAATTTTTTTATGTAATTAAAATTTTTAGTAAATAAGCGGGTACCTAAATAAATTTTTGCTCCGAACCGAACTGTTTTAAATGAAATGGATAATGTTCCGAACTGTTTCATTTCGACCCAATTCAGATATCCGAAGGTACTCGAATTGTTTCATTTCTACTCGATTCGGATATCCGAGGGTACCCGAACCGTCAGATAAAATTGACATCCCCATCTTTCACCCTAATCTTCCCTTTTTCCTTCAATCGAGCTTCAATAGGAGGAGCGCAGCTGGAGAATCTAAGGGCTCATATGGTTGTCTTTGTCTGCTATCGGTTGATCCAAACGACATTCTGATGATGACGATAACAATGATGGTAGCAATATGGAGGCATCAGCTGTTCAGAATGACGATGGTAATCGAGGACGATGACTCCATTGTTCGCAAGCTAATAGACCTGGAAATTTTTTCAATGTGAAGTCGATTTGAGCTTTGGATTATTATACTACAAAGAACCATCGATCACTTTCAAATGTAATAGATCCACCCGTAACACCACCAGTGAGGAAAGCCACAGAATGGGACTTCTCTTTCATACTCTGTTTTTTTAATATTTGTATTTATCTTCTTTAAAAACTGTTGTAGTATTGTTATTTTTTTCTTCCATAGCTTCAACAATAAAAGTTTGCTCGACACTTTTTCGTTCATCTCCCTCGCAGTAAAGAGGGATATGTTCAACTTTGTTGTGTTAAATTAAATGTATGTTCAATTAATTATATCTTGCAAATGTGGTTGTCGATTTATCAAAATTTAGCTAATTTGACAGTTGTCTAACTCAATTTGACATGTGTCCAACTCAGCTCCAGTTAGGGGATCGTAGGCTGATCAAAATTTGATCATCGTCCAATTTTAGTTAGTCTAATTGGACATGTGTCTAACTCAGCTCCGACGAGTGGGGTTGTCGGCAAGTCAAAATCTGGTCAGTTGGACAGTCGTTCAATTTTTGGCAGTCTAGTGTCAAACTCGGCTCTTGCGAGTGGGGTTGTCGGCTAGTCAAAACTTGATCAGTTGAACAACTGTCCAATTCTGAGTAGTCTAGTTGGACATGTGTCCAATCAAAATTTATTACAATTAATCAATAAAATTAAGGACATTTTTGTTACAATTGTAAAAAAATCGAGTGGAAGGGATCATATATGAATTTTAATAAATATAGGATCATGACAGCATATAATTCAAAAATTAAAAATAAATGCGATAAGAGACACAAGAAAAATTGAGAGAAATAAAAAATGGCATTTACTATATTTTTCTAATCTTTTAATTTATAAATTCAAATAATTTTACAGCTATAAATAAAATTTATAATCCTTGTATAAAGAATAAAAAGTAAATGCGATAAGGGACACAAGGAAGATCGAGAGAAATAGAAAATAACATTTACTATTTTCTTCTAATCTTTTAATTTTTTTTAAAAATATAAATCAAATTTTCTTTTGAATTTTTTTTATATTTTAAATTTGACTTAATTGACAATATCTAAAAATTAATGGACCTATACTTAACTAAAAATATATGACTAAAATAATATGGGAATAATAATTTGTGATGTAATTTAATTGATCGAATTAAATTTAAATTAAATTAAATTTATGCCAATTTACGGCCAGCTCTAATAACAAAAAAAAAAAAAAAAGTTAGGGCCAATCTATTAGCCCGAAATTAAATAAAATAAAGTTTTATTTTAAATAAAAAAAGATAAAATAAGAGAAAATATTATATTAAAATTAAAATAATTTTTTATCTCTTTTAATATTTATGATATATTAATTATTTTTTCCCTTTTTCTTTAAAAAAAATTGATAAAAAATAAGTAATTGTAATTTATTTATTCTGCCACATTATTATATTGTATATATTTTTATGTTAATCCTTTTAACATTCATATTAACTTATCTCTTTAAACTAAAAAAATAGTCATATTTAATTTTAATTAATATTATAAGATTTTTATTTTTAAATCAATTAAGCAAAATATCCTCCGCAGTAAAATTTTAAATCTTTTATCAGCTTGTATTTTTCTATTCTTTTTTCAATTAGTTCATTGTCATGAGAATTATGTATTATGTAATAGTCAAAATCGTATTCTCACGTGACATTTTAAGTTATTTAAACTTTTCATTTTTCAATAAATGTTTGTGCTTAATAGTATGTATAGAGAATTTATTAGCAATTCAAGTCAGTTTGAGCCAGCTTGCATATGTTTGGTTTAGGTTCGTACTCACCTTTGTTGGCTCAAATTAAATTCGTACTCAGCTTGAGTATATTATAGCCTACCCACTTTCCCTTTAATTTGAGGGCGAGTGTTGGTAGAGTGTACTACTCTTGCGTTGGGCTTACTGTGTGCGTGCGTTTTCTTTCGTGTCTTTCCCAAGAGTTTCGACTCTTCTTATCGTTTGCTCTAAAAAAAAAAGTTAAGATTAGACTAATTTAAGCCAACTTAATTTTGATTAATTTAAATGAGCTCATTTCGTACAAATTATCATCCCTAAAATTACTCTTATCGAAGAGTTACAAGAACATTTGAAAAAAGAAAAAAGAAAAAAAATTTCAATGCGTTATTCCAACATGCTTATGTTGGGATCGTTAATGACTACTTCTACTTCTTCGTGAGATTATGATGTTTCTTTCAACATAATCATTTTTCTTCACGTGTGAATTGTGTTTTTTTTTTTTAATCTTTACGTATTAATGAATTTTATCTATATTATAATGCTTTTGTTATATCTTTCATATCCAAAATCTAAAAATATGATTCGTTTTATATATAAAAAATAAAAATAAAAATCTTAGCAGGAGAATGAGGCATGAGGATCTACCTTTGAACTCATGAATCATGACTTTAAAGTTATACGACATTACATTTACTCGAAATTACTTCTACTTATCTGTTTATACGAAAAAGTATGTATTTTATGTTGGGGCAAATTTGACGGGCAAGATTACTTACCTTTTTTTTTTTTCAATTATCTTTTATCAATTCATTTGAGAGCTCATATGAAAAGAAGTACTCCTTATACCAAAGGTCATGGCTCAGAATTCATAGATTAAGAAAGCAAGAAGTTAATTTTAGAAAATGAGGAATGTCCTATCACATAAATTTATATTTATTTTATATTCATGTTATTTATATTATAACACATGTCATTTTTTTTTTTTTGCTAACAATACGTGTCAATATTATTAAAAAAAAAAAGAATCATTTTTTCAATTTTAAAAATAACTTTGACACACAATATAATATAAAAGTATTAGTAAAAAAGTAAGTAATATTAACATTTATCAACAAAATATATAAAGTTAGATCGTCGTATAACACTAATGGCATGCTTAGTGTACCATATCGTATAACTTAAATATAGTGGTATTTGATTGAATTATATTATAATTAATTTATACAGTACTTGATGAAAAGTTATATAATATAGTCAGATTAAATTGATTATGTATATTTTACTAAAATAATTTGAAAGTTTTTAGTTAAGGATCAAATATACCTAGAGAGGGGTGAATATGTTATTTTCAATTTTAACAAATATTAATTATGTAACATAATCACAACAGCCAGACATGCAATCGCGTGTAAAAATAAAATGCGGAATAAAAAATAACACACAATATTTTTAGGTGGAAACAACCTAGGCCATTCCAATGACCTAAGAGGAAAACCACCGGACCACCTAACTATCCACTATGAAAATCAATGTTCAATTACAACCATAGGTCTTAGAACTACCTTTCACAGATAGATTCCCCTTTCCGTAATTTACTTACGAGCCGCCGCTCCTTTCATAGCCTCCACAAGCTAAGTGTCTAGATCCGGACCAACCTTCCGATCTACTTGAGTCCCATAAGATCAATCGAATCCGTCAACTTCGGTAATTTCGAGTCGCATGAAATACCGAACACGTCACCACAGTACCTGAAACGTTAACACAAATAGCACAAGTGCAAAGTGTGTCCTAGAGCAGATTCAACAATGAAAAACCTTAACTAGCAGATTCAATATCATATAACGTAAAAAATAAATCAGCTAGTAAACTCTAGAACGATCATGCAAATCTAAATATCATGAAAAATAATTAGGCACGTGAATTATTCAAACATAACCACACAATATGTTTGAACAATTAAAATAAGAAAGTGCCTAAGATTAATAGATGAAGATAATAAGATTCTTCTTTGAAAGCATCAACAGATGTAGAAAATATTATTTCGGCATAGGTTGATATTTTGCACAAACAAGCGTTGCTTATATAGAGTCCAATTTGACTTGAAAGAGGATTAATAATAGAGTACAACTCTACTCATATCAAGATTTAGCTTTTACAACAATTCTACTCATGTTAGGATTTTGCATTCACAACAATTCTACTCATGTTAGGATTTTGCTTTCACAACAATTCTACTCAAACAAGGATTCTACTTTCACAACAATTCTATTAACAACAATTCTACTCATATAATGATTCTACTTTCACAATAATTCTATTAACAACAATTCTACTCATATAAGAATTCTAATTTCACAATAATTCTATTCATACTAAGTGTAGTGCTCAATTGTGTGAGGATATATGCATGAGAGAATATTTTAAATGTCATATGTGCATTGCAAGCTTGATAACTCCATCATCATGTATCATCTGATTAAACGGTGGACGCTTATGCTAGATTACAATCAAACATTTTGTCCATGAAAATTGCCAATACTCATAAACCTTACATAATTTAATTATAAATTTATTTAAATTAATATTAATTAACTTTAGAAATCAAAATTGTGTGTTTTCTCATTAACCTAATAGGTTATATATATACACATATTAATCTCAATTAAGGAAAGATAATAAATACAATATATTTACTGAATAATGATAATAAGGAAATATTATAACTTATATTCTAACTCTCCCCCTCAAGTTGGAGCATAGATATTACACATGCCCAACTTGGATAGTGATGTATGAAAGGAACTTCCTGTAACCGCATGGGTCATAATGTCAGCTAATTGATCAGCACTCTTAATGTATGGGACTTGAATGATGCCAGCATCCAAATTGTCTTTGATATAATTTCTATCAAGTTCAATGTGCTTAGTTCGGTCATGTTGCACTAGATTATTTGCAATTTCAATTGTTGCAGTATTATCACAAAATAAAGTCATAGACTTTTTAGGACCAAAACCAAGCTCACTCAACAAAATCTTTAACCAAGAAAGCTCTGTAATACCATGGTGAAGAGCGCGGTACTCGGCCTCTGCACTGGACAATGACACCACATTCTGTTTCTTACATCTCCAAGACACTAAATTTCCTCCAATAAAGGTAAGATATCCTGAAGTAGACTTCCTATCCATCTTGGATCCTGCAAAGTCAGAATCTGTGTAACCAATAATGTCAAGATGTCCATGTTTTGAGAACAAAATACCCTTGCCTGGAGAAGACTTCAAATAGGCCAAGATTCGGTTCACAGCTTCCATGTGCCTGTCACTCGGATTATGCATGAACTGACTAACCACACTAACAGCATAAGATAAATCAGGTCGAGTATGAGTCAAGTAAATCAATTTTCCTACTAATCTTTGATATCTCTCCTTATTAGTTGGAATCTGATCAGGATAAATGGCTAAACCATGATTTACCTCAATAGGTGTATCTACAGGAGCACACGCAGAGTTGCCAGTTTCAGTCAAGAGATCTAGTATGTATTTCCGTTGAGAGAGGAAAAGCCCTTGCTTAGACCTAGAAACTTCAATACCCAAGAAGTATTTCAGATTTCCTAAATCCTTCATTTCAAATTCTTCTGCCAAGTAACCACGTAATTTCTTTATCTCATCAGAATTACTACCTGTAACAATCATATCATCAACATAAACCAGAAGTAAGGTGATATCATTACCCACCTTTTTATAGAAAAGAGTGTGATCTGCTTGGGCTTGTTTAAAACCATATTCCTTCATTGATCGGCTCAATCTGCCAAACCATGCCCTAGGTGACTGTTTCAACCCGTACAAGGCTTTTTTCAACCTACACACCTTCCCATCTTTTGTTTGAAAACCAGGAGGAGGATCCATATATACTTCCTCTGACAGATCTCCATGAAGAAATGCATTTTTTACATCGAGTTGAAGTAATGGCCAGTCTAGATTCACGGCTATAGAAAGTATAACTCGAACAGTGCTCATCTTAGCTACCGGAGCAAATGTCTCTTGGTAGTCAATTCCATAAGTTTGAGCATAGCCCTTAGCTACTACTCTGGCCTTATTCCTCTCTCATGTTCCATCGGAACGAAACTTAACTATAAACACCCACTTACAACCTACTGTCTTCTTTCCCTTAGGTAATTCGACTAACTCCCAAGTACAGTTCTTTTGGAGAGCATTCATTTCTTCTATCATAGCAACTTTCCACTTAGGATCATCAAGAGCCTCCTGAAAATGACTAGGGATAGGTACAGAAGATATCTGAAGAGCAAACGCTAAATGAGCTTGAGACAGACGGTGATAAGAAACAAAGTCAGATATGGGATAAACAATATTAGATGAAGACTTAGAGAAGCCTATCTATCAGGCTGTTTACGACTTCTAAGAGGATATCTCCTATCTTGAGCATTACTCAGTGGATCTAAAATTGTAGGTTCTGTTACTACATGATCAGATGGTACGTCAGAAACAAGAATATCATTAGTAGAAGATAAAGGAGAAACATGTACCTCAGGGTCAACTTCGGAAGAGTCATTTGAAGTCATGGTAGTATCATCAAGAGGAGTCTCCACATTAGAAGATGAGGTCATAGCAATAACATCCTTGTTTTTTCTACCAAATTGCAGATGGAACATATGAGGTGGCCTCAACTCCTTAGTTGATTCCTCTTTTCCAAGTTCGGGTCCTCTCAAAGGATTTGAGTCATTACATTCTAAAGAAGGAGAGTCCTCCCCCTTACCAGAAATCCACAATTTCTTTTCTTCTAACCACAATGTTTCTTCTTCCTTACTATGAATCTCCCCCAGAAGAGGAATCAAGGAGACATCATCAGAGAAATAAGACTCAAGTTCACAAAATTGAACATCCATAGACACAAAGTATTTATTTGTAGGTGGGTGAAAGCATTTATACCCTTTTTGTATATTAGAATATCCCAAAAAAACACACTTAAGAGCACGTGGATCAAATTTGTCCCTATGAAGGGCATGGACATGAACATAACAGACACAACCAAACACTTTAGGACATATATTAAGTGCAGAAGATAACGGGTGAAAAAGAGATAATTTTCTCAATGGAGTATGATAGTCTAGAATACGAGCAGGCATGCGGTTTATAAGAAAGGCAGCAGTCATGACAGCCTCAGCCCAAAACTGTTTAGGAACGTGCATAGTAAAGCATAGGGCACGCGCCACCTCAAGAAGGTGTCGGTTCTTACGCTCTGCTATGCCATTCTGTTGAGGTGTATAAACACATGTCGTCTGGTGAATGATGCCATGAGTTTTAAAAAAATGAGTAAGTGATTGATTTACGAACTCACGACCATTATCAGAATGAAAAACCTTGACAGATACCTGAAACTGTGTGACAATCATATTATAAAATTGAGGAATAACATGAGAAACGTCACCCTTAGATTTCAACAAATAGAGCCAAGTAACTCGAGTGCAATCATCAATAAAAGAAACAAAATATCTATATCCAGAGGCAGTAGGGGTAGAAAAAAGGACCCCATATATCAGTATAAACACAAGCAAAAGGAACAAGACTTTTATTAGAACTAATTTTGAAAGTAGCACGATTATTTTTTGCAAAAATGCACTATTAAACTTGAAACAGAAATATTTGAAAAAAGTTTAGGAGACAAACGTTCCAAATAAACAAACGATGGATGCCCTAAACGACAGTACCATAACATAATTTTTTCTTTATCACTTCCTCTATCCACTTGAAAACCACAACTAGTATTGCCAGACCCCTTCTCTAAATAATAAAGACCTCCTCTTTCTCTACCAGTGCCAATCATCATCTTCGTTTGATTGTCCTGAAATACACAATGAGTAGAATAGAAAGTTATAGAACAATCAAGATTCTTAGTGAGTTGACTAATTGACAGAAGATTATTCTTAAGAGTAGGTGCAAATAAAACAGAGGACATGGAAAATGTGGGTGATAAGGAGACATTGCCAGCTCCCAAAATTGACATTGGTGCCACATTGGCAACCTGTACAGACTTAACATAAGAGGGTGTTAAAGAATCAAAGAGAGAGGAATTACTAGTCATATGATCAGTGGCTCCTGAATCAATAAGCCAAGTGTTAGAAGAAGAAGAAACAAAAGCAGAATCAAAATTACCTCCTTGAGGAGTCATGCGAGAAACCTGAGAGGCAGAAGCAGCAGTCTGATTAGATTTTTTTTTTCGTTCAGCTTGCTTAAGTTTGTACCACTCTAGATAGCCATGTTTCTTCCAACAAACATCAACAGTGTGATTGGAATTATTGCAGTAGGTACAGAAGCGAGAACCAGAATTTGCAGATGGAGTATCCAAACGTGGTCTACTTCGTTGAACAATGAGAGCTGATGGTTCAGGATGGTCCTCAGTACCCATTGTAGCTTGCCTTTGTACTTCACGACGGACTAAAGAATATGCTTCTTCTAGACTTGGTAAAGGAGAAGTAGCCAAAACCCGACTGCTCACTTGATCCAAACTTCGATCTAAACCAGCTAAAAACATGTAGACTCGATCTTCAGCAGTACGAGTTCTCAGTTTCTCAATATCAATAGCACATGTCATATCATTAGGTCTGCGATAATCCAATTTCATGTAAATAGAATTCATTTCATTGTAATATTCAGCAAGAGAGCGACCATTCTGACGAAGCTGAAATGACCTCTTCATTAACTCATACACTTATGACGAGTCAGAAACATCTAAATAACTTCGTCTTACTGCATCCCAAACTTCCTTGGCAGTGCCACATTGAACAAAGTGAGGCATCAACTGATCTGTCATAGAGTTGATGAGCCAAGATTTTATCATGGCATCTTCAGCTTCCCATTTATCATAAGTTGGATCATCTTCTTTAGGGGCAACTTTTCTTCCTGTGATATAACCTTTCTTTTCCCTACCCGCAATATGCATTTCCAAAATCTTGGACCAAATACGGTAATTGGTGCCGTCCAATTTAATATTAACAGAGGATGAACTGTCTTGTATGGTGGTAGAAATAATTTTACTGGAAATTTGAGGTTGAGTGTGGAAGATTGATTCCATTGGATCCTTAGACATAGTGGTAATGAGTTACTGTTTTTTTTTTTTTTTTTAAGAAAAGTGGATCGAAAAAGGAAAAAATGGATATATATAGGAACAGTACTGTTTGGATCTGAAACAATACAAGAGGAAAAAACAGATCTGGAAAAAACAGATTTGAAAAACAGATCTGGGAAAAACAGATCTGAAAACAGATCTGGAAAATAGGAAAACAGATACAGATCTGAAAACAGATCTGGAAAACAGGAAAACAGATCTGGGTAGGCCGGCGATGGGTAGCGGCGACTGCAGGAACTGGCCAGTGACAGAACACGACGACGGCCGAGAAGCGCAGAGAAGGATGGCAGCTTCTTTTTTTCGGCGGCACAAGGACGGCGGCGGCGAGGCAGCGGCAGTGGATAGGCAGCGAAATTTTTTTTTTTTCTTTTTCTCAAAGCTCTGATACCAAATTAACTTTAGAAATCAAAATTGTGTGTTTTCTCATTAACCTAATAGGTTATATATATACACATATTAATCTCACTTAAGGAAAGATAATAAATACAATATATTTACAGAATAATGATAATAAAGAAATATTATAACTTATATTCTAACTATATTTAATTCATTTTTATATTTTTATTATATTTTAAAAATAAAAAAAATATTATTTTTAATTTGAGATAAAAGACAAAGTTAAGACATATAATTTTATAATTAAAAATTCAAACAGACTAAATTAATTATCCAATACGATTTAGACCCACATTTTTTTATTGTACAAAATTTCTACATAACCATGCTATTTATACTGTATGATACAGTCTATTTTCATAGTTAAATATATGATTGTACATGAATTATACAATTAAAATAATTAACACGGTGTAATAAATATGTCATAAAATTAATGTACATTAAGTTGCAAATCTTCACAAATTACATAAATTGCTTTAAATGCATGTATTGTAGTTGATCTCATCATATCATGTTAAAGCTTAATAAACTAGCTTCTCACTTTAGCGAGCTTTACACATAATATGGAGTTAATTTAAGCTTATCTTTTTAAGTGCGTCGCTTTTACTACCTATGAAATATGATGACATCCCCAAAAGCACTTACAGCCCTCAGTATTCCTGCAGTTTCTCCTCACAATAACCTTGCAAAAAAGTTCACTCCCCTAATTAGCTTTCACCATAAAGCAAAAGGTGTAAAAGGGGACAAAATGACAATTTTTTTTTAACTATCTTTTTTTTTTCTTCCAAGAATAACACAAACTTTTTAGATAAATTGCCTTGAATTTGGTTGAAGTTCTTCATCTAGATGAACATATTAGTGTGAAACGTTCAACGATTAGTCAACTATAATCGATCAATATCAACTAAAATTGAAAGAGATAAAAATAGAATTTATGTTTCAATTTATAGTATTATTAAAAAAAAAGTGCTTCAACAATTATTTATGTTAAATTTTTTTTTTTAAAATGTAGTTGAAAAAGTAAAAAAATAATTTTTTAAGAACCTAAAATTTGATTATTTAGACTAAATTATTACTGACGGATAAAAAAAAAAGAACCTAAGTGATCGAACAATAATAACCAGCGAAGACATTTGTCTCTAATTATATTAATGCTAGAAAAACACAGCAATGTATACTGAGATTAGTAGGACTCGATGAAAAAAATAATGAAAATTTCTACAACAATCAACATAGGTTAATTTTTTTGTCCAAAAAAAAATATATGTTAATTTTAAAAAATACACCTTAAACAACTTTTGTTATAACTTTTTATTTAAATACTCCAAAAAAGTAAAAACCCACTTTAAGCTAGATATAAATTAAACCCATTTTCATTAACACTGATTAAAGTATATTTAAAAGTAAACACAACTCCTTAATATAATCCTGCATGGGTTCATGTTACTTTCTCCTTAGTCCTTACTCTACCTAGATGTCTCTTTCAAAACACACAAAGAAACCAAAAAAGCTGTGAGCAAAATATTGAAACCAGGTCAGTTTGGTACCTAGTTTGAGGTGCTAATTAAAACATTAAAATTATTAATCACAGATAAGCACTTGGGTGCTAGTGGGTGATTTGGGTTCTGGTGCTTCAGAGTTTATAGCAGCAATTGAAGGCTGAAATTTCCAGGCTTTTGAGAAGTTAATGGGTTTTGTTACTGTTGGTGATCAATTCAAGCCATGTATTTCAGGAAAGAGGTCGTTTCGACCCAGTTCCAGTATTAGCCATGCCACTGAATGGTATAGTAATTGATCTTCTTTGTCCTCCTTTGGTTCAATAAACTATTTTGTATTTTTTCTCTTTGGTTTTATGCTAAAGGATTCTTTTTGACAAAACTTCTTAATTTGGCCGGTTGAATTGCTCTGAAAAATTGTACTTTTCCCACAATTTAGAAGTAAAAAATTTCTTTGATTTTGATAATTTACAAAAAATTGAGAAAAATAACCGTGTCCAATACATGAGACCATGTAATCTTTTAGAGTTTAGATTAAAAGGAATGTCAAAGTTCTTAAGCAAACATGAGTTTTTTAATTCCAAAAGTTAACCCCATAATAGTGATACACATGCGTAGTTATAAATCTCATATTAGTGTCATGCTTAAGTAATATGGAAAATATCTCCAACACAAAACACATCCGGATTATATAAGAAATCTAAAAGGGCCTTGTTGTGCAATGTTTTGGTCAGTCAAATTCTGTTTCTTGCAGGCCAATCTCTAAAGTTTCTAGCGATCTTACTGCTCAAGTTGGAACTTCAAATTTTGCACTTCATAAGGTTTGGAAATTATGGTTTTGTTTTAGCTTTTCTGTTGCATATGTTATAGTTTTAAACATATCCGTGACAAGTTTTTGAAGATGCATTAGTTGTCGGAAGATTTGCATATTCTTAACTCAACTCTTATAACATAGGTGTACAGCATTGGTGTTTAGTAATTAGTAGTTAATTACCCTTTTCTTTTTCCCCAATGGAGCTTATGGTTTGTTTGTTTAAGCTTTTAAGACTCTTAAAGCGCTTTTGAACCAAACATTTGAAAATGATCAAAAGTACTTTTGTTAAGAGCTCAGAAAGAAAAACAAGTTGTGTGATTCTTCCTTAATACACTTTTTCCTCTTAACAGTTTTTTGCTGAAATCACTTTTAACAGAACAAGTAGTTTGGTTACTCTTGTTTCACGAAGTGGAATTGATTACAAAAATAAACACTCTTTTGTAGTTTCCTCTTGTTTCTCGAAGTGGAATAACATATATGTACAACATTGGTGTTTAGTAATTAGTAGTTAATAATAACCCTTTTCTTTTTCACCAATGGAGCTTATGGTTTGTTTGTTTAAGCTTTTAAGACTCTTAAAGCGCTTTTGAACCAAATATATGAAAATGATCACAAGTACTTTTGTTAAGAGCTCAAAAAGAAAAACAAGTTGTGCGATTCTTCCTTAATACACTATTTTCCCTTAACAGTTTTTTGCTGAAATCACTTTTAACAGAACAAGTAGTTTGGTTACTCTTGTTTCTCGAAGTGGAATTGATTACAAAAATAAACACTCTTTTGTAGTTTCCTCTTGTTTCTCGAAGTGGAAGAATCCGAAAACTGTTGTTAGAAGCAAAAGATTCAAAAGTTTCAAGCATAAATCTTTCAGCCATTCCTGGTGGATCAGAGGCCTTTGAGCTAGGTGCAAAGTTCTGTTATGGAGTAAACTTCGAGATAACAGATTCAAATGTTGCTATGCTTCTTTGTGCAGCTCATTTCCTAGAAATGACAGAAGAGTTTTCAGAAAAAAACCTAGAAACCCAAGTTGAAGCTTATCTAAAAGACAATGTGCTCCCAAACATATCAACTTCAATATCTGTTCTTCATTGTTGTGAAACCCTCTTGCCAATAGCTGAGCAGATCAACCTAATTAACAAGCTCATCAATGCAATTGCAAATAATGCTTGTAAAGAACAGCTCACATCTGGGTTAGAAAAACTCGATCATAATTTGATTAATTTCACTACTAAATCTGTCTCAAATTTTGAACCAGAAACACATTTAGATTGGTGGGGAAAATCTCTCTTTGTCCTCAATTTTGACTTGTTCCAAAGAGTGTTGTCCTCTCTAAAAACAAAGGGGTTAAATCAGGATATGATCAGCAAAATCTTGATAAATTATACTCATAATTCTCTTCAAGGTTTGATTTTTAGAGATACCCAATTAGTCAAAGGAAGTGTTTTGGACTTAGAATTGCAAAAGAAGGAAAGGGTTATTGTTGAAGCTATAGTTGGTTTGTTACCAACTCAATCGAAGAAGAGTTGTGTTCCAATGGCTTTCCTTTCAAGTTTGTTGAAAACTTCAATTTCAGCATCAGCTTCTATTTCTACTAGATCTGATTTAGAGAGGAGAATTGGTCTTCAATTGGACCAAGCAATTCTTGAAGACATATTAATTCCTGCAAATTCACATGGAAATAATCAAAACACAGTTTACGATATAGAGACTGTTGTAAGGATTTTTTCTATGTTTTTGAACTTGGATGAGGATGATGATCATAAAGATGACAATGAGTTAAGAAATGAAAGTGAAATGTTAATTTATGATTTTGATTGCCCTGAATCTCCTAAACAAAGTTCAATACTTAAGGTTTCAAAGTTGCTAGACAATTATTTAGCAGAAGTTGCACTTGACTCAAACTTGACATCATCAAAGTTCATACAATTAGCAGAATTGCTTCCTGATCATGCTCGAATTGTGAGTGATGGATTGTATAGAGCTGTTGATATCTTCCTAAAAGTAAGCATCTCTCTCTCTCTCTTTAGCAGATTTGTTTTATGTTTAATTTCAATTCTATTTTATTGAAAAGGTGATAGAAAATAGATGAGGTTGCAATTTTCGTGAAAATATAAATAGAATTTGAAATTTAATCAAGTGATTTTTAAAATTTAAAAACAAAAAGCAAGTTTCGAAAGTGTCTTTTACTTAGTTTCAAAATTAGGTTAGAAAATGAAATTAAAACTAGATATTAGGTTAAATTCAAATACTTGAGTTTAATTTGAAGTCTATCCATCCCTAAATTCAAAATTTAAAAAAAATACGAAAAACTTGATTAGTAAAATGTGTTTTATATTTAGTTTTTAAATTATATTTAATATACAAATTTGCTTTTTTTTTTTTTTAATTCTGAATTTTAATTCGATTTTTCTTGAACAATGTGATAGAAAAGAGGCAGACTCATCGTTTTCATGAAAAATTCACGGAATAGGATTTGAAATTTAATTGTTTAAATTTTAAAATTTAAAAACAAAAAACATGTTTTGAAAGTTTATTTATTTATTTATTTTTTTTTCAATTTTAAAATTAGACTAGAAAATGAAAACATAACTAGTTACCAAATAACACTAAATTCAAAACTTAGAGTTTGATTTAGGGGGGAAAAAAAAGAACTACAAAACAAGTGTCTCCATCCCAAATTCAAAAATATGTTTTTACAGGTCCATCCAAACATTAAGGATTCAGAACGCAGCCGTCTAAGCAAAACCATAGACAGTAAGAAACTATCCCAAGAAGGCTGCAGTCACGCGGCACAGAACGAAAGGTTACCGGTACAAATGGTAGTACAAGTGCTCTACTTTGAGCAAATGAGGATTAGAAATGCTATGAATGGAGGTCACCACAATCAGTTATTTTTTGGTGCAATGAATGGTCATTTTCCTCAACGTTCAGGAAGTGGAGCTATTTCTCCAAGAGATAACTATGCATCAGTAAGAAGAGAGAACAGAGAGCTCAAATTAGAAGTTGCAAGAATGAGAATGAGACTTACTGACTTGGAAAAAGACCATGTTTCTATGAAACAAGAGCTTGTTGTAAAGTCACATCCCGCTAATAAGCTATTTAAATCTTTCGCTAAAAAATTGAGCAAACTCAATACCATTTTCAGGATTAATGGTATTAGGCCGAGGATAGGAGCCAAAGCAAGTTCGGAATCTCGATTCCCATTTCAAAAGCGAAGGTGTCACTCTATTTCTTGATCATGTGAAAACTATAATTAAGGTGAGTGTTTCTATCATTGTCAGGTTTGTTGACTCTAAATATTACGTGCAATATGTAAATAATTGGATTAGTCTTATAATATAATGTTATTTGTATGTAATATGTACATATATCATCTATAATATATATAAATTAAATATGTACACTCATGTACAAACTAACGTGCTATTACGTGATTAATTCAATTATGTACAAATTAATATGTTATTATGAAGCTCTAAATCGATTTTTCATTTTGGTTGTTATATATGTTCATCATGAGATCAAACTTTTGTTTTAGCCTCTAGTTTTCTATAAGACTTCTACGTGAACTATGTTTGTTTATCCATTCATCTATGGAGGTCGACAACTGAATTTTCACATTTTTCCTACACGCCTTGGTGCTTGCGAATGAGATTACTTTTGTGATTGGCTCGAATGTGGCAGATGAGACTTATTCTTAGGTTTGGGCATTTTATTTGCTGAAATATAGACTCTAGTTATTCATAAAAATCTTACAAAATATGTGTTTTTACACGTTAATTGTTATATTCTTTTAATTGTTTTTGATTAATTTGTAAAATATATTTGAAACTTATTTGATATAATAACAATTAAATAAATTGTAAATTTGTAATACAAATTTATGGGATGCTTAAAAATTAATGCCACTGATCAAGCATTAAGATTAAATTGAGAGCATTGCAAGTGTGGAGAATGAAATGGACTCAGCCAACCAAAAAAATTGCTACTTTTACAATAACCCCAAAAATATTAAACATGAGAAATTGTTACTTGTTAACCCAAATAAATATTAAAAACGAGCGGCAATATTTTCACAATTAAAATTATTATTATTATAGTAATTTTTTATTAATGATAATTTTATTTAATATAATGACATTAAATTATAATAATTATATATGTAAAATAGACAATTATATATTTTTGTTGTGATAGTAAAAAATTTGATTTTGATAATATTATTACTCTTAAAAAATTAAAGATTATGAAATGAGAAATTGTTACTTTTTCATAACCCAAAAATATTCATCTAACACCATAAGCATGCAGTCCAATTGATGAGTGACAGTGCATAAAGTTGTAGACCTGTTAAGCAAAGAGACACAAGATATAAATTCAAGGCTTAAATTTTATGTTATAATATTGAAATTAACATAATTTTGTGACAATAGACCTAATTTTGATGCGATTTTATTTTGAAATAATAAAATAAAAATATAAAATATTCACCGAACGCGAAATACATGTTGGAAAAACGAATGAGATTAGCTGTAACCTTTATATTAGAGCAGGACAAAACAAATCTCATAAAGAGAGTGAATTATATCTTTTTCTCTAATTATTTAACTTTATTTTTAAATTCATCTATTTAGTTTTATATCTAATATATGAAATAATTTTAAAGTTATTAATAAAAATAATATTTAAATATTAGACTAAATTTATAATATATGGTTTAATGATATGATATAATTTCATCCATACATAAGGTTTTATTTTTATCATACAATTTCATCCATACATAAGGTTTTATTTTTAACTCTTTTTAATAAAAAAATATATGTTTATTTTTCTTAACGTAAATCAACATATTTTTTTTTAATTTAAAAAAAAATAAGTATATATTTTTCTTATCGATTAAATTAAAAATGAAATGAAATTAATAATTAAATTATATATAAAAAAAATAAATTTGATAAATAAAAATAATAATATCTAGAAGATTATTTGAGGACATCCCGCAAATAATGAAGAGTTCTGTTTAAATTCAATGGATTCCATTATCGTAAAATTTACCCTTTTTAACTTTTTCATTTTTCTCAAAATTGTCCTGCTTCTGTAGATTATAAAGTTTGTTTTTTTACTTTGATACTCAGTTTGTTTTTTACTTTGATATAAAGTTGGAAAATGATCCAAATTAATAAAAAAAAATGTTCAAAAATAGGAATAAAAAAGGAAAAGAGAAGAAAAAGTAAACATCCAAAAATGATCTATACCATTTTCTGATGATGTCATAAAAATCTTTAAAAAATTGGCAAAAAGCAAGCTAGATAAAAAGTCAAATTTAATTTATATTTGTTAATTTTTGTACCGATTATTACAATTTACAAGTTATATATGCAATCAGTTATTCTGTCGTTTTCTAATATACAGTAATAGAGTCCTACCTGAAATTTTGTCCTATTTAGTTTTTTTTTTTAATATAAAAAATTAAAATGCCCATTTCCACTAGCTCATGTTGTGGTAAATCTTAGCCATATTACAGCGTATATGACACCTGATTCTGATTCTAAAGCTGAAATAACACAGTAACCCAAGAATCCATTTTGGCAATTGCATCTGAACCAGTGATGCGAACTGTTAGTAAATTATTTTTTTCAATCACTTTTTTTATTTTATACTTTAATTTAATACATATATCAATACTTTTTAATAAAACTTATAATATAAGCTTTAAATGATTTGATTTGGACAAATAAAAGCCATAATTTTTGCCTTTTCATTTATATACAAGCTGTCTAACAAATTTCATATTAACATTTGAAGAAAAATTAATCTAAAATTGAAAAAAACCAAAGTGAGAGGAGATCCCAATAAAATCAGGAATAAAGTTTCCAAACAACTATCACATTTTATTTCTATGCCACTAATATCATCACCATTGCTCACTCTCAGCGTCATAATCGTAATTTATTTCTTCCGTGTCACCACTACCATTCACTAGTTCATCTTTGACTTAAGTCAATGATAATAATGTAACTAACCAATTTTAAACAAAATTAATTACTTACTATCTAAATTGGCCATAATTACAATCCAAACTTGAAAAGAATAACAAAAATTAACACTCCTTAAAATTTTTAATAACAAAATTAGTACTTCAAATTTATATTTTTATAATTAAAAAATGACTAATATGTCATTTTTTTTAAACATTCATCCAATTAAAATTAAATAACGATAATTTAGACTCGTTTAATATTGAACGTTTAATATTTTACGTTCAAATATTGAACGTTCAATATTATTAAAGTATTAGTTTTGTTACTATAAATTTTAGAAATGCTATTTTTGTTAATTTTTCAAAAATTAACCATAATCAATATCATACAACCATAATCGACTAAAACAACAAAAATCTAGTCCATATTTGCAATAATGTCAAGTTAAGTTTGTAATATAATTGAAAAAAATAACCAAAAATCTTCAAAAAGTTGCCTTCTCAATGGGACGAGGCAGGAGTGGGGTTAACATCTTCATTCCTATGCTAAAAGTTTACGGAGGCAAATCGAGGATTCTCCATCATAATTTTAAAAAATTTATAGGTATAATCTATCATGTATTCTAAAAAAAAAAAAAAAAAAAATACATGTTTAATTATATATTTCATGTTTCAAATTAGGAATATATTTATAACGTAAACAAAATATATATAATGTAAAAAAAATTATAACATTAATGAATATATATATATATATATATATATTTAATAAAAAAATTTAATTATTTATGCATAAATATAAATTATTTTTGTGATAGATATTATTAGCATTGTAAAACCCGTTGTTGAGCTTTCTTTGGGTCAAAATTTATTTTACTTATAGGCCCTGAAGCCTTCTGGAAAAGCAGAAGGAGAAGTAGAAGAGGGAAAAGAATACGTCGTCGTTATCCAGTGTTCATCACAAAATCTCGGTCACACTAGGGGCCTTTGACCGAATCTTGTGACGGTGGTGTGGAAGACCGAAGAAGCAGCTTCGCGTAGATGTCAAGATCATTTTCAGGGCTTGGGAAATTCTTTCGTTTTCCAGGCTCTTGAGGTACCTCTTCCTCTGCTTATACACATGGAGTTTCACGATTCTTATATTTTCTATGACCTCCGTTGATTACATTAACTATCTGCACTGTTTGGTGCAAGTCTGTTGTAGTTAAAATGGCAACTACTTGTTATTGTTTTTATTACCGGATGATATGCCGTTGTTTGCTTCCCGAGAATTTTAATACCTTTCTCTCAATCAATGCCTAGTCCAAACCAGTCTAGTTGAGTGTCGCATATGTTTGTTATCTTAAATTTTGATCAAGAATGATTTAAAATTGAATAAATTGAGAATGCTCTTCTGAATTTTTAGTAAAGGGCACTTTGCCTCTAGTCCATAGTTCTCTAAAAGGTATAGTTAAGTCCGATCTGAGCTATAAAAAAAAAAGTGCAAAATTTGACTTTTAGCACGTGTTGATAAAGACTTATTTGACCTTCAACCCATCTCAAGAATTGATCGGATATGATAATTGCTTTGTGTTTGGAGAAAAAAAAATAAAAGAAAGAAGAACAAACTTTTGGAATTGACAATAAATTATTTTAGAATTAGAGCCTTTCGCTTGATGCATATGTAATTATGTATGTGTACTCAGCTGTCTACCTTTATCAATAAACATGTTTAAGAGGTTACAGAAGGCACTGAAAAGTTAAACTCCTCTGTTACAATAAAATGCAAAATAACATACCATAGTAATTTATTTAGCTATCACAATGGTAATATAGTCGTGGTGAATTTGTTTCTCAAACCCATATAGCTTTGGCCCTTTTGAGCAAAGGAACAAGCTCGTTCCTAACTTGAAGGCTGAAGACTCTTTCAGCTCCACCAATGAACCGTTGCCCTATATAAACAGTTGGTACACTTGGTTGGCATCCTAGTTGTCTCAATTCCCTTTCAATTTGCTGCCCATTTGGTATTTCATCAAGCTCATAGACCACAGTGTTTGCTCCAAAGTTAGTTATGAGTGATTTGATAGAATGACTCATGCCACAAGTGCTTTTACTGAATATCACTACTGGCTTTCCCTCTACCAAATCATTTACGGTAGTCATTCCTATAGGCTATAACTATAAAAAGAGTCACAAGTCTGAGTCTAACTATGAACAAGTAGAAGGTGAGTTGAGGAACTTGATCTGGAAAATGTCTTTATATACCCCTTGCTTTAGTGTAGTTTTCTATAAAGAATAATCACATAAAAGATTAACATGTTCCAAATAGAAAAGATGATAAGGGATGAGATTCTCAAACTTCTCTTTTTCAGTACAACTTGATGTAGACTTTAGAGTTTTGTGTGCAAGTGCTCTGTTATGAATACACGAATACATGAGTCTGATAGATCATAAGGAATTCGTTATTTAACCAATTTTCTTTCTTTATATTTTATAAATTTTTGCTCTTTTCTTTTCTTGTACATGTAGTAATGAACTCTGCTTTATCGACATTTTACATGGACCATAAGTAAAACTTGAGTAAAGGAGTGAAGTTCATTCAAGTAGGTAAAGGCACATATGCATATAGTCATGTACTACACTACAACTACTAGAGAAAACCAAAAAGCAACTGGAAAGGTAACAGGCAGTGCAGTAAAGATGCTTAGGAAGTTAATCTGCTGAATATGCTAGTACTAATGACTAGGGATGACAAAAAAAAATCCACTGGATTAGAGCTCCATGGATATATGCTTCTTATGGTCTGCTCCGGATCGGATCAATTTTGGATCATATATGGTCGGATCAAAACATATCAATTTGTAGATCGGACCGGATCGGATAGATCCATTGATCGATCTAAAACTAAATATTTTAATTTTAGAACTAAAAAAATTACACATTTCCAATTTTTTATTTTTACAATTATTTATTTGAAAAATTTACATTATGAATTATCATTATTAAAATTTCTCTCCCTTACACTTTCATAAATCTAACTTTTTCTCTCTTATGCTTTTCATAAATCTAACCATTGCTTAGATTTTTTTAAACCAAAATTCAAATCTCTATCATATTCATAACTATTAGTTTTTTGGTATTTTTTCTATAGTTAAATAATATTATTCTCTATAAAAAAATAAAATTAATCTTTTATAATTTTTGAGTAATTAACTCAAATATTATTTTATTTTATTTTTATTTGTAAATATGAAGGAATCTCATTGGCTTTATTGGATAAATGTGTAAATTATGTTTAATTTTAGATGGGATCAAATTAATAATATTAAAATTTTTATTGTAATTTTATTTATTTATATGATTATAACATTAATGAAAAAGTTTAATTATACTCATTCTAAATAAGTGATAATGTGCTATCCTACATATGCAATGTTCTTTAACTTTTTATTTGAATTTATTAATGTAAAATATGTAATGCACATTAAATAATATTTTAGAAAAATATGGAATAGTTAGAATGAAATTGTAGATATCCATTGATCTACAGATAAATACGGATTAAATCAGATTAAATTAGACATGATCTTTTGGTTGACTAATCGATTAGATTTGATACATTGTCATCCCTACTATTGACATCATAATCCTCGTGAAGGTCGTGTAAGGAATAATCTAACAGAGATGTAAATATGACCCACCTAGATATCAACCTCTTTATTTTTAAGATTTCAACTTCTTGACATTGCATAGCTATGGCGAAATGCCACTAAAATATTCTCTAAAACTCAGAATTAGTATATTAAACAATATCTAATCAGGATTGTTTTCAATTGTTATCACCTTATGATTCTCTGTTGTGATACGTTGTTCAATCAATTTGATTATTTAAATTTTTTCTTTTTTAAGATTAAATTGTAGTTGGTATAACTTGAAATGGACAATGAGTAGTCTTAGTGTCGTACGGTCGCACACTAATTATTAATTTTTGATAAACATGTCCTCAGCTTATCGGATGTTGAACTATTAGATATCAAACCTAAAAGAAATTTTTGTAATACATTATCCATATACCTTTAAAAAATTTCTAGTATTTATTTTAAACTAAATGAAACAACTGTTCATTGAAATTGCCTTTGTGGACAACTAAAATCTATTAATTTTTAAGATTCTTTATCAAGTTTTATTTGCCAAAATCTAATTTTATGGTGGAAACTTGAAAAATATTTTTTTTTCCTTTAATGAGTGATAATAATTCTTCTTTCATTAAAATAAAATAACCATCATCAATAGTTTTTTATTTAAAGCTTTGAAATTTATTATCATTCACTTTTTTTCTCTTTTTTTCTCAACTTCTTTTTCCACTAAAATGCTAGACTTGAATATGATGAATTACTGAAAATAATTACTTTTAATTTTAAAAGTTCTTGGATTTGTTTTTCAAGTTCTTCTATGTCTTCTGGAATATAAATCATTGTTTTAATTCTAATGACTTTTGAAGGGTACTTTAATTTTATATTTGTTATTTCATTAAATTTATTAATATTTAGATATAATGAATTTTCTAAGCATATTATTTTTAATAATTTTTTTACACCTGTTAAAGCTTGATCTTCTTGTATTTCATTTAAGAAATAGTTTTAGTCAACCTCTATGTCTAAAAAAATATTTTCTAAATATGATTTTTATTGTTCTATATTCTCACCATATTTTCGCTTTTTATGTTGTAACATAAAAGTTGGTGATGAAATAGTTAAAACTTTTCTTATTTTCAATACATAAATGGTTTCATCTTCTAAGATTGTTAAACTTATTCTATCTAAATATTGGGTAAAAGTTGATATAGATTTAAGAAATTGTCTCCTAATAAGATATTAATTCCAGTTTTTTGTTGATTTATTGTAGGTATATGAAAGATTTCTTATCCTATTAATATATATGTATCTTTCAATACTTTATTGAGGTTTATTGTAATATTATTTGCTATCCTTACTATTAATTCTTTTCGTGATTGTTTCCAAAGTTATTTTAGAAACACATATTTACTAGCCACAGAAATACTTTTACCTGTGTCAATATATGCACGTAAATAATAATTATTATATTCTTTAAATTTTAATCATATTTTTATATATGTATTATTTGGATTTGTTATGCTTAACAATTCATCCATTAATCAGAATAAAAATCAGAGTCAGAATTAGTTGTATTTGAATCTGTTATCTCTTCTATAGTTTCTTCTAATAGATAAATGTTACATGTATCATCTACATTAAATTCTTCTATAGGTTTTAATTATATTTTAAAGGCTTCTTCTAAGATTTTTGCCTTTTGGAGAAAATTTGTTTTAAAATCTTTTTTATGTTAAAATCTATTAGGACATTCATTTACATAATGTCCTTCCTCATTACATATCCAACATGTATATTTCTTCTTTTCAGATGGACAATAATCTTTTTTAAATGGGATCAAGTTAATAATATTAAAATTTTTATTGTAATTTTATTTATTTATATGATTATAACATTAATGAAAAAATTATACTCATTCTAAATAAGTGATAATGTGCTATCCTACATGTGCAATGTTCTCTAACTTTTTATTTGAATTTATCAATGTAAAATATGTAATACACGTTAAATAATATTTTAGAAAAAATGGAATAGTTAGAATGAAATTGTAGATATTCATTGATCTACAGTTAAATACCTAATATAATTCATGTGATTCACAGATAAATACGGATTAAATCAGATTAAATTAGACATGATCTTTTGGTTGACTAATCGGATTAGATTTGATACATTGTCATCCCTACTATTGACATCATAATCCTCGTGAAGGTCGTGTAAGGAATAATCTAACAGAGATGTAAATATGACCCACCTAGATATCAACCTCTTTATTTTTAAGATTTCAACTTCTTGACATTGCATAACTATGGAGAAATGCCACTAAAATATTCTCTAAAACTCAGAATTAGTATATTAAACAATATCTAATCAGGATTGTTTTCAATTGTTATCACCTTATGATTCTCTGTTGTGATACGTTGTTCAATCAATTTGATTATTTAAATTTTTTCTTTTTTAAGATTAAATTGTAGTTGGTATAACTTGAAATGGACAATGAGTAGTCTTAGTGTCGTACGGTTACACACTAATTATTAATTTTTGATAAACATGTCCTCAGCTTATCGGATGTTGAACTATTAGATATCAAACCTAAAAAAGAAAAAAAAAATAGTTTAATTGAATATTGCGTGTAAAGAAGTCAGGTTTGGTTTTCCTTTTTTTCCCCCGAGGAGTCCATTAAAAAAAGACATTTCGAAAATAAATTAAAAGAAAGAAATATCATCTTTGAAGTTTGGACATAATAATTTTGCTTGAGTTGCCACTACTTGCCCGATTAAATTTAGTTACGATATTCTTTCTTTTCATTTTTAGCGCAAGTTCAAAGCAATTTCTCTAGCCATGTTGTTGAGCAATAAGCTGAGTTTTATAAGAAACTCTTTGTACAACTTTGTACGTCTTTTTTGACATTTAAGAATTTGTAGTGTAATGGATATCTAACAGATACGATATCAAGCAGGATCAACTCACATAAACGATAATTAATGGCATTCTGAAACGGAATGGGACACTTTACTTGCTCTAGTTTTTTTCTTTCTTGTCAAATCCGAGCCGTATATTGTTCATCCAATGAACTAGACGTAAAAGTAGACGGTTGAGATTTAATATCAAGCAAAAACTAGCAGAGAATCTGAAACTTTCCTTGATGGAAAAGCTAGAGGAAGTTGAGAAATTACCATCATGGTCGTCATTGTACGGAGAAGTATGAGAAACCAAATCTTATTCTATATTCTCTATGAACTGCTATAAAATTCTTTATGATTGGAGACAGACATGTATCATTTATTGAAGAAAATCAATATCAACTTTTCGGTTGCGTTTTTCTACCACCAGATCGAATCTTAGAGGATATTGCTTTTACTTTGCTATGTTGTTTTGGAGAAAAAACAAAAATTCTACTTTGTAATGTATAGGGGAAAACTGCTCTAAAAAGTGTGCATGACAAAACAGGCTCAAGAAAAATGCCAAGGGCCATCCATCAATATCTGTAAGCTTCTTGACTTTGACACCCTCTACTTTTTTGGTGGCTGATATTGTCTGATCAGATTAGAATATATTTAGATATTACATAGACGGTTCTTGGCATCCCATGACTATTAAATTTATTGACGTGCCTCATACTTATGCTCTCATTTATAGTTTATAGTTTAACCTAATTTTATTCAGTCGGTCAAATCTGATCCTATCTTTTAATTGGACTAATTTATTTCCACAATTGTTTCTAAAGCAGATCAATCAATATTATAATTTATATGTTACTTGATTGATCTAATTTGAAAACAATTAAGAGATTAAATGAATCTAATTAAAAGTGAGGGGACCTGATTTACGAGTTAATATTATTAGGTACCAAAATTCACCTTGTTCCTGGAATAAATTATGTATCTCATATACAGAGATATAGAGAAGACAATCGGGGAAGATTTTCATTCTAGATGGTGTAATCCTTTCAACAAGAAAATAAAGAAGTACCATCTAGCTAATGGCTATGAAAATATAGTATATTAAGATTGATTATCAACAATTTCAAAGAGAAAACACTAGTGAAATTTCCCTCAAAGTACTAGAAACTAAATACTAGGGCTTCTTTTATAGTATCCTAGATGACTCGTATGTTTTATCCTTTAAACCCCATGTAAGTTGTTGTGAGAATGATGTGATCATCCATGTGGTTGGTGATACACTGTCTTCATGAAGCTCTCATACTCAGTTTAGGGGTAAAAGTTTTATATAATTTAGGTGCCTTATAGCTTTGAGGTTGTAGGTTCGAGTATCAGTTTTGACATTATTTATAATTTGTTTCACTAATAATGGTGGCTTTAAAAATTCGTTACTCATTCCCGAGCAACTTTATCTGAAAAAAGTATGCTATATATGTTGGTATTTTCAAGAAAATTTCATTAGTGATTAATTGACGTCGGCCTATGTATGTCAGTAGATGTATTTATGTACTAAGATGAATTGGAAAGTTCTCTAATTCACTTATCAACTTATCTCATGAAAAGCTTGCTCGTTACAGCCATAAAACCCATCAATTTTTTTGGTAATAAGTATAAAACTCTATATTATAAAATGCGTGTATCTTATAATATTATTGTGAATTTGTAGCAATTTTATGCTTTTATCAAGTATCTGTTTTATTCATTTGAAGTGTCCAATTTGCAATCAAATTGTAATTTATGTCCCAAAAAGTAACTAGCTTAATTTATGAAATCATGAGTTCTACTTGTACAGATTTGAGAATCGACAATACAAGAGAACCTTTCTTTTTTGAGTTGAAGCCATCCATGAGTTTTCCATAACCCAACTAACAAACACAGGCCAATTGGTGGTGGGGCAATGGGTAGAGATTTCCATACGAACAGGTAACTTATGGTGCGTTTATAACAATTTTGATTTTATATTTAATAATTAATTTTGTGTGTTTCATAACAATTTTGATTTATGATATCTAGTTATTTTTTTAAAGTGATTTTTTAATAAAGTATTTTTGATAACTATTTATGTTTTTTATTTGTATTTTTTTAAAATTAATTAGAAAATATGAGGTGCTTCGTAAATATTTAAATAGATTTCTTTTTTTATTTGTACAAAATATTTTTTTTTGAGAGTAAATAAAGTCTTATAATTTACGTATAGATAAATAAAAATAGATTTTTAAGAATTTTTTTTGTTATTATTTATAATTTTATCCTCATGCGGCTTGATGGTGAAAATGAAAAGAAAAAAAATTGAACCAGAAATCTGATCTGAAAAGTGTATCACCCCATATTTTAAAATTAATACTTTAAAAAAGTTAAAATCAAAATTATCAAACGTACATCTTTAAAAATCACTTAAAATAATCATAATCGTCATGAAACAAACCCTTCGTAAAAACGAAGGTAAAAAAAAATGTCTTAATTCGATTATAGATTACGACATTACAAATGAACTGCAAGTTAAAGAACAGGCTAAATGTTTACATACATACTTGTGATTTTTAGTTAAATTTTTTATTTTGTTCCATTTTTCATAAATATTTTTTTCTAAAAAGTAAATACTTTCATATGATAAGTTCTAAAAGAAAATGAATATATAATAAAATTTATAGATAAAAAAAAGATGGATATATTGCCACAATTTATTTTGTTATTGCTACAATATAATTTATTATTGTCACAAAAATAATTTATTAATGATCACTTTATTCAATATTAATGACATTAATGTATAACTAATAATAGGAGTTAAATAAATATTTTATACATTTTTATTGTAGCAATAATATAAATAAAATCTTTGTTATAATATTATTATCCATAAAAAATTAATTGTATGTTATTTGGTAATGCATTCTAATTTATGTTTCTAGTCATGCTTTTTTCTTCAATGTTTATCCATATTAAAGCGCATGGTGAAAATGAAAAAAAAAAAAATCTAATTTAAAAAAGATTCCATTTAAAGATTTGATTGAACCCATATTTTAAATTAATTCTTTAAAAAGTGAAATAAAATTAAAAATTATTAACAAACTTAATTAATTTAAAAAGCTGAAAAATAAATCAAAATTAGTAAAAACAAGGCAATTAAACATGACTTAATTCACATTAAAGTGTACGTCAACATTACAAATGAATTGCAAATTTAAAAAAGGCTCCAAAGATTTAAAAAAAACTACTGTCACAACTCTTAATATTAAACGTTCAATATTACACGGTTCAAAGTTGCACATTCAATATTATTGGAACGTTAGTTTTGTTATTATAAGTCTTAAAGGTGTTATTTTTAGTAATTTTCCAAAAAACTACTGTGGAACTCTCATCACTACTACAAAACTCTTTTTAATCATAACAGCTTGATCCTGCTTATTCTCCCTCTATATATATATTTGTGTGTGTGTGTATCAACTTCTATTCCAAATAAAGATAGCACCAGCTCTAAGAAGCAATGGGGCAAGCCTGTTTTGGACGTTGAGACTAAAGACTTGAGGAGCACCTCCTATAAATTGTTGCCCTATAAACACTGCCGGCACGCTTGGCTGACAACCAAGTTGTAACAAAACCCTCTCAATTTGATACCCGTTCTGCATTTCATCGAGCTCGTACACTGTTGGGTTTGCCCCAAAGCTTTGTATAAGTAACTTGATAGAATGGCTCATTGCACAAGTGTTCTTGCTGAATAACACCACTGGTTTGTTATCCACCAAACTTGTCACCACATCTCTTGCTATTACACTAGCCATTTAATTTCAAAACTAATTAGCTTTTTGCTAGAGGAACCCAAAGTCTGTATGGTTTATTTATACTAATGTGGTATAGAATAGATAGGTAGCTAAGAAGGATATTATTACACTTTCTAGATAGAATATGAACTCTTTTAGTTAAGGGAATAAATTGTTAACTTGATTCCCTAGATTACCCTTTTTTTTTATTATTTTGATACTGACCTGATCAGTTGCTTTTTTTATACACACAATACAAGAAGTGTGTATTTGAATGCATGTAACTAGCATAGTGGCAATTGATATGATGTTCATCGAATTAAAAAAACAAATAAAATCAATGTTTATAATGCTTTCAAATTTTTAGAACAAATTGTTTTGGTACATTCCTAAGTGCCAAATTTATCCTTCATCAACGTTGAAGAATTATGTGAACAAATATATATATATATATATATATATGATCAGGAGATGTAAAAGTTTTTCAAGAATTAAAATTTAAGATAATAAATTTTTTTCATTTTTTTTCTCGTATTCTTTTTAAGTCTCAATTGTCAAAAAATGATAGTGTGAAAATTTTGGTAATATTTCTATATATAATTATGCATGAGCATAAATTTCTTCAGTTAGATGATATCTATTTTTTTTTTTTTCGCTAATAGATGACATCTATTTTGCTGTATGGATAATGATCCAAGCTGATCACAATGGCGAGCCTGGGGCTGTAGATTCTGGCGGCCGACACGCCAGTGAATTGCTCAAATAGCAAAAATTTGAGTAAAAAATTTTTTTGGACCTAAATAGCACTTTTTGGACCTAAAACGGTGAGTTTTATTTATATAATATATATGATTTTTACCAAAATATCCCTTTATCTGAGTATTCGTAAAAACCTCGCCATTTCCGTATTTCCTTCGAAGCTTATGGACTTGTACATTCACATATTTGTATGTACAGGTTACATACATATTTATTTTGTATGTAACCTGTACATTCACATTTTGTATGTAAAGGTTATGTGAATGTACAGGTTACATACAAATTTATTTTGTATGTAACCTGTACATACAAATTTATTTTGTATGTAAATTTGTATGTAACCTGTATATACAAATTTGTATGTAACATGTACATACAAATTTGTATGTAACCTGTACATTCACATTTTGTATATAACCTGTACATTCACATTTTGTATGTAACCTGTACATTCACATTTTGTAAGCTGTTCAAACAACAATAACATACAAACAATACAATGCATTTCATGTGAATATACAGGTTACATACAAAATAAATTTGTATGTAACCTGTACATTCACATTTTGCAGGAAGAACAGTTCGTATGTACAGGTAACCTGTACATACAAAATGTGAATGTACAGGTTACATACAAAATAAATGTGTATGTAACCTGTACATACAAAATGTGAATGTACATAAGCTGTTCTTCTTCTTCTTCCAGTGGGTATTTAGGTGCAAAATGTGAATGTACATATTACATACAAATTTGTATGTAACTTGTACATTCGCATTTTGTATGTAACATGTACATTCACAACAATAACATACAAATAATACAATGCATTTCATGTGAATGTACAGGTTACATACAAAATAAATTTATATGTAACATGTACATTCACATGACCTGTACATACAAAATGTGAATGTACAAGTTCCATAAGCTATTCTTCTTCTTCTTCTTCTTCTTCCAGTGGGTGATTGCAGACATAGTCAAAAGCTTGAAAATAAAATCCAAGTGATATTGCAAATAAATATCCACATTTTTCAGAGAAATTATAGAGTTGTTATTTATAAATGTGTATGTAACCTGTACATACAAAATGTGAATATACAAGTTCCATAAGTTGTTCTTCTTCTTCTTTCAATGGGTAATTGAAATTAAATTAAATACTTCTTTGCTCCAGCAGAGTCTCCAAACTCTAATTTAAACCCACAAACAACCAATTATCATATCATCTTCAACCTAAAAGTCACTGACTATTAATTCAAAATCCAATAATTAACACAAAATAACAGAGAGCAGCGAGAGAATTCACACCTTGTCCAAGAGTGAACTTGAACGGCGTTCCTGTGTCACGACTCGAATCAAACTTAGTTCCATCCAATAGAGTTCCGGTGTAATGAACTGAAGAAAAAGTATTACCAAACACATCAAGAATAAAACCAATGTGACATTAACGTGGACCAAAACAACGAGCTCCTTAAATATTTTCTGAAAGAAAACTAAAAAATATCGCACCTTCAACCTCGTCTCCGTTAGTGAATCGATTAATAGAAAAATAAAAATCAACCATTGTTAGTGAATCGATTAATAGACGCGAGCTGAGGAGATTAAATAATCTAGGGACAAAATCGTAAAATTCTCATGGCCAAAACTCTGCCGTTTAGCTATTTCGGTTAAAAAGCCAATAACCTATAAAATGGGTCTAATCTGGGTAATTAAATCCCGACACCCAAGCCTAAAATTTTAGGTTGGGCTGATCTCGTGCAGACTTTGTAGTATTATTTATTTGTTTTATAACAGATTCTTTGAAAACCAACTTTTTTACTTAAATAAGCGAAATGACATTATTTTAGTATATTTTTTACAAGAAATAATATTTAGTTAAAATAAATTTAAAAAAATTAAAAAATTAAAGTTAAATTTAAAAAAAGACAATAAATTAAAGTATCATTTTTTTTGAAAATAAAAAAAAAATTGTTCCTTAAAAAAGACATAGTTTATTATGTAATAAGTACCAAAAAAATAAGTATTATCATAACAGATGTAAAGAAAAAATTTAACATATCATTAATTGATAAAAAAATAATTATATATAAATTATAAAAAATTTCACAAAAGATAAAGATAAATTGGATATATTTATCTTGGAGGAATACAAATTTTAATTAAAACACATTTTAGAAAAGGGATTGATACATCCATAAAATTAGCATTATTAGATAACAGAATAATAAAAAGAAGAGATGCTTTATTAGGAATAATCCATGAAAATTTAGGATATCAAAAATTACAATTTATAACATACCATAGATTCGCTGTTAAATATAAATGACAAAAATTTAAATCAAGTATTAAGTCTAGTATATAAATTTGAAAAAAGGAATTTAATCAAAGAAGGAAACAACTCATTTTCAATATATTACATAGTAAGTTATTCATTAACTAATAGCATTTATATTAATAGATTCAAAAAATATAAAAAATATATAATAGAGAATCTTATAAAAATGTATTTTAGATAAAAAGATAATATAATATACTTAAAAAGAAAAATTATTGTCCATCTGAAAAGAAGAAATGTACATGTTGGATATGTAATGAGGAAGGATATTATGTAAATGAATGTCCTAATAAACTTTAACATAAAAAAGAATTTAAAACAAATTTTCTCCAAAAGGCAAAAATCTTAGAAGAAGCCTTTAAAATAGAATTAAAACCTATAAAAGAATTTGATATAGATGATACATGTAGCATTTATCTATTAGAAGAAACTATAGAAGAGATAACAGATTCAAATACAACTAATTCTGACTCTGATTTTTATTCTGATTAATGGATGAATTGTTAAGCATAACAAATCCAAACAATACATATATAAAAATATGATTAAAATTTAAAGAATATAATAATTATTATTTACATGCATATATTGACACAGGTGAAAGTATGTGTGTAACTAGTAAATATGTGTTTCTAAAATAACTTTGGAAACAATCACGAAAAGAATTAATAGTAAAGATAGCAAATAATATTACAATAAACCTCAATAAAGTATTGAAAGATACATATATATTAATAGGAGAAAAAATCTTTCATATACCTACAATAAATCAACAAGAAATTGGAGTTAATATCTTATTAGGAAACAATTTCTTAAATCTATATCAACTTTTACCCAATATTTAGATAGAATAAGTTTAACAACATTAGAAGATGAAACCATGAAAAGTTTTAACTGTTTCATCACCAACTTTTATGTTATAACATAAAAAGCGAAAACATTGTGAGAATGTAGAACAACAAAAATCATATTTAGAAAATATTTCTTTAGACATAAAGGTTGACCAAAACTATTTTTTAAATGAAATACAAGAAGATCAAGCTTTAACAGGTGTAAAAAAAAATTATTAAAAATAATATGCTTAGAAAATTCATTATATCTAAATATTAATAAATCTAATAAAATAACAAATATAAAATTAAAGTACCCTTCAAAAGTCATTAGAATTAAAACAATAATTTATATTCCAGAAGACATAGAATAACTTGAAAAACAAATCCAAGAACTTTCAAAATTAAAAGTAATTATTTTCAGTAATTCACAGCATTCTAGTCTAGCATTTTTAGTGGAAAAAAAAGTTGAGAAAAAAAGTGAATGATAATAAATTTCAAAGCTTTAAATAAAAAACTATTGATGATGGTTATTTTATTTCAATGAAAGAAGAACTATTATCACTCATTAAAGGAAAAAAAATATTTTTCAAATTTCCACCATAAAAGTAAATTTTGGCAAATAAAACTTAATAAAGAATCTCAGAAATAAACAGATTTTAGTTGTCCACAAGGACAATTTCAATGGACAGTTGTTTCATTTAGTTTAAAACAAACACTAGAAATTTTTCAAAGGTATATGAATAATGTATTATAAAAATTTCATAATTTTTGTTGTGTTTATATAGATGATATATTGGTATTCAGTGATAATTTGCAAAGACATTATTTAGACATTGTTAATATTTTATAAGAATATAGAAAATTAGAAATAGTAGTATCTGAAAAGAAAGCAGTAATAGCTCAACAGAAAATAAAATATTTAAGATTAGAAATTGAAAACGAAAAATATCACCTACAACCTCATATCTTGAACAATATACAAAGTTTTTTTTAGTACAATAAAAGATAAAAATCATTTTTCAAAATGTTTTAGGATGCTTAATATATACAGAAACTTATATAAAGAAATTAGAAGAAATGAAAAAAATAATTACAAACAAAACTTAAAAAGATTATGTTTAGCAATAGACTGACCAAGATACTAGATATATAAGAAAAGTAAAAGATTTACTACCCTTATATCATCCAGGACTAGATGATAAAATGATAATAGAAACAGATACTTCACATGAATATTGGAGAGTAGTACTGCAAGTAAGAGTTGATGACAACGATGAATATCTTTGTAGATTTACTTCAGGATTTTTTTAAGGCCATAAATTAAATTATTACAGTAATAAAAAGAATATTTAGCAGTAAAGATAGTCATTAAGAAGTTTGCAATATATGTTATAAGTTTAAGGTGTATAGTTAGAACTGAAAATAAAAATTTTGGACATTTTTTAAGAAATAACATTTCAAGAGACTATAAGCTTGGAAGACTCATCAAATGACAACAATGGTTTAATTATTATAAGTTTGTTGTATAACATTTACCATGAACTAAAAATAGTTTAGTAGATGCCTTAACTAGAGAACTAGCATGCTTAATTAATTTTATTATTTCAGGAATTGAGCAAATTGATATAAAGATCAAGATAAAAAAAATAGAGATAAAGATCTTTCAGGAACAACTTGAACTTTTATACCTTGAGAAATATCTTATGAAGATAGACAATATAAAGGAATAACTTAATTACTCAAAACAATTTTCAGAATCAAAAAATTTTGAAAAAAAAATTATGTGGAAAAAGTTCATATCAAAATGGAAGAACCTAACAATTCAAAAGAAAATAAGACTTCTGAAAAAGGAAAATGAAAACTCAAATTGGATGATGAAGCGGAAAAAGAAGAACAGAAGAAGATTTATGTAGTTTATAATGGCCCAAAACCTAATAATTGGGCAGAAACAAGCAAAATTATTCTTGGATTTAGTAGAGTAACTCACAAAGCCTTTACCAATATAATATATACTATAAGAAGTTATGCCAATTACAAAATACCAAAGTTAATAAATCTCGAGAAAGTTATAAAAAATTATTCTACAGTATTACAACAACAACCAGCATCAACCAAAAAGTTAAGAACTTTAAAAAATGTAGTAAACTACCGGTCTTAATCAAACAAGCATCCTTAAAAAATATATCAAAAGTAGAAGAAGAAAAAGATCATTACATAAATCTCAACAAAACACAATGGTTAAGCTTGTATAACTTGGCTAGAAAATTCACTCAAAAACACATAGAAGAAATGAAGTTTTATATTACAAAAAACGATTATTCAATTTGAAGTAAATTTAATATTCTTCAAGGAGCAGATCCAATTTTTGTATGTAGAGCATATTATGTAGGTTTAATTGAAAATCTTTATCTAGGGATTAATTTAAGTGAAATAAATTATTTTCCTAAAAATTTCAATAAAGCTATAAAAAACTTTAGGAAAAAGATTAGAGCAAGAGATAAGCTTATTTATCTTAGATTTTTTAGTTCATTAATGAATTGGAATGATGAAGATTGTATTAGTTCTTATCATTTTATCAAATTAGGCATTGCCAACACCAACAGAGAAGTTCTTAAGCCAAAGGTATAACCAAAAAAGGAATTCAATACAAAAAAATTTTATATATCAAGAGGACAAATGCTAAGATAAATTTACTATAAAATTAGAAAGATTGACAATTCTACTAAAATTAAAGTAAATTATTCAACTAGTAAAGTCATAATTATTTTTCATAGTAATATAGCTCTCACCGAAGAAGATGGTGAAAAATTAGTAAATTTGAAGCAAATTTCAACAGTAACAATTTAAAAGTTTGTAAAGAAGCAAGAATATTTTTTTTTGCTTTTATGCCAGAAAGGTTACCAAGGATCACAAATGCATTTTTGCATTAAAGAACAAGAAGATGAAGAAACGTCATCATTTACATTATCAAAGCTGTCGGCAGAAAAGGACAAAGAAAGATAAAAAGGACTGTAGGCAGGAAAACAATAAAGAAAAGCAAAGATGTAGAACGCATACTTTTAGTGGCCAACACATGCCAAGGAACAGTAAAAGTAGCTAAATTATTTTGTAAAAGATTCTTTATGTTAAAAAAGGAACTCTTATCTCCATTCTAAAAAAAAATATCTACACACACGAAGCATACACAGAGAGAAAAAGCTTAGAAATAAGAAGTTTAAGTTATTCTCAATGTATGTATAATCTAGAAATTATGTATTTTCAAGAAATGTGCAGCTAAAGATCTCTTCAAGATTTTTAGTTGGCTTTAGGTTATAATAATCATATTATGAATAAAATGAAGTGAAGTCACTCTTTTCTTATCTCTTTATAAGTCTAATTCTAAACATCATAATATGTATAGATGCAAGGGCTTTTTCATTACTAGGTGGGTATCAAGGATTGAAGCAACCTGAGGTATACCAGGTGTTATAAAAAAAGACTAACAGAGAAAGAGAAGATCGTGGTGGACCCATTAAATTCAAGTACGATAATTGTAACCTTAAGTTAATTAAGAATTTTGAATGTTTAAATCTTTGTTAGCTTATTCATAAATAAAAATAAAGAAATTGTGACTAAAATAGAAGAATTTGAAAGAAAATATATGGAGCTAGAATAATATTTTGACAATGAAAGCTATAAAACTTATTTAAATTTTTTAAAAAGATTTGATATTATTTTAAATTATTATACAGATTATATTTTCAGTATACTATACTTAATAGACTATCTGGTAGGAAAAATTTTAAGAAATTATTTCACACAAAAATATGTCAAGATAAATGAAATAGAATTTGATCATCTAATTTTTGAGTTTTATTTATTTAAAGAACATATAGAAAGATAAATTAACTGTAGCTTTAAAATTCAAGTTTAAATATTGGTATTAGAGTCATAAATATAAATATAAACATAAACATAAACATAATTGATAAGAAGGTTTTAGCAAAATGTTTAAAATTCGGTACTCTCAACAACAAGGGAAGTAAATTATTAATATTAATGGTTAAGAAAATAACAAAAGAATTACTGAAAGAAGCAACACATGTAATAATTTATAAGATACTTTTCAATTGGAACAAAGAATTAACATGATTATACCATAAATAATAATCTTAAAAAGTTTTTTAACACTTAAATGATTTTCGTAAAACTTACAAAGTTTCCTAGAAGAATTGTAAGCTTTACATACATATTAATCAAAAATAATGAAAGAAAGGGTATTATGGTAGAAACTATATCTAATATTTAATTGAAACTCACCATTCTAGCCCAAAAAAAATTTGTCTATTTGAGTAAAAATGTATCTTTTGATAAAAAATGAGCTATATAGGTAAAAACTTGGACTTTATAAGCACATATTTTCGAATCGAGCCAAATAAGATTTTTTAAATAAGTGTAAAGCCTGAGACTAAAATCATTTTAGCAAACTTTTTAAAATTTTGATTCGACTTAAATTAATGTATAAAAATGATACAATAAATCAGAAAATAATTCCATCAAATTATATAATGCACATATATGTTATAATATTTAAACTTAATTTGTATTCTAAATTAAGTTTGAGATGAACTCATAATAGAAATATTTGGCACTAAGCTTTAACATAAAATTAATCAAATAAGGCCGACCTAAGCTTAAAGGTGGATCAAATTAGGTCAATTATTCAGTTTTTGATCACTAAATTTACATGCATACTTTTACATTTATAGTAGATATGTACAAGAAAAGATAGGATAATATTAGAGCATTTTTCAGACATCCAGATGTCAACTACATGCAGCATAAAGCAAAAGAAAAACGAACAAAAGATCACAAATAATCAATTTATTTTATTTTATATCAATTAGGATAACCAACTAGCAAAAGAGAAGAAACAGGATAAAGTAGAGCATTTTCGAGATATAATATGTGATTTTGATTAAAACAAATTGAAGAAAAGTTTGAAAGGTTGAAAAAGTAGAAGGATAAAGTAGTTATTGCGAAATGTCAAGTCCCTGTGAATTATTAGCAAGTAAAAAAAAAAAAGAACCAGAATATATTAAGAGTGCGAGGACGGCTCCTAGCATCACAAACCATGGCTAGATATTGATTCCCATGTTTATTAATAGCCACTTCATATTCTCATTGGAAGTAAAATTGTTTTCGAGAGAAAAATAATTCAGAAACTAGAGAAATAATAGAAGTGTAAAGCAGATTTTTCTAAAACGTGGTGAAAAATCAGGTAGAGATAAACTCTCGCTACATGAACTAGTATTTGCACGTTTAGTTACACAATTGTAAAGCATTTTATACACAAGAATTTTTATACGTATTACAATAAATTAAAAAAAATATATATTTAATACCTACGGGCCCATATTCATAACATATAAGTGCTTTCAAAACTTTTTAAGGATGCATTTAGATGTATTTTTCTTAAAAGTAATTTCAAGAGAAATGATTTAATATGAAGTAGGGTTCGTTTGAATTTGCATATCTTTTTGGTTGAAAGCGTTTTTAAATGGATTAAAGAATTTTAAAGGGTGTTTTACGTTCTCTATAAAAAGTGCTTTCAAAAGTTTGAGAAGCATCATTTATACTTTTAAGATAAGTAAGTAATATTTATTTTTAGAACAAGTAGTTTTAAATATATGCTCTTATTTTAAAATTATTACTAAAGTGTCAATTAAAATTATTTCTGACATTTTCACCCCCAACACACAAATGCTTCTCTTAAAACTATTTTTAACTAAATTACTTCATTTTAAATCTCTTTTTTTGAACCTACTTTTAAGATAAACACATCTAAACAGGCCCGTAATTTGATTAAAAAAAGTAGTTTGAAGAGAAGCATTTAGGCATTTGGGATGAAAATATTAAAAGTGATTTTGGGTGGTACTTTGATAATATTTTTGGATGAGAGGATATATTAAAAGCTAATTCTCTTAAAAGTAATTATTATTTACTTATGTTAAAAACACAAATAATATTTTTCAAAATTTTGAAAGTATTTATTATAGAAATTATCAGACATTCTTAAAAGTGCTTTGATGCATTTGAAAACACTTTTAACCAAAATAAGAAATGATTCCAAACGAGCTCGAGCCCCAAAGTACTTATATACAAAGCAATATTTTTAAACCACATCTATTAGAAGTACTTTGCATCCAAACGCGCTCTATGTTTTACTGCATGTATTGAAATGTCCAAGTCATCTATTTCATGCGACTTTTATAAATGTCCACGCTTTTTATATCTAAATGAGGTTAGCATAAAACACAAATCAGGTAAGCTTTATCCAAAGTATCATTGATCACAAACTCATAAGTCCAAAAGATATGGGAGACCAACATCATAGCAATTAAAACCTTATTGTCCATTACACTCTACAATATCTTGGCTCAACGTTCCGATCCATCGACCTGTACAAGGTGAGAGATGTAAACGGTTAATTGGATTAAAAAAAGAAACAAGATTTTGGCAAAAGAGGGACAGAGAAGCCTACACATCATTTTCAATAGTCATTTTTCCTCCACTTGGTGTAGCCATCTGAAAGCTCCATATAACTTCTAGATAGACAGACACCCAATAAAACCCAAGGAGAATATTAACCCAATTGCTAATTCATTGTACGGGTGAATCAGGAGACCATCTAGGGTATTTTTTCTTGTCTAGATCAATTGATAAGAACCCTCGGGTGAGAGAAGGAATGAAATTAGTAAGATTCGATCATGCTCTGTTCACTTTAAGAGGAAGTAAACTCAACAAATTGAGCTACCAAGTAACCAAGAGAGGAGCCATTGAGGGTTGACGCTTGGTTGGTTAATAGATAGGCCAGTCACTGTAGCAAATGAAGATAACAAATGATTGTATTAGGTAGTTGGTGTGTGGGTATGAGGTTTGAAGATGCCTGAGACAATGGGTTTGATTTGATTTTTGTTTTTATTAATGTTAATTATAATTTACAGTCACATGCCTCGCAGATGAGTGTTTAGTCATAGGTGTAAAGAATGTTTATTAAAATGGTAGCAGACCTCACATTGGTTGATAGTATATTCAAATAATAATTGTCTGTTATAAGTTAATAGCATTTTCGTTACAGTTTAATCATGATTTTTATTTTTTAATAGTTATACAAAAATATACTTAGTTTTGAAAAATTAAAAATAATTCTTATTTTATTAAATTATTTAAAATATTGACATTATTTTTATTATTTAGTTATTTAATTAGCACCTGTTCTTAAGGAAAATAAATCATATAAATATAAGAATAAAAAAAACTCAATCAAATTATTCAATATTAGAAATGTCTTTTACTACCTAATTATGTGTATATAAATAATGTATTATTAATATATATTTGATTTTATTAAACTACGAGTTTAAAATTACAATAATCATTATCACTTTAAGCTTAATCGATTATGATTAATTTTAGAGAAAAATTATCGGACTTTTGTAGATGATTACAATTTCGAATGTCTATGATTAAAATGCCAATCCCTAATGTATATATTGAAACATATTTTTGATATTTGTTTTTGAAAATGAAGGGTATCTGCGATGGAAGAAAGAAAAGAAAAAAAAAAAAAAAAAAAAAACCATGGATAATGTGATAATTTTCCTTTGTTACGACATTTTTGAGTACCAAGTTAAAATGCCTTGTTTGAAATTGCAGAAAAACTATTTGGCTTTATTTGAAATTAACTCGTGACTAGACATCCCAAGAAGAGGAGATCCAAACATTTAAGGGTCTGATATCAAGTGGTACTTAATTAATGGATTAGTATTCATTATGTCTTGTATTATTAAAATGTCTTAATTTAGAACCTCCATTCGAAAACTTTGCCCCTTTTATCTAAATTCAAAATTTAATTTGAAATTTTTGGTCATGTGACATAACATTGAAGGTAATTTGATCATTGTTAGATTTTTAATTTATTTTCTTTAATACTCTTCTCTTTTTTCTATCTTTCTCTTCTCCTCGACATCCTTCAAAGTATATTATTTATATGATTTGATAATTTAAATTATAAATTAAATTATTTAATCCTTTAATTTAAAAAAAATTAATTAAAAAAAATTATATAATTTTAATAATTTTTTAATTAAAATATTATTTTTTAAGATGCCAATTAATGAGAAATTATATTATTTTAATATTTTTGATATTAAAATATTAATTTAAAAATAATATTTTAAATAAAAAATCATTAAAATTATGTATTTTGTTCTTAATTGACCAATTTTTTTTTCTAAAATTAAAAAATTAAATGATATAAATAACATAATTTAAGAAATCTTTATAGCTTATATATATATATATAATTTTCATAAAAAGTTCAATTTTTTTTATTGAAAAAAGAACAATAATTTCTTCCACGCCCTTTTAAGTAAACTTAGGATATAACATGAAATAGCCACAAGTCACTCTTTGACATTATTAGATTGTCTAGACCTAACTAATTTGACGTTATAATACGACAATTTTTCTTTATATATTTGACTACACACATCATAGATGAAACAAAATTTAATTAATATCATTCAATCTCTACACATAGAAAACATGGTATGTGTAATAAAAAAAAAATGATGAGCAAGTAACGGGAGGGGAGAGAAAGAGAAAGAGTAAGAGAGAAAAAAAAAAAAAAGATGATCGAAGAAAATAAATAATTTTTTTTTATAAATAGACTAAATTATTCTTTATTTCATGTCATATTTAGTCACATGATTAATTTTAAATTGTAACAAAATGGTACCAATCCTTGAATTGACGTATAAAATTGGTACATAATGGATAGTGAGGCATAATGACTACCAATCTATTAACTAGGCATCCCTAGGTATCTATTAATGTCCAACCTACAGAGGACTTCTCCTTTATTTTTATTTTTTTCTCCTGCCTCTCTCTTCTAAGATTTGGAAATCATTGTTTTTTGTGTGGCTGCCTGCGTGTCTTATGACTATCTGGCTGGCGACTAACTCTTTTTTGAGGACTATTTCGTGTTCTGTTCTTCGTCTCCGTTGATGCTCGCTTTTTTGTGGCTTTTTGTGGTGTTTTACGGTGGTGAGATCTTATTGCTTGGAATATCTAGTACTTGGTACCTACTGCTTCTTCCTTCCTCAATTTTCGATGCATCTATGGCTTGCAACCCATAGCTGGTGTTGCCCCTGATGGCAACAATAGTTTGCTTTCGGTGTGTACCTTTCACAGGAGGATTATTTTGAGTATTATGGTTATTTTGGTTATTTATATGTGATTATTTTAATGTGTATTTTATGTGTGTCCTATTAGTTTTGATATATTCTAAAGTATGTAGGTAATATTTGTTGTATTTTTGTTGATGTGGTGTATGCGTATTTTCTTTTTATAATTTCTGAATGAGTCGTAGTATAACTATCGTAGAACCCTAATTTATATTCACTCACTAATTTAAATTTTTTGCTATTTGTTAATCCTGTGTGTGATTTTAGAGTTGTATTATATTTCTTAAAATTAGCATCGTTTAAATTTGTAGTTCAAATCCATAATTAATGAAATGTTTGTTATAAATAAATAAAAAAGAAAAAAGAAAAGGTACCACTAGGTACCAAAGCCAATATTGAGAGTAAAAAATGGTTGCATGTTGCTCAACGCTAAAGCAGAAGAAAGTAAAAAAAAAAATTATACATAAGAAAATAGTCTCACCACTTGGTGCTCAATTTTTGAGAAAGAAACAACCAAAACTATAGACTAGTCTCAGCAACTCAATTCGAGCTTAAAACATGCCCCTTTAAAAGGGATTAGTAAAAAAGAGGTATTTAAGATATGTCCTTCAGCCGAGCAAAGCTATCAGGTGGTCGTCTCAGGTACCACAGAATTGTAGTGCTCACCAAGCCCAAACGCATGCCTATGGTAAGATAACTTAATGCTCGAACCAGTACGATTATCGTCATTGAATTTGTACTCCTTTCCCATCTCCACATCAGGAAAAGATCCTGAGAATATCATGATGTGTTTTTTAAGGCAGTGTGTCAAAGCTCCAAGCTCTAGCTGTCCTCCCCATGCAGCTGTGGATTCTACTTCTTTACAGTAATTCTCAAACCTCTCTGTCAGAGAATCATCTGAAGCATCGTCCATCTCACTTTCTGACATGAAAAATGGAATAAAATCAGGTGCATGTTTCCTCATATATGAGGCTGTCATTTCTCGAAGCTGTTGATAAGTGTACAACGATGAACCACCAGAAAGTAGGCCTAATTGGTGTTCAACAGCTCGGTAAAGGCAGTGACCATCAGGCTTTATTTCACTTATAGTCAAACCAAGAGGTTCAAATTTTTTCTCTAATTTCTCATTCTCAATCATACGGTCACTTAAAATGTTGCTCTGTTCTTCTTGTATTCTCTGCTCTCTTGCTGCTTCTTGCTGAGCTCTTTTATCTCGCCTCTTTGAACTCTTGCTAGGCTTTGCATGCTCATTTTGGTTGGTAACAGAAACTCCAGCTATGGCTTTTACTAAAGTATCAAGATTCTTTTTCCCATTTCCATTTCCAGTGTCATAGCCCAAGGAAGCAAGTTCTCCAACATGTTTTTCTTTAAGATTAGCAGAGAGTTTAGAGATCTCATCCTCCACATGCTTCTTCTTAGCTTTTTGCTCAGCCTTGCTACCTTTAGCAGCTGCTTTCTTTAGTTCAAGTTCCTTGTTCTGCAGTTGGGATATTTCTTTCCTGCATATTCAAAAGTTGTCTTTATCGCCAAAGCTTAAGGATGAAAAACAATAACCGGTAATACAGTCTATAAGAGTATTATGCTATTCCCTCTATTAAAAACTGATGTATGTCATGATGAATGAATCATTTATCAAACAAAAGAACTGATCTTCACTCTGGAAACGACTTACCTATGCCTTGAAAGCATTTCATCTCGAGTTTCCTGCTTATCTTGAGATGTTTTGTTTGACAACGATTCAGATGATTTGTCCACCATTTCAGTACCATCTTCCATTTCAGCAACCTTGAAACAAAGCTAGAGAATAATGTATTAGAACCTTCTAACATAAATGAATAAAAACTAGATATCATTGAAATTTGAGTAGAAACTATATTAAATGATCATATGCAAAATGATTTGTTGAAGGGGGGAAATTTGCACACCCTAGTCAAATGGGGAACTAGAAGAGTAAAATAAACTAAAAATTAAATAGTCAAGAACCAATATGTTCAGAAATACATATCATATTTCCACTTAATTAGTAATCAAACTTTGGGAACGTTCCTACCTGCACTTTGACACACAAGGAAAGTCTTTCTAAACATCTTTTTGTTACGTAACTTCGCTACATTCGGGAAAAAAATGTGAATACTACCAAAGATTCAACATTCAGAGTTTCAAGAATAAGCCACAATATACTAACCCTTCATTGAAAAGTACTCAGTTTACTTCACCATACATATAAAGGAAAAAAGGAACTAAAGCACTGAAGTCAAACCCAGTTCACCACATTCAAGCTCCTCAGTCACACCTTAATCTACCCACACAAACCCAAAACACAAGATCCATTTTTCCCTTGAAATTTGAAAACACAAACTAAAGAGCACACAAAAATCAAAACATGAAAGCATTTCATGAGCAGCAGTCTGCAAAACCAAATGCCTCATTCAGAAATTCCTTACATGTATCATAAACTGAGTTCGTACTTGCTAGAACATAGAAGGAATTCCATTCGTTGATACACTACAAATCTCAACAACAGGATTACCACAAAAACATGAAAAGTAAGAGTATTTAAGACCTATAAGCAATTCCTTATTGTTAAGTAAGATTTATATTTCTCATATCATTTATGAATCATCAAAATAAGGAGACCGTCAATTTTGCAGCAGTAAAAACTCATAGATGTCAATTTTGTTTGGTTTCCATGAAAATAAAATAAAATAAATAACACGCTCGTCTTAAATTTGTTATCTTCTTTAGATTCACAATAATAATAAAACATAAAACTCACCGGAAACTGAAGTGATAACTGTTAAAGAATGGTGTATCGGAAACCAAACAGGAATCAACAATCGATGCCTAGAGAGGATTGGTCACATGCTCATTTTTGGGTTGCTCAAAGGATCAGTTTCCAGAGGATAGAGGATAGACGGCTCTCTAGGGCTTCCAAATTGCGATTGTTCATCAAAACGGCGTCGTTTGTTTTTACTGTACCTGCAAGGCTGCAACCTGTTCTAGAGCCCAAAAGTCAAAACATAGTTTTTTTAATTTTTAAAAAGTCAAAATAAAAAATATTTTTTTATAACAAGTTGATAAATATATTAATTTATGTGACATATTTTAATTAATTTTTATTAATAAATAATCTTATAATTATTTTTTAATTTTATATTAAATTTTTTATAATTAATTAATAATTAATATATCATTTGATACATATAATATTATTCAAAATTAAAATACATTTTATGGCAAAATTGTTCCAAAGTTGAGTAACTTTGATTACTAAATTAATTTATCGTAAAAAATATGGTTATGTAAAATGATTTTAGTGTTGTACATTACCATTGCATATAAGTCATTAAAGAGAGAACATAAAATTAAAATTAAAGGATTGGGTGTCGATGCAAAACATGTTTGCTTGGAGCATTTATTAATTTATAATATACATCAAACAAAATCTTATTAAATGAATTATAAAAAATCAAAAATCAAAATAATAAATATATTATTATTTTTATTATATATATATATTTTTTCAATAATTGAAAAAACTAGAAAATAATTTTAACATGCCCATTTCAAGTGATTTGTATAAGTCATTTAACTTAAAAAATAAAAAAATATAGTACAAAAATTTTGCTTTAATCGTTGACCATTTTTTTTTGTTGGGAAATAGTATGTGTTGAAAATTGTGTGTAAATTTTAAAATAAAAATAAAGAGAAAAAAGTATCATAAGTTACTCTCTCAAAAAATAAAAATGTTTGTCCCATATTGATATTTTATAGCTATTTGGAGGTATTAATATAAGAAAACATTTACTAGTGAGATTGGGTCCCAAGGGGCACTTACTTTTGTGGAAGGGGAGAGGATTTAAGCAATTGTAGGTCCACCACACGTGCGTGCCGCTGGGGTTGGCCGTGCTGTGCCGTGTCGAGTGCGTGTGTATGTGGTGAGGTGATACTTTATTTTTTAATAAAAAAATATTCATTAAAATTAATTTTTCCAACAGTTCCGTTCTTATCCGTTATTTACATTATGATTGTTATTTTTTTACCGTTCCGTTCAAACGGAGTCTTACGAAACCGTTTGCTTCGAACATTACACGTTCTTATCCATTCCTTTTTGACCGTTTATCTATAAACGTACGTTCTTCATGATCGTTACGTGTGAACGTTGCACGGTGTGATCCGCATTCCATTTTTTGTGACAACCTTCAACTATAAATAGAGGGCATAGTTCTTAGTTCTAAAACATCTCGAACCATTAACTCTCAACTCTCTCTCATCTCTGCTCACTTACGAGCTTCTCAGAAACTCAAAAAAATACAGAAACACATAAACTCAAAAATATTTTCCATAAAACATTATTAAAATATTATTGATTCCGAGCAATATTATTTATCAGGTGTAGCATTTCGGAGTTCATCAGTGTAGTGAAGCTCCGAGACAAAAATAAATTCTAGGCTGTTTTATCCTGAGAACGACGAGGTTGTGTTTGCTTGCACAGCTTTGGACAGAGCCGCAAAACGTCTTACAAAGTCCGCGACCTAGTCCGCGATTCAACCCAAACATTACATACTTCAGTATTTTGGTAACTTTGTTCCTTTTTGTTTTTTTAACATATCTCCTTCAACAGTATGTGACCAAATTTTTTAGGATAATGATAATGGACCAAATCGAAGAATCAGATACATCCCAACATTTTGAACAATCTTCACAACTTAACCAAATCTCATACCTCCCTCCAAAATAATGCTATAAAAGTAAAGTGAAAGCATATAAATTAAACTCATTATTAATAAATTGATCTGTAGTGTCACTGCTCACATTACCAGAAGAAGGCTCATGACCATTCGTTTCAATGACACTAACCTATCCTTTGCAGAGTGAACAAGACAACTTGATAGAAACCCATGAACAAAAAATGTCAATCATAAGGGATAATACAATTGTTCAAACAGTGAGCTCTCTATAAGCTGTCGAGCAAAGTTGCTTGTCATTTTCATATATTCTCATCATCCAAAAACAACAAGAATTAATTTAACAGTCCAGTTGGTAACGCAGTTAACTTACATATACGAAGTCATCAAAGCAGGTAAAAAAGTACGTAATGATTATTAAAATTTCTTTACGACAACTTCTAATACTACCTCATTTCGATCATCTCAATTATAGGTGCTGATTTAAATAAATAAATAAAAAAATATCGATATTATATGTTCTTTCACAGGCAGCGTTATTTTGTAAAAAAAAAACAAGGATAACAAAAGAGTAAAAAAAAATGGGCGTTGCTGGGAATAATAAATAAGAAGCAAAATTCAACAAGCCTAGATTGGAGTAAATATATCTAATTGTTGGAACACTTCGGAGTTAGAGTATGCGTATTAGAGACGGAAATTTTTTGGGTTTATTTATTTATTTTTTTTCTTTTGTAATTTCAAAATTGTCCTCGAAATTTTGGTCGCATGCTGGTGACATGTTATATTGTAGCCAAAAAAAAAAAAAAGTTAACAAAAAACGCAGATCTTTGTGTCATTGTTTTTGAAAAATAATAAATATAAAATTCTTAAAAATTTATAATAATAAAAATAACACATTCACATTAACCTAATAATAACTCATATTCATCGTAATTTAAGAAAATGGTGACTTTTTTATCATTATAAATTTTAAATAGTTTTATTCTAAATAATTTTCTTTTCTTTTTTAAAAAGTTATAAGACGGATACTTGAAAGTTACAGTATTTATTACTGTAGGCGTTCTTCCCTCTTTTTTCTTTTTTCTTCATATATCCCATAATCTAGTTAAGATCGACTGCCGTTACCTGAATTTTTGAATACTCTGAACTCGAGACAAAGAATTTGTAAGTATTTATTGGTTAGCTACTAGCTAGTAGTTTAGCATACAAACTTTTTTGAAAACAGTACATAAAAATGATATTATTAAACTTTATAATAAAAAAAATAACATTATAATAATAATAAATTTAATGCGAATAATTTCAACTAAATAATGTTCAAAGTGAATTATTTTAGGCTGAAATTTTTCCATATACGAGTCGAATTCAAGTATAATGTTTAATTAATTACAAATGTTAAAATAAATATTGTTTCCCTAACCTTTTCTCTTATTCTCCAACAACACTAAAAAAAGTTGACTTTTCTGAATGTTATTATCTGAAAGCATATAGCATCTAATTCAACAATCATAGTAAGCACTTTTTTTTATTATATTTGTATTATACCCACAAGTAAAAATTAATAAAAAATAATTTTATTTTTTTAAATATTTTTTAAACTTAATAAAAAATATTCATACTTTTGAGTTGAAAAATATTATATACAAATAATGCTTTTTTCGTATAATAATAAATAAATAATACTTTTTTCATCAATAATTTTTTTAATTTTTTTTTATTATTACTACTATGAAATAATATAAGTAATAATTGATTATATTTTAATTATAGTTTTTATAATTTATTTAAATATTAATAGTTTTGTTTTTCAATTCATACAAATAATAAAAAAATATTCACAAAAACTACATCTATGTAGATTAACTATTTAATAATAAAATTTATTGATTATAAAATTAATATAAAAATAAATAGATTAAAGATGAATTTTTAAGATGAAATGATAGTAATTAATATAGTTCAAACTTGCGACTTGAAATAAGTTTTGTTTGTTTATTAGGCAAGCCATGCTAAAATGAACTAAGTCTAGTGAAATCAACTAATTTATCTTTAACTATAAATAATTTATATTAAATAAATTATTGATATTTTATATTATTATAAAAAAATTAGATAATATCTTAGTATTTTTATTAAAATATATAACTATTTTATAACGTATTTTTTTTTAAATTCAAACGAATAATTATCGTATTATATATTTTTGTATTTTTACCGTGTCCGTATTTTATGCCAAATTTTTGACATATTTTTAAATAAAAATAAACATATTATATTTGTACATACGTTTATTCGAATAAAACCCATCTCGTATTTTGCTAACTATACAAACAATAGCAAAAAAAAATTAAATGAAAGATAAATAATAAATAACAACACTATAACACTTTCTAGCTAGAGGAATGCTAGACAATGCTAGACAGCACACATTTGCATTTTAATTTAAATTTATATTAAGTATAATATAATACGTGTTTAGTAGTTTTGAAAATAAAAAATATTATTTAAATTTTAAAATAATTAATATGAATATAAATATAAATATATGTTAATATTTTTATTTCTTCCCCTCACTTTATGACAATACTTTTCACATCACGTGCATAAAAAAGAGAACTATTTGAGAGACATGTCACTTAATAATTTTTCCAATCCCAAATACAGAAATATAACTGCAATTAGGGACTGAACCAAAAATTACGGTTAGTTTGGGATGCCAAATTAATATATATTTATGCTGTTTATATTATATATCACTATAAATTAGAGAGAAAAAAATTTCTATTTTTTTGAAGGCATAGTTGGCAAGATCCCAACCTAAAAGGCTTGTTTAGTCATCAAACTAGTGGAAAGGGCCAATCGAGAAATTAAGGACGAGATGACATGAACCGGAAAAAAGAAGAAGAAGAAATATTCGAATTAAGAGAGAGCAATAAAGATGAGTCCAATTCCAAAGTAAATACTTACACTTGTGACGGTTGACCTGCAAAGCATAGACAATCGTAACACATGGCAGATGCTTTCAATATAAAATATTATCATTCTTGCGTATGAGATCATGAAGAATAATATAGTTGATAATAATGCCTCCTACATAAGGTGAGCATTTTTTTTTTAGGAAATGGATTATTCTAAGTTTAAATTGAGCTTATTTGAGGTTGATAAAGGTTGATTAAGTTATAAGTCTATAAAAAATAAAAATTGATACAACTAAATTGACTTACACTTTATATGTATTAGTTTTTTTAAAATATTTTTAATTACATTATATAAATATATAATAAATGTTATAAAAATAAATAAAATACAATATTAATTAATATTATACAATATAACAAGTCAGTAAGTCTTAAACAAAACTTAATGGTCTGAGTCTATATTTGATACTTTGAATAGTATTTTAAGATAACTGTAATATTATATTTTTTAATTAAGTTAAGTCTTTTTGTGACACAATAGTATTGTTTGTAACTTTTTTAATTTTAGTTTGAGGATATATCGTGTCTAATATAATTTTCAATAGATAAAAATTACTAAAATATTTATTAAATTCCATAAATTTTATTCAAGTTGTGCTTTGATTTTGAGTTAATTTTTATGTGCAAATTATTTACAAAGTAAAAAAAAAAAAAGTGTTTGTAGGTCTAAAATTGCCAATTTAATTTTTCTTAAATCGATATTGTAAGTTGGCTTGAATATTGATTTTTTAGGTATTATAGGTCGATTAAAGATTTGAAAAATTCAAAACTGCTAAAATAAAGTCGACTTGTAAAATGACTTAATAACCCAACTTATCAAACTTACGCTCACCCCTATTCTTAGAACATCCGTATACTGAAATATTAAAATATGATTAAGTCTAACATCATGAACAATTTGATCGTTAACATACTAAAATATTGAAATATGATCAAGTCTAACACCATGAACAATTTAATCAGTAACATGGTGAAATATTATTCTTGCTCTATGTATCATGTAGCTAAATACGTGCTACTTAATAATTGAGATTGTTAAGCCTTGAACACAAAACCTCTAACTCTAAGACTATATTAGAAGTTGTTGATCGCCAATTCTTTTAAAAACTTAAGCTATTAGAATGAAATTCAATATTATTTTTATATATCAATCACAGCCAAGTCTTCTAACTTGACTGTCCTTTGATTGGCACCAAACTCAGTCAAGTCTTCCAACTCAACTAACCTTTGATCGGTAGCATTATTGTTCCTTTTGTGTTCTAAAATGCTATAACATCACATTTAATAGAGTAAATTTGTAGTGTGATTAAGGATTATAACATTCACTTAATTGTTCTAGTAATAGTGTTAAGAATTATTATTTTTTTCTTTTTTAGTCATAAATTCAAACTGTATTATTTAATTTATAAAAAAAATCAATACACTAAAAGAGATGAAAATTTAGCTATCAACATGTATAGTATACAAGTTTCCTAGCTTAGTCTCAATACAGCATGTTTTAGGAGTTCAAATGAAAATGACAACAAATAGAATATGTTACCTTATACATCACAATATAAAAATGTACATTAATTAATGTAAATATGCAATAGTTTATGTAATGATGTACTCCATATAATCTACATTTTAACATTTTAGGGTCAATTAACTTGTATACAAATATACTTTATAATGTACAGGCTATTTTGGACCTTAATAATTTAGGTATTTTTTGTGAGACTACAAGTATCATGCTTTTCTTCTATTTTAAATGGTGGATGGAATCTATAAAATCTAGAAGCCTACAATTGAATATGGATAAGCTCTTATCTTTCTCCAAATCTATACACAAGAATTAGCCAAATGCAACATTCAATCCAAAAATTAAAACTGCCTAAAATATCTTCAATGAAAAATAAAAGAGCTTAGGTTTCTCTAGTCATGGTGTTAAATGAGATCAGATCAGAAAATGAAGTATCAATACTCATTTGCATATAACAAATGTCAACTCCTGCATATGTTATTATCCTTTTTTACTAATAGTAATATCTGACCTTGCAAAATGCAGACATATGAATTGGAATAATAATAATAATATTGTTTAGTTTCTCATACCATAAAGTCCAAATCTTCTTGTCTCCAATCTATAACCAAAATTATAACATAAAATCAAGTATTCTTGAAGCTAACTACCACCAACCAGGAACCGAAAGTGTCGTTGTTCTTAAAATAATATTTTTAAAAATATCAGACAAGATTCTTATTCTAACAAAGGATGATTCTACATGTAGGATTGACACATTTCCCAGAATCGATCACAATCTTTGAATTGCTCTAAATTAAGCATGCTTAACTACGAAGTTACGAAGAAATGGTTGCAAATATTTTTCTAAACACGAATTGGTGATTAGTCTTAGATGCTCATTGTTTATTGATACGTGATATACGTATACACAAGTTGTTTTATAGCACATGAAAGGTCACAATCAACCAATTCGTAAGAAGCATTTTTCTTATCCAAACAAATATCTAAAACGAACTTTCTCTTTTTTATCCATTATTTGATGTTCCTCAATTTGTTTCTCCTTTTTTCTAGACTATACAATGTAATCCAAACCCTTTGGCCAACCCCTTATAAATAGGAGATGATGTAATTTCATAAACATCAACACAAACAACCAAACCTTCCTAAACTCAAAGTCTTTTGATTATTTGCCTTAAGCTCTTAGCTACCAAGTGATTTCTAATTATAAACTCTATAGCAAGTGCTTAATTTCCCTACTTTCCCTTTGCATATACATTGTAATGGATAGGCTTAGAGATTTGGCATCAGAGAAAGCTGCAGTGATCTTTACCAAAAGCTCATGTTGCATCTGCCATAGTGTCGAGTCGCTTTTTAGGCAACTTGGGGCTAGCCCTGCAATTCATGAGCTAGATCGAAATGCGAATGGAAAAGAGATTGAGAGAGCTTTAAGAGAATTGGGTTGTAATCCTGTTGTTCCAGCTGTGTTTATTGGAGGTAAACTTGTTGGTTCAGCAAAAGATATCATATCTCTTCATGTTGATGGCTCTCTCAAACAAATGCTCAAAGAAGCTAAAGCTATTTGGCTATAGTACTTTTGTTGTATAACAATTATATCCGAGTCTTGTGATCGGTTTATATAAACATATATATGTAACGTACTCCAATACCATCATTTGAAAACACTTGTATTGTGAGCTTAAATGTAAACTTTGTTTCATTAATATATATATGAAACATATATAGTCTCCAATCTCCATATTCTATAGCATTTACAAGTTTTATTATTATTATGAAACAATACTTGTTGTGTTTCGAATATTTGTTTCAAGCCAAATCAGCTTCATGGCAAAACTATATAATTTCATAGGAATATTGAGAAGTAAGAGTCTTAAAAAAGTGTTTGGGACCAGAACAAGCCAATGAATCACCTCTTATTAGGAGGGGAATAACCCAATCACATATACACCCTTTTAAATTGTTATATATTTTAATGTGAGACTTTTGTTTGCCTTTACCTTTACAATCTCTCCCTCAAATAAGTCCACATGGCTTTTCTTCGAAACGTAATGCCCTCCTTTGAACTCAACATGCTCCTTGTTGTTGCCAATATGACAGAGGAGGAATACCACATTCCCTAGAACAACCTTGGGCCCACATTCCGATATCACTACATGATGGATGGCCATGTCTCTAGCATCGCGTCGTTCCAAGTTCATCTGCAAACTTTGTCCAGTCCACTTGAGCCTTCCTTCCCCAGACTCCTTGTCTAGTTCACTTGGGATCACTCCATTTGATTAAGCCTATGAATAGCGTGTAAAGGTCTACTACGTACCTCCTTCGTAATTATCACATAAAGCTCATACATGACACAAGCCCCACATAGGCTTGTGTGCATGTGTTGATAATATTTTAATAATTAGCTCTGATACCAATTGTTGGAAGCACAATAGGCCAAAGAGCCTCCCATAATTGCTATGGAGTTCGAACCCAAAAGGTTAATTTTATTGGGAGGAGTAACCAAAGCACTTATACATCTTTTTTTTATTGTCCTATTCTTTCAATATATAACTCTTATTTGCCTTTACCCTTATAAAAAGAATGTTACTTCACAAAGTTGAACAACAATGGAATAAAGTTTTCATAAATGTTCCATAGTTAAAAATTTATCCAAATCCTTGATCAGATTCTAATGAAATTACATTAGTATGAGGAACTATCCCTTTACCACTATGATCATAGTGGTATAAAATGCTCTTATCATGACATTTGTTTATTTAAATATTGTTTCTAAGTTTTGTGAGAGAACATTTCAGGGTAAGAATCCATCACATGTTTGTGAAATTCCATGCCTGGGACCAAGTGAAAGATTCTTGGAATTTTCTTTCCTTCATAGCTTAAAATTTGAGAAAATTTTCAGGTATGGAAGTTTCACCTGACAAGTGAACTTGATATATATGCTTAGAATACTTATTATCTGGTGAGATATGTGTTATCTATTTCTAAAAATCCCAAAGGCCTCTAGTCTTTCCTCATTATATTTACCCAATAAATAAAAAACGTGAATTATTTGAACCTGCTTTTAGAGAAAAATGAATGTTTTACATTAATAAAAGACTATGTGTAAGAGTTTATAAGAATTATGAATGTCTTTACTTATTGGATTAATCTTTAAGATTTAGAAGATTCGTGATTTTTATAGACTTTTCTATACTTGTGGTAAGATGCATGAGTATGTCTGTACTTTTCTATACTATAATACATAGAAGCATATATAAATATGTCAATGAGTGTATAAACTCACTGTTTTGCATATCTTAGATCCTACTTACATATTATAAGACTCATGTACAGAAAGAAGTTGTTGTTCCTTCATAAAAGTAAGGGAAGCTCACCGCTTGAGAAAATTCACAATGTAGTTTGCAGAGATGGAATCAGAATTGAAAATCAGAGGGATGAAATTAAAATAAAACTTAATTTTCAAAATTGGAAAAATGAGACGGTAATTTCTTAAACATCAACGATAGACATTAGACACTAAATGAGAATTTAAATCTAATTTGTTCACCACATCTATAAAATTAGATTACCATAATAAAAAAGTGAGAAAAAAAAAAATGAATGTAAGACTTTTGCTTTTCTCATCATTCGGTTTAATTCAGGGGCGGATGTACGTAAAGGGCAGGGGCAGAGCTAAAAATTTTCTTTGGGGGGCCTAATTTTTTTATATATAAAATAAAAAATTAGTGGGAGTTATAATAAATTATATTCAATTCAATACTAAATTTTTCATGTCATATTATAATAAAGACATAGAGTTAACACATTATAATTAACTTATAATGAAAATTAAACAAAAATATAACAATTTAATAAATATTAGTATCTTTCATGAATAAAATAAATTTATTAACTAAAAAATCTAAGCAAATAAAAAGCTTAATAAAATACATTAAAATTTATAGACATTAAAACTAAAATAAACATATGAAAATGTAAAAAGTAAAATATAATTTATAATTTTAAGCTTGAGATTATATTTAAAAATATATGTTTATAAACAATATAAGAATGACTAATAATAATAAAAATAATAAAATTTTTATATATAAAAATTTCAAATAAATTCTAAACGATTGTTACAATAAAATGTCAAATAGTATAATATTAGATAAAGTTAAAATTTAGATTGAAATAAAATATAATAAACATAAACTTAAAAAATTTTAATATAAAGCTTATCATATACTTATTTTTTTAATTTTATTTTTATAATGTTGAGTTTAAAAATATTTAAACATTATTTGGATTCTTATATTTAAGAAGAATTTTTTGTAGTATACTACTCTAATTTTATTTTTGTTACTAATAGTTACCAAATATATAAAAAAAAAGTATATATTTAACCACTTTATTTACAATTTATGTCATTTTTATCCACGTATTTGTTAAATATTGTTAATATATACTAAAATATGTACATAAAAATTAGAAATAATATATTACTATAAATAAAATATTTATTTAATGCTAAAAATATACACGTAATTAATTTTCTATAAAAAAGTTGTTGGGGCTGAAGCCCCCCTTAACTCCCACTAAGATCCGCCCCTGCATGAGGGTGAGGAGGGGCACGTGTCCCACATCAATTTTCGATAAATAAAATTTTAGGTATAATATTTATAAAATTATAGACAAATTACATGCACAATTATAACTGTGCCCCACATGGATTCAAAATTTTAGAATTTTAATATATAATAATTCATTACAAACTCAATAATTTACACATATTTTCAGTAAAATAATATACATATAATATATTTTTTTTCCAGTTAAAAATAAATATTAATTGAAAAATATTAAATATTATTTTTTACTGTATAAATGGTATCCTACTGGATATACATCATAAATTTGTCACTGATATATATATATATATATATATATATATATATACACTATTATTATTATGCATGGTAAGCAGTGATGACAAATTATTATTATTATTATTATTATTATTATTATTATTATGAGTTGAGGCTTGAAGAAAGGATTTTTGTCTAAAATAGGCAAATCGTATATAATAGTTTAAAAAAAAACTCATTTAAGTTTTAGTGTAGAAATGGGCAATTTTTGACTTAGAACCTGAAACTTTTAAGTTAACAGGTCTTCCTCTTTCGTCTTCGTCTTCGTCTTCGTCTTTGTCTTCCTCAATTCTCTCTTTGTCTTCCTCTTTGTCTTCCTCAATTCTCTCTTCGTCTTCCTCTTTCTCGTCCTCGACATTGAACAAAATTTGATAAAATCAAGGTCTGAAGTAAAATGTCAGTAGACTTTGTATTTGACATTTTGTTCAAGAGAGTTACATATGTTCAAAGTAAAATCAACAAACGTTTTCATAGCTAAAAAATACCAAGATATAAAAAATAGCAAGATATAAGGGTATTAAAGGCAGTCCTAAGCTGGCTAAATTGAGAAGGGAGAGAATTCAAAGCTTGGTGAACAAGGAATTGATCAGGAATGGGTACATCTACATATGATATCTAGTTTCATTTTCAATTATTAAGAAATAAAAAAATACCAAGATATAAAAAATAGCAAGAAGTGGTAGTCCATATACATACGAATATGAATGAAGAACTAGAAATGGAGTTTTCTGATCAGCAGCAGTGATAGTAGAACTTCAGCTACAAATGGGTACATTTCAGGAACTTTCAGATACGTAAAAAAATAAAGCAAAGTTCCTTCCTCAATAAGAAAATTTGACTAAAAAATATGTTTATCGTTTTAAAAAAATCCTAAAAGTTTTAATATGATATCTAGTTTCATTTCAAAATATGAAGAAATCAGAAAAAATCAAGATATAACAAGATATACTGAAATATACCGAAATATATCTCAGATATACCTTAAATATACCTCAAATAGACCAAGATATACTAAGATATACCTCAGATATACCGAGATATTACAAGATATACTGAGATATACCTCAGATATATCGAGATATACCAGATATACCACAGATATACCAGATATATTAGAGATATACCAGATATATCAGAGATATACCGCAGATATACTACAGATATATCAAAGATATACCAGATATACCACAGATATACCAGATATACCAAATATATTAGAGATATACCAGATATACCACAGATATACCATATATTAGAGATATACCAGATATACCACAGATATATCAGATATATTAGAGATATACCAGAGATATACCAGATATATCAGAGATATACCACTGATATACCAGATATATCAGAGATATATCACTGATATACTAAATATACTAGAGATATACCACAGATATACCAGATATATCAGAGATATACCAGATATACTACAGATATACCAGAAATATACCACAGATATACCAGAGATATACCAGAGATATACCACAGATATACCAGATATATTAGAGATATACCACAGATATACCAGATATATTAGAGATATACCACAGATATACCAGATATACCACAGATATACCATATATATCAGCTTGAAGATGATGATGAACAGTGCAATGCTGGTTAAATTTGATTAGCACCAACTCGTGGAATAAATGTGAGGTGTTATTTCTGTTAGATTGCCCACGTGTTCTCTGATTGTAATCAGGCTATAATTGGCTGAAATTAGTTTGTATTTTTCTGTTAGTTGTAACCAAGTTATTATTTCTTTGTTAACAAGCTATAATTGGCTGAAGAAAAAGGAAGAGGAAAAGGAAGAGGAAGAGGAAGAAGAAGAAGAAGTTGAAGAAAGAAAAAGATGAAGAAGATGAAGATGAAGATGAAGAAGATGAAGATGAAGATGAAGAAAGTGGAAGATGACGAAGATGAAGAAAAAGGAAGAGAAAGAGGAATAACCGGCAACTTGTTGAGGGAGGAAAATATTGTCTCTTTTTAAAATTTAACATAAAATAATCTTTTTTTAAACTATAATATAAAATTTGGCCATTTTAGACAAAATCCCTTGAAGAAATGTATTCGGTGAACAAGTAAAAATTACTATACTAAAGAATTGGGGTGACTTGTGAGAGATAACAAGTTCAAAGTGATATATGGGCAGTCGAGAGGAGGCCAAATGCTTTTTTCTATTGATAAGAAATATCAAAACTTATATTTACGGTTAAAATATGCAAATTGAACGAAATTATTGGAAAATTAAGGTTAGTCATGAATAACTTTGTCCAAAGTAGTCTAGGTTAGGATTATTTCCAATAGTTTAACATAGTTATACACCCGTGTAACAATGTTATATGTGTGTTGTTTTCTTAAAAACTACATTGCAAAATAAATCTAACCTAAAATAAGCTATGGATTTTCACAAATGTCAAGCCTATACTAGGCAGTTACCGATAACAGTAAGAGCAAGTGTTCTTCTTAAACATAATTTGCTAGCATTTTCATAACCATCAATGCATTTGTTTAAGACCCTATGAAATGCATAATTATAAAAGAAATAGGATAAAAAAAAAACATAAAGAATCACATCCATTTATAAAAAGGAAAAGAGTATTTGTCAAAAGTTGAGATAATTAGATATCTCAATTTTTGTTGGCAAGACATGATTAGGTGTTACAAGTGGGGTTAATTGTTTCATCCAATTGCATTTTGCCACGAGATAAGAATACTCTTCAAGATGAAAATATTTAATTAAAAAAAATGCAAGATTATGAAAATTTTAATATATCCCACCATAATTCAAATTCAGTGTCCTTCGTTAAAAAAACCACAAATATTATGATAATTAAAGCGGGGAAGGAATTAGGGCCGGCACAACTCTTAGGCCATCTAGGTAATCGCCTAAGGCCTGATTTAAGATTTAAGAAGGGCTTTGATTTAAAATGTCTCTTTTAAATTTATTTATTTTAAAAATATATTATTTATTTTTATTAAAGTTAAGTTTAGTATAATATATTTGTACAAAGGGTATTCATAAATAACACGCACATATCACCTCATATGAAATATAAATTAATAAATAATAAAATTATGCTTCTAGTTAAACCCGACTTTATGTCGCTTTGAATATAAGACACCCTCTTTATATTAATTAAATTTATATCTATTATATTAACTTGCATAAAATATTTTTATTTTTAGTTATTTTTAATTAATAAAAATATTCAATGATCTCTATCATAATTATTTGTTACTATTTATCTACAATAAATAATGTGTGTATTATCATGCATAAAATAAATTATTCTAGGTAGGTGAAAGCATAAGATGACACAACAAGTTTATAATTAAATTACGTAGAAGTCATTTCCTATAACACATTTAAGAATATATGATTATTCACTATTTTTCTTTCATATATCAACATAAATATATTAAATCTTAAAAAAGTATACTCATTTAAACATATATGATTATTCGATATTGTAATAATTAATCATTTTTTAAAGTAAAGGTATTGAAAAAAAAATCATCATCTAAATTAAGTTTATAATTTATTTTAGCTATTCAAATTGTAAAGAAGATAAAAACTTGTTTTATGGTGTATATAAAATAAATTTTATTCATTATTTTAAATTTATTAATATTTACTATTTAGTACTAACTATGTTCCTAAGAAATATTTAGTCATATTTTATAAAAAGTATGAAACATTTATTATTTCAATTATATATATATATATATATATATATATATATATATATTGAAAAATGTAAGTTTCATTTATTTAATATAAAAGTATATCAACAATTTCTAAATTAAAATATCAAAAATACATATCTTTAGAACCATAAAACAGCTCTATATTACAAGAAATAAATTTTTTTAGCATTCTTCTTTAGTTCTTTCTGGCCTCCTTCTAAGCTTTAGCTTTTCAAATTGATAATATTGTAAGGTTTATTTTGTATTGGCAATTTTTGTGGACAAAATGTTTGATTGTAATCTAGAGTAAGAGTTCACCGTTTAATCAGACGATACATGATGATGGAGTCACCAAGCTTGCAATGCCAATATGACAGGTAAAATATTCTATCATGCATACATCTTCACACATTTGTGCACTACACTTAGTATGGATCGTAACGAAAAATAAATTGTGCACATGTTGGTCGATCGATCGAGTGTATAGTTCGATCGATCGAGTGTGGAACGACACCGATCTAGGTGCTCTCGGGTTGAGCTAGATCGATCGATCAATCTGGTCGATCGATCGAAAATTAGATCGATCGATCGAGCCAGTTTTTCACTTCTACTAGAACTCTTTTTTAATTCGACCCATGTGTTACTTTTACCAATTTGACTCATTTAATGAGAAAGCAGAATTCTAGTATGAGTAGAAGTGTTAAGAAAGTAGAATCCTTGTGTGAATAAAAGTGTTGTGAAAATAGAGTCCTTATTTGCGTAGAATTGTTTTAAAAGTGGAATCCTTGTATGAGTAGAATTCTTGTGAAAGCAAAATCCTGAATTGAGTAGAATTGTGGAATCCTTGTATGAGTAGAATTCTTGTGAGAAATAAATCCTGATATGAATAGAATCATTGTATGAGTAGAATTCTTTTGAGAACTAAATCCTGATATGAGTAGAGTTATAGTCAATTGCAAATCCTATTTGAAGTAAACTTGGACTCTATTTAAGGGAGACTAGTTTGTGCATAAAAAACATACATTGATCTAATATTTTTATATCTGATTTGTGCTTTTAACTTCTTCTATTCATCTTTCATGATATTGAGCTTTATATGATTGTTCTAGATTTTGCTAGCTGATTTAGATTTTACATCGTATGCTGTTGAATCTGCTAGTTAGGATTGTTCATTGTTTAAATCCGCTCTAGAACACACTTTGCACTTGTGTTATTGTGCTAACGTTTCAGGTGAGGTGTTCGGTATTTCGTGTGACTCGAAATTACCGAAGGTGACGGGTTCGATTGATCTTGTGTGACTCAAGTAGATCGGAATGTTGGTCTGGATCCAGACATCTAGCTATTGGAGGCTGTGAAAGGAGCGACGGCTCGTAAGTAAATTACAGAAAGGGGGATCTATCTGCGACGGGTAGTTCTGGACTCTATGGTTGTAATTGAACATTGATTTTCATAGTTGATAGTTAGGTGGACCGGTGGTTTTCCTCTTAGGTCATTATTGTGGCCTAGGTTGTTTCCACCTAAAAATATCGTGTGTTGTTTATTATTCCGCATTTATCTTTACACGCGATTGCATGTCTGGCCATTGTAATTAGATTACACATTTAATATTTGTTAAAAATTGAAAATAACATATTCACCCCCCTCTAGGCTTATTTGATCCGTGATTAAAAACTTTCAAATATGATAAATTTTTAATAAAATTTGATATTTGAAATCTTAAGATCTCTAATTTGTGAACCGTAACGAAACTCAAAATAATATTAAATCTATTTTTAAATTTAAGAAAAAAACTTGCCAAAATATACCAAAAGCCACCATAAATCAGATTTAGGTGAAGAAAATATCATACTAGATTTAAATTTATGTAGAGCGAAATAAATCACCAAATAAATTTTTGTGATATTTATTCAAAGTGGAGATAAAAATAAATGTGAGAAATTTGGGACTTAAATCCTTATTTCTACTAGAAAGGTAGTAAAAAAGGAAAGATAAAGAAAGTAGTTAATAGCATAAGATAAAGATGAATAATAGTGAAGTGAATTTGAATGTGAAAATAAATGAGAAAATAAATCAAAAGGTAAAGCTAATATGATGATAGAGAAAAATAGATCTAAAAGATGAGAAAAAAAAGGTAAAAGACAAAGCCCTAAAAGACTCTCAAAATGGCGTCCTCATGCAACTTCTTATTGTTTGTTAAAAATAAAATAATAGTTAATATAATTTGAATAAAAATTTAATATGTTTGTATTTTTGAGTCAAATTTTTTTGTATTATTTTTGGTGTATATAATTAATATGCAATAAACACGTAGAAAAAAAAGTTAAAAAAGTGAATTTTTTTGTACCCATGTTTGCGAACAATTATTAGCACATTACTAAAATAATACAAATAATTTTTATCCTGTATTTATATTTAATGTATAAAAGACCCCATAACCTGGAATCCTCAATTGCTAGGGCCGGGAAGGAATCCTGCAATCTTGTGACTGGAAGTTAAAGAAATCGAAGCAATCGAAAGTCTTGTATATGATTCACAATCTTTCTTCACAAGGAATCAAACATGTGATTTTGAGTATCTCTTTTAAATTGAGAATCCATATGCGAATTTTCCCACTTTAAATTGTGCCACAAGAGAGAACTATTCTTCTTTGCATAAAATCAGCAAAGATGAAGAAATGGTATATAGACTATACACGTCTCTCCAAAGTCGACTGAATCTATTACCAGTGATCATATATTCTTTCTTTTCCAGCCATCTTGGGGCCACTAGAATGAGTCCACATATGATTAGCTTCGTGAATTGGGTCTCGGGCATCACTAGTCGTCTTATTTTGAAATATCTTACATAGGCTACAGGGTGCAAAAGTTTAAAAAATGTTTAAAAGATTATCAATGTTTAGAAATAGGATAATTAAAACCAGTTATCTGTTGAACAATTGGGCATGAATTATTGTCAATTTTGGTAGTTTCAAAAAAATTTAGTTGATTTGATCAATTTTATAGGGATCTGAACTTGAAACCATCGTTAATATAAACTGTGATTTTGGTCTGGTTAGTAAAGTTGGGATCGTTTTGGTTATTTATGAGTCATAAATGGTCAATTTTGTTGCAAAATAAAGTTAACAGTATCGCAAATTACGGAAAAGGCATCAAAATTCTTCTAATTATAAATAAAGAGCATAATATTAACTTTTGTTGGAATATTAGAAATTCAATAACTATTAAAAAGGTACTAAAAATTCAAAACCTTTAAAATTATCATAAATTTACCCATGTGGCATGCAAACCATGTGGACAAAATAATGATAATTTTAGAAATTTTAGACTTTTAGTGCCATTTTTAATAGTTATTGGACTTCCAACCAAAAATTAATAGACTTTTATACTTTTTAGTTATAGTTAGTGGACTTTTGTGCCCTTTAATTATAATTAGTGGACTTTTAATGCCTTTTATCCTGCAAATTATATTGCCATCGTCAACTTAAAATAAAATAAAAAAAATGTTGTCTAGTTGGATAGTAGTGGCCGATGGCTGATGGGAACAAGGAGTAGATGAATAACAATAGGGTTTACGGTGGGTAACGAAGAGATTATTGGTGCTTTAAATATATGAGGTGATGGCAACTTTAGAGGATTAGGGAAAAATAATCGGCTAATGTACTCTCCTTCGAAGGGGATTTTATATTTGTCAACTTTGCCATCTATTTAGACATTTTTAAACTTTGGTATTTTAAGGAGCTTAGACAAAATCTCAAAATCAAGTATACTTAAGTCCTATGTTTTGCTCAATAGCTTGGTGGTAAAAGTGTTGCTAAATATTCTCTTAAAAGTAGGTTTGAGTCCCCCTTCTCACATTTTAGAATAGTTACTAGTGAGTGTGTGTATCCTAAAATAGTTGTATACATTAAAAAAAAAAAATCCTATAGTTTTTAAGAGTAATCTTCATCATTTTGGTTAAGTAATGTATGTGGCATAAAATATGTTTTGGCAAGTACTAGTTAAGCCTATTACAAACACTAGAGTTTTTTTTTATCTTAGAAAGTTTCTTTTTAATATTTTCTTTTGGGATAACAGAGATTAATTGCTTTTTAAATTTGAGCATCAAACTAACAGCACAATCTCATATGAATGTTCACATTCAAAGAAAGCAGTCCACCCTCCTCTATTCCTATAAATACTCTATACCAAGAGAGCTCAAGCACTTCAAAACAACCTAGCTAAAACACCAATTCTTCTTTTACTCAATCCTCCAACTCAGTAATTGAACCATTGGATCGAATTTAGCTTGAATTCGATCCAATGGTATAGAAATTACAAGTAAAAGTATAAGGATATATACAAACCAAGCTAGCACTGCTTTTCTTTAGGCATATATAATATATATATTTAACTTGACATGGACAAGGTAAGAAGATTGACCTCAGAGAAGGGTGTAGTGATTTTTAGCAAGAGTTCTTGTTGCTTATCTTATGCAGTTAAGATTTTATTTCAAGAGCTTAAAGTGATCCCTATGGTTCATGAAATTGATCAAGACCCGGACGGCTGGGAAATTGAGATGGCTCTTACAAGGCTGGGTTGTAACACTCCAGTCCCGGCCGTGTTCATTGATGGAAAGCTTGTTGGATCCACAAATGAAGTCATGTCCCTTCATCTAAGTGGAAATCTCAATCCTTTGCTCAAGCCTTATCAGTCTATCAATTAATTAGATAATAACTACTATATTCTACAATATTGTGTGAAAAAAATAAATTGGCTCAAGTAAGTTGTGTAGTAGTCATGAGCTTTGTGTTGAAAATTCCATGTATTGTTTTCTGTTAAGTATCCCTAGCATTTTATTAACTTGTAATTTGCTTCCCATTCTTGATGAAATTAGATTTCTAAAATTTGGGTTGTGTCTTGTTTGTTGTTTGAACGAATCTATCATTGGATAAATATAGCAGCAAATTAGTTATATGGTTAGAATGAATATTCTTATATGTTAACTTTTTTTTTTTTTTTTTTGGAACTCAGGTTCAATAAATTAACATTTTGAGTTAGAACCCAGTCTAATGTAGTTGTCATAATGAATACTACTGTATATCATAATTACAACTGACATTATAATTTTTTATTATTTATATAAATTCAACTGTATTTAATAAAAATGTTATGCCACATCATTAGTAGTTCATTTAAAAAATATATATATAGTATCAGTACCATCTCTTGACGGTTGGGATTTAAAAAAAAATAAGATAAAAAAATGAGAGAAATTTATTGTACTGAATTTTAACCCTTGAAAACTGATGATGTAAAAACTTACGTAATATATTGTCTCATGATTCTATCCATATATATATATATGCTAGAAGTTGTTTAGATATCAATTTTTTAAAAAGTTTAAGCTGTTGGGAGATAAGCCAATAATCTTTTATACATCTATCATTCCTCCATAAATGTTGGCTTTATGCATTATACTGGTCAAATATTTGCAATCAATAATTAGAATTATTAGACATTGAATATAGAATCTCTACCTACGATATCATTGTATAAATTATTAAGAAATTAATTTTTTTAAAAGTTAAAACTATTAAAAAGAATATTAATATTATTTTTATATATCTAGTGTGTATATATATATACTTTCTTAGGACTATATAGAGTATTGGATTATAAATACTGCACCATCTCTTATATGAACCATTTATTAATTACAAATAGAATCACTTTTTTTGAACTGTTAGGTGAATAATCACTGTGACATTTCCTTTAGTATGAGGCCAAATTATTGTTTACAGCTATAAATTGAAGACACTTTCAATTTTTAATTAAAGAGTGTTTCTGATCAAACTGTACCAAAAAGTAATTTAACTCTGCCAGACTGCAACATAGTACTGACAGGTATTACAAGCAAGAAAGCTATAAAGTGTTTTTTTTTTTTTTTACACGTAGGATACTAAAGAAAGAGTGTTTAAACATTATTTGACTACGAAATAAAAAAGATTGATAAATTTCAAAGACATTTCAAGTAGAAGAGGAATAATTAGAAATATTTACACTCAAGAGATCTCAATTGTCTTTTTATAGGTGTCTTCACTCCTGGATTCTTCAGCTTTATATGAGATAAAGAAAGGTATTACATTCTTTTCCCTTTTGGCCTTTGGTTGGTTTTCTTATTATTCTCATGATGTGTTGTTTGCTTCCTTCCAACTATGGTCTATTTTCTGGTACACCACAAATCTAAAGGTTGGTCCCCTTCACTCTATTCTTTCACTTACAAGTGGTACCACTGATTAAATTGTCAATTAAATAATGCTTCGAGTTCGACATTCGTATTTGGTTTCAATTGCCAATTGTTTTATAGTAAAGTGATCAAAGTATGACATATTTAAAGAGATTTTTAGGTTCGAATCTCTAAGGTATTTTTTTTTTTTGGTAAAAATGTTTTTTTTGTTTGTTCCAACTTTTAGTTGACCTAAGTGATAATATACTGAGGAAAAGAATAAATAAATGAAAATAGTATGTACAGGAAAAGTTAGAAAAGAATAAACAAATCATTTGGTGGTAAAATGAACTAAATTAAGAATCAAATAATGCAATAACGGTGGGTGGATTTTGTAGATCAGTCACTGTCCATCTTAATCAATAATGTGCATTACCGAACAAAATACAAATAATTAACCATGAAAATAGCCTAAATAGCATGGGATATTAATTGTTTCAATTATGTGAGTATTCATACTTGTATTGAAACTGGTCTAGACATATATTAATTAACATATTTCAGCCATTTTTTGAAAGAAAAAAAAAACGGCTATAATTGGCTCTAAAAACATCAAATTTCCAATAATTTTATATTGCCAAGTACAAACCTTTGAACTTCCTAAAGTAGTCTATGTGCATCTTCTTAGAGCCAAATACTTGAGAAGGATTTGTAGCTTTTTTTTTTTTATAGCATGAGTTATATAATTAATGTATAATTAATATTTGTCTATCTATAATAGAATTCTAGATTGTATATGATTCTAGTTTAGTTAGGAGTCTTGTAATTTATTTTTTATATATACCTATATTGTGAGGTAAAAATTAATGAAAAATATTTCATTCACGTAATATTTAACTTGGTATCATAGCTAAAAAAAATCCTCAAAAATCACCAATTTTTACACTGCTTGTCATCCCTGCCGCTGCCATCTCAGTTCAGCAACAGCCGCCTTCACCCACTGCCTACTAGCGCCGTTCTCTAGTAGTCATCCCTGCCGTTGCCAGTTGTCTCCCTCGGTTGTCGCATTCGATTTGGTCTGACACTGCCTCACCAGTTCGCACACCAGCTCCATCTTTGGTCAGATCTGTCGATCTCCATGTGCACCGTGCCGCTCTATCATCATCAACTCCTCTGTTCGCCGCTCTATCATCAGCTCCTGTCTCGTGTCGATCTTCCTTTGTTTCTATCAGCACCACCGTCCGCCAGATTCCAGTTTCTAGTTTGGTATCTGCCTCCAAACCCTAAGATACCAAACCCCACAGCCCAAACCCTAACAGCCTAACCCCAAGCTCAACATTCCAAAAAAAGAGCCCACAGCACATAGTCCAAGGCCCAATTTTCAGCCCAATCAAGGCCCAAATTACAACCCAGTCATCAGTACAGTCAGCACCTACACACAAAAAAAGGGTAGCATTTTTTTTTTCGCTGCACATTATTATTGTCTCTTTCAATGGAAGATTCGAAAAAAAAATTAAGATTTTAAGACCAATGAAATATTTAGCCTAGCTATTCAAGTAAGGTCATCAATACCAGATTTCTATGGAGTAGTTAGACAAGATCATCATACGACATGTGCAGGTAACCATACAGCTTCTATAGCTGGTCGTGGTAAGAGTTTTAAACGTTTCTCACTTTGTTGGATCTGATACTTGGATTATTGATTCTAGTGCATCTGATCATATGACTTATGTTAAATCTTATTTTACTGACTTGTCTTTCCCACCAGTGTCTTATATTACAAATGCTAATGGTGAAACTTTTCTTGTGTTAGGGATGGGGCCAGTTTGTATTACCCCAACTTTACAGCTCCAAAATGTTTATATGTACCAGATTTATCTCATCACTTAATATTTGTCCCACTGTTGAATGTTGAGTCTAAATGTTCTGTAACCTTTTATCATATGTATATGATTTTTCAAGATCTTCTTACCAGGAAAATAATTGATCGGGGGTATATGAAGAACAGATTGTTTCATCTGGATCAGTATTACGTAGGGGAGAAACAAGGATCACAGTCCTGCATTGCTTTGACTTCGAGTTCTGACCAGCTAAGTAAAATTTGGTTATAACATCGTCGCTTAGGGCATCCGTCTTTTAGTCTTATGAAAAAACCTAGGCCTACTCTGTTTATTGGTGTGAGTGAATCTGTTTTACGTTGTGAGACATGTGTCTTGGCCAAGAGTCATCGTCCTATTTATTCTCCAAGTATTTTTAATAGAAGTATTATTTCTTTTGAATTAATTCATTCTGATGTTTGAGGACCATCTAGAAAGCCTACTTTATCATGTATGAGGTATTTTATGTCGTTTATTGATGATTGTACAAGATTATCATGGGTTGCTCTTCTTAAAAACAAATATGAAGTTTTTTAAGCCTTTTAAAATTTTTGTGCTCGTGTTCAAGCCCAATATAATAGCACTATTAGAGTCATATATTTTGACAATAAAGGAAAATATGTTAATCGTATTTTTTAAGATTTTTTCCAAACACATGGGATTGTTCACCAAACTACTTGCCCACAAACACCATAACAAAATGGGGTGTTCGAAAGAAAAAATCGTCACTTACTTGATATAGCTCGTGCACTCCTATTTAGTGCTCATATTTCAAAATATCTTTGGGGCGATATGTACAAGCTTTCGCTCATCTCATCAATCGTCTCCCATCTAGTGTCATTTATGGACAAATCTCATTTGAGATTCTCGCATCTCATGTATCTCTGTCATTATTTTATAATCTTTCTGCCCGTGTATTTAATTGTGTTGCTTTTGTACATGTTCCTAAAAATTAGAGGTCTAAATTAGATGTCCGGACAATTAAGTGTATGTTTGTTGATTATGGAGGTTATCAGAAAGGGTACAAGTGATACCATCCACCTACTAGAAAGTATTATGTCACTATAGATGTCACATTCTTTGAAGATATGAGCTATTTTTTCTCAAATTTTACTACTCTTAAGGGAGAGAATTCATATTTTGAAGAGCTGTATCATGGTGAGGGGGAGGAATTAGAAGGAATTGAGAAAGTAACGCATTCAAAAGATATTTCGATGGGTCCAGTTAAGGTTCTTATCCCATTGAATCCAGTAGTCGAAGAAGCAAATGCTTCAAGTATCCAAACACTAGTTCCGATCACTGAAAATGAAAATGAAGACACAATTGTTCCCTTAGGCATCACTCTTACCCCTAATCAACACCTCTCTGGTACTAATGGTCACTCATCTGAGGTATGTACATCCACTGATACTAATAGCATTGAGTCTAGTGTTGGACAATATGTGTTACCAAATAGGTCTACTCGGGTCAACAAGCCAAAATGTATGAACCAAATATTCATGTAAAATCAAAATATCCAGTAACCAATCTTACAAAAGTAATACAGATAAAAGGTTGACATCAGGTTATTTTACTTTTGTGGGAGGTAATTTTGTTACATGGAAAAGTAAGAAGCAAAAAGTTGTGGCGCGATCCAATGCTAAGGTTGAGTATAGAGTTATGGCTTATGAGGTATGTGAATTGCTGTGGATAAGAAATTTGCAATCTGATTTGGGTTTCGAACCCAAAACTACTATGAAGTTGTATTGCGACAATCGGACAGCCATTGATATATCACAAAATTCAATACAACATGATCGCATTAAGCATGTAGAGGTTGATCGTCACTTTATAAAAGAAAAGCTAGATGTCAAACTAATCAGCTTCCCTTTTGTTCCCACTGGAAAGCAACTTGTAGATATGCTCACCAAAGGAGTTTTCAGGAAGGTGTTTTATGACTCACTAAGCAAGTTAGGCATGACTGATATGTATGCTCTAACTTAAAGAGGAGTATTAGTGTGAGTCGTGTAATTAATGTATAATTAATACTTGTCTATTTGTAATAGAACTCTAACTTGTACCTGATTCTAGTTTAATCAAAAGTTTTGTAATTTATTTTCTATATATATCTCTACTGTGAGGTAATAATTAATGAAAAATATTTCATTCATGTAATAGTTAACTTCTTTTTTTTCATTAATAATTTTTATTAGAATATGTAGCTTTGTTCTGTATAAAGAATATTGACAAGTATTAGTTTGGTCATGAATAGTTGAATACTGAGTATAGCATTGTGGATATTCTTAGTGATAGTCTCTTTGTATATTTTCACATCCTTTTTCTTTTTTTCTTCTTGGAATTGGATTCCTTCCATCTAGGCATCTACACCGCCTTTGACGAAAAAAGTTGTTAACGTTGGGTTGTTAGTGTTTTGTTTTGGTATAAATTTAAATATGTAGTTTAATATAAAGGAACATAGATAAATACAAAGTACTTGAGGTATTATTGGTTATTTATATAATATAATGTTAAATTAATATTATATTTTATTGAATTAAAATATCTTATAATTATTTATAAAAAAGTAACAAATAATTTCTCCAATTTGTTAGGCAAAGAGGGAGGCAGGGTTCATTTAATTAACTTTGCATCAATTGCATGCAGAATCCAATCCATGAATCGATAAAGTTGGGGTACAGTTGTGGTCTGTTCATTAATTTAAGGGCTGCGAATCACTTGTCTGCTTGATTGAAGAGGAATGCTTACTATATACAATTATGATGTGATGTGTGCGAATATAACTTATTCTTTGTTATTAATGTGTCAATATAACTTAAGAATTTTAGAATTCAAGAATTTCAAAAAAAAAAAAAAAAAAAACAGAGATTTTAAAATTTTCCAAGATAACTTTCATTTTAGCTAATTTTAGGAAACAAAAAATTATCTTTAGAAATTTATTAAAATATATATATATAATATATACTTAACTTGAAAATTGAAAATTGTTCTTAAAAATTGTTTCCAAACCTTATAAAAAAAAACAGTTTTCAATAGTTTTAAAAAATATGGAGCTTGTTTGGCCATTATTTTAGAAAAAAATTTTGAAAAACAAAAAACAAGTTAAAAACATACTATGTGGCCAAATTGTTATAAAAATTATTTTCATATTGAATTTCTATTTCAAGTTTTATAAATTATGATATTTTAAAATGTTATACTCAGGGACGTAACTAGAATTTTTTTTTAGGAGGGCTAATTTATATTAAAATAAAATTTTTAATTTTTTTATTTATAATATTAAGATTTATAGTTAATATTAAAAAAATAATATAAATTTTAAAAATAAAAAAAAATTATTTAAGTTGTGCCCGACGACGCTTTAGAGCATAAAATTCATCGATTATTAATTTAGATTCAATTTTTTCTGCAAATTTCAACAAGTAGTTTTTGAGATCGCTTACTTTTTTGGTTAGTAGCCTCAATAGAAGTATCTTGGTTGATTGTTGGTCATCTATTTTCTTAAAGAATAAATGAAGAGTTTTAAATGATTTAGAATTTTTGTGATGTTTATCTATTATAACCTAAAAAAAAAATATTTAATGTAAATTAAAGTATACAAATTAAAAATTACAAATTTAAATAGACCTAACAACAATTAAACAAAAAATTAAAATAATTAAAGAATTAAAGAATCAATAAATAAGTTATATGCCTAATTATTTTTTACCTATTAATAGTAATTGATATTATATAAATTTAAAATAAATTTTATGTTCTAATATAACAATGATATAATATATATTTTGAAATAAAGAGCTCTAATTAATAATTTAAAGAAGAAAAAAAAACATATTTAATAAAATAATGGTAAATTGTTATAAAAAAAAAGTGTTAAATATATATAAACTTATACTTAAATATATACTTAAATTAATAATTAAACAATATTTACTAATTAAAAAGTTTAAAAATTATAATTTTGAGGAGTATATAATACATAATTATTGATATGAGTGTAAATTAAAACATATATATTTTAAATATTTAATATTTTTATTTTTAAAGAAAAAAATATAATTATAATATAATATATTAAATTATATTTATATTATTAATATTAATTAAAAAAATTAAAAAAAAAAAAAAAAAGGCTGTCCGGGCTCAAGCCCGGTACAGCCCACGATTGGGTACGTCATTGGTTATACTAATACTATGTTTTTATATACATATAATACATAGTGCAATACATTTTAGGTAATAAAATTTTGAATTTTGAATTTTGAATAATTAGATTGAATTTTCTTTATTATATTTTTTATTTACTTAACAACAACAAAAAATACAAAATAATATCCATGTTATAAAACCAATATTAACTTAATATTGTAAATATTATGTTTATTTTTATTTTTATTAAACTAAATATATTGTAGAATAAATATTAAAAAAAAATTGTAGTTTAACTTTGAAAAAACTGATACTTCCTCATAACTGGTAGTTATTATTTGAAGTTACTGTGGAGTGATTATGGTTATTAGCATAATTGCCCTTTTTCCATCCATAGGAACAATTAAGCAAGCTTAATATTATGAGTAATTTTTGAGACTTAATTATCTGATGCTAATATTTTAGAGAATTTAATTGCATAACTTAATACCTCTCCCTGTATATATGTTTTTTTTGTCTGTTCAAAAATGTAATATACATATTATATTTTTTATGAAATTAAAAATAAAATTATGGAAATAATTATGTTACATAAAGATAGGAGTGTTTTTTGAATTTAACATTGATGATGAATATGTCCGAGACATAACAACGTTACTAAATTTGGGGCACGTGCTCCATTATATGTCTTTTTATATAACTTATATTCACATAATTATTATTAAGATTTAAATAATAAATTTTTTATATTTTTAAATAAAATTTATATCATATATGTATTTTTTTAAAGTACAAAAAATTTATGCATAATAAATTAAATATGAAAAATATTTCTTATTTAAATTGTTCAATTTTTAATGTCAAATAAATTCTATTATTTAATAAACTGTTTCTAAAATATATAATGTTATCATAAAAATAACTAATTAAACTATTGTATATTATTTTAAATTGTACGATAAAAAATCTTGAACTAATAGTCATATATATATCGATTTTTAATGTGACAAAGAATGATCTAGTAGAAGAAAGAATGATCTAGTAGAAGAAGAAAGCTAGAAAAACATAAATTGGTACTCATATTAATTATAGTGTGACATGTAATCAAATAATTTTAAAAAAAAAAAAGTTATTCACTTTTAAAGAAAATTTAGACACATGTCAAATTATAATTAATATGGATACAAATGTAAATACACATTTATGATATCGTATCATTTTTCTTTGGTAAAAGATAAACCAACTTAATCATATATAGAGAACAAATAAAGTTCATAAGATATGATATTTTTTTCTTATACAATTAAAAATATATCATTTAACATCAATTACAAGACAACATTATCAAACAAAATAAGAAAAATATATAAAAAAAAAAAATTATCAAACAAAATAAAAAATATTAGAAAATAAAAAAATTAAATATAATTTTTTTTTTTTACTTCTCTGATAATTTTTTGACATCAACTCTTAAATAATTTTACCAAATAAAAAAACTCAAACAAAATAAATGTTATTTTTAATAAAAAAAATTCACAATTTATCCTTAAAAAAATGCATACTATTCAAATAATCATAAAAGTACGTAATTTTTTAAAAAAATGACAATAAAAATTATTTTAAAACTCAATTATCTCGTAAAATTCTTATTTTTTATATATATAAAAAAAAAGCTTATTGTACTCAAGGTAATATAATACTTTATTTTTTTATTTTTATAAATTAAATATAATAATTATTTTAAATTAGTATAATTTAATTACGTTATTATTATATGATACTTAATATATATAATAATTTAATACATATAATACAATTTAAAGAAATACTACCTATTCACCAATATGCTTTGTTAGATTATATAGATTATTTACTAATTTTTTTTAATTATCTATTTTTTATTTTAAATAAAATATAAATATTAAATATAAATAAATAAATAAAATATAGATAATAGAATTAAGGGAAAGTAACAAGTAACAACGTTACAAAAAAATAAAATAAAAGAAATTTAGAAGCTTCGAGAGGTTCAAGAAAAAACTGTACAATCCAAATACTTGTAGTAATGATGCAATTCAATTATATTTATTAAAAAAAAAACCGACAACAACGCATGTTTTAAGTTATGCCATTTCATTTTAATGTTCTCCCCATTTTTAAGTTGTTTTCAGAAATGGTGAAAACAAGTATTACTTGTCTTTTTACTTTAATTTTTTTTTTTAAAGAACATATTATCTTAAAAAATAATAAGCCAAATATATTAACTTATTTTTAAAAACAGCTTTTTGTTTTTAAAATAAAAAAAAAAACCGTTTTTAAATTACTAGACCAATCTGGCTTATATTTAAAAAAAAAAACTTTTATTCATGAAAACTTTATATATATATTGTAAGAATTTTTCTATGACTTCAATTTTTTAAAAAATTATTTTTAAAATTTTGAAAATATTTTATTTTTTGTAAATTTAAAAAAAAATCTATTTTTATAAATTATAGAAAACTTTCTATTTATTAGAAATTTTGAAAACTTTAAATTTTTAAAAATTTGGAAAATTTTTAGATAACTTTATATTTTTACAAATTTTAAGAAACTTTTTATTTTAAAATTTTTAGGAAACTTAATATTTTTTAGTTAGAAAATTTCTAATTTAAAAAAATTTAAGAAAAAAATTATTGTAACAAATTTTGAAAAAAAAAATTATTTTTGGTTATTTTAATTTTTTTTATTTATATTTTTAGAAATTTTTAGTAAACTTTCTATTTTAAGAAATTTAAGAAAAGTTTCTATTTTTAGAAAATTTGAAAAACTTATTTTTGAAAATTTAATAATATTTTTAATTTTGATAATTTTAGGAAACTTTCTAGATATTTTAGAAAATTTTATTTTAAATTTAAAAAATTTCCATTTTTACAAATTTTGAAAAACTTTATATTTTTAATACTTTCGAAACACTTATTTTTATAAATTTTATAAATTTTTTTCGATATTTTGAACGATTTTCTATTTTGATTTTTTTTTGGTTAAGTTTCTATTTTTGGCAATTAAGAGAAACTTTTTATTTATTTTTTTAACTTTGGAAAACAATATATTTTAATTTTTTTTTTTAGATAATGCTATATTTTTAGAAGTTTTGGAAAAAAAAAAAATTAAGTTTTTAAAATTTATGCAAATTTTATTTTTGAAAAAATTTCTATGTATGAAAAACTTTTTATTTTAAATTTATGAAAAATAAAAGTAATTTGAGAAAGTGTTTTACTTTTAGAAGTTTTTGAAAAATTTTTAATTTATAACTTTTGAAAACCCATTATTTTAAAAATTTTAAAAACTTTATGTTTTTATGTGTTGAAAATAATTATATTTTCCAAAAAAAAAAAAACTTTGTAAAATTTTTTTTTTTTGAAATTTTGAAATTTTTTTATGTTAAACATTTTGAGAAACTTTTTTTTTTTTTTTTTTTTTTTGTAATTTTGAAAAGTTTATATTTTTGAAATTTTAGAGAACTTTCAAAAACTTTGAAAATATTTTTTTTTTAATTTTTTTTTTTACAATTTTCAATTTTAATTAAATTTTTGAAACTTCCAACTTTTGATACTTTTAGAAAGCTTTCGATTTTTCAAATTTTGGTCAATTTTTGTATTTTAGGGAATTTGTTTAAACTTTCAATTTTTGTTGATTAGGTGAACTTTTTATTTTGAAAACTTTAAAAAATTTCTATTTTGAGAAATGTTGATAAATAATATATATTTAGAAATATTATAAAATTAAAAAAAATTATATATTTGGAAACTTTTTATCTTAAAAAATTTGGAAAGAATTTTTTATATTCAAAAGTTTGAACACTTTTCTATTGTCGGAAAGAGTAGACAATCTAATTTACCACTAAAGTATAATAAAATTTGCAAACAGATCGTTTATTTTATTGGGTTATAAATATAGCACTAAAATACTATTAGTGTTATAAAAATACAATCCTTATAACAGAAATTGTATTTTTATGACTTCATTAAGTTACAAATATAGCATTGAAGTACCATAAATTGCAAATATATGGTATTTTTGTAAAAGTTGTGATATTTTAGTACTATATTTTTTTAAAAAAATTAAAATTTTTATAAATTAAAATTTTTATAAATTAAATTTTTTTAGTAATTTTTAAAACTTTATGTATTTAAAAATTTTGTAAAACTATTTATTTAAAAAAAAAAAACTATATTTAAAATTTTTTTTTGTATAATTTTCTATTTAAAGAAACTTTGGAAAAAATTTGTTCTAAAAATCTTTTAAAGCTTTAGTGCATGTTTAGTCGAGCAATTTGAAAATTGTTTTATATTCTAAAAAAAAAAAAATTTAAATAAAGTATTTTGCTTGGTCATGTAATTTTTTTTTTTAGTAAAAAAAACTTTACTTGGGTAGGGAGGATAATATACACCATCACATACTAGGATCATGGGCTATTTGTTGTTTTTACCAACCGTAGGTTAGCCAGAGGCACAGGGGGGACTGGAGCCAGACTTAGCAAAGTGTCGTATTCGATGAGCGAAAAAACCACGCTCATTTCTGAAGGACAAATAATGCGTCCCACAAGCCTCGAACCCTCGTCCTTTCTTGTGAGGACAGATACCCAGTACTTAGCTATATGAGTCTAACCACTGAACTACCCAATGATTGGTGCTTGGCCATGTATTTAAGTTACAATGTTTTATAGTAGTACGTTTTTAAAAACAAATGGTAGAGAACAACTAATACTTGTTTTCACAATTTTGAAAACAACATAAAAATAATGAGAATAGGGATATAAATTTAGATCAACCCAATCAAAGCTTGAATGATCTGAGTTTGACTCGACCTGATTTAAAATTTCTGAGCCTTGAATAAGTTTGGCTTAACATTACTAGAATAATTTTAGGATTAAGTTTTGGGTCAAATATTTATAACTTGAATTTGATTCGAAATGCAAATTAAGTTAAACTTTATAAAATATAAATATATTTAAATATTATATGTCATTATTTTATAATTTTTTTTGCATCATTTAAACTTGAGTACTGACTTAATTCAATTCAAAATTTAAAAATGTTATACTTTAATCTAACATAATGTTTTTTGGACGGGCTTCAAGCTTGTATTTAATTTAAAAAATTCAATTCGCTTAGATCCGAAAATATATATGGCCCGATAATACCCTGTCAAAATTCAACCCTGTGAGAGTCCAACTAAGTGAATAATCAAGTCTATGTGATACATACATTTAAAGACTCTCCTCTCTTGTACAAGCATCATAAAGCAAAAAACAAATAACAAATAATTTGCAAGAAAGCATATCTTTTAATTATTAGATAACAAAGTAAAAGCTATAAATGCTTTTCAATCTTAGTATAAACTATATGTTTTCACATATATCGTAGATATTCAGATTGTACTAACTCATGCAGCAGATTTAAGAAATATAATGATATAACGTGGTAAATTTACTTTGGCTCAAATCTTAATTGGTAACATCCACAGATTGTTTAAGACAACCACTCAACAAACATATTCACTAAAGAATATAAAACAGTTACTACAAACTCGATAAAAATAAAATTTCAAATACCTTTATTAGTTAGAAAACACCTGTTTTAACTGTCTATGCTACTATTATCAACTGTCTCTACAATTACTTTGATTCTTATTAAATCTTACTCACCTCCAGAGCCATACTATCCTGTAGTATGATGTAAATACCTGCAATCAGTATAAGTGTACAAATAATATGTAGTTTATCAAAAATATAATTTTATGATAAAAACATCTCGTATTAATAATACAAAAAATGAACTAGACATATGTCGTTACTGAAACTCTACCTTGTAATAAAAATACAAAAATACACTCAATGTATTATTATTAAGGCAACTTTATTTGATAAAATATTTTTAACAAACTCCACTATCACCTCATATCACAATACAAAAATAACACTCAATGTATTGAGAATAAGGAATCTCATTTTTCAAAAATTAATCCACAAAAATATCTAAGTGAATAATCACCTTCGAATCACTAATACGAAACAATACTCAACGTGATGCAAGAAAAATATATTTTTGATAAAAAATATTTTACCGAAAAACAAGTTTTATACAACACCAACAATCAACTCAAATAAGTATGAGAAAGGGGGATTAAATAAGTGTGAAAGGCGTAATGAATAAGTGAGAAAAAGGAAAATTTATAGTTAATTTTTCAACTTTTCGGACGCTTGTCGACACCTCACTGCGCACCTTAGTGAGGCTTCGCTGACCACCCCAGCAGACCCCTTGTGAGATATCTTCAAGATCTAACTAGTCACAGTTTCACCCTATACACACTCGTGGACTGTTCGTTAACCATCTCGGTGAGCCATCGATGAACCACTAAAAATAAGTTTTTTCAAAGCAAAACTTTACCAAATAAAAAGTCATAAACACCCACTAACTTAAGGAAACAAATGCAAGTAAAATATATTTTAACATGCAATTTTTATGCTCGCAATTACCCCATGGTATGTGTATTGTACAAACATATAATAGTGTTAAGATCTACGTGAGTGTGTACAATACTGATCACAAGCAAAATACAATATATAGAGGTAGATAAAACATTAAGTAAAATAAACATACTCTGTATTTAGTATACGAGAAGGCCAACAGAAGACACAAATGAATTTACAAAACTTACAAACCCGAGTAAGAAGTTTCGTGCTATAAACAAACACCGTATGATATGAAGTGCGATAGGTGAAACTCACAATTATCTATTTTTAGAAATAAAAAGTTTGAAAAGTTTCTCTTTTAAAAAAAAAAAATTTGAAATTTTTTTATAATTTAGTAATTTTAGAAATTTTGAGAAACTTTTTGTTTTTGAAAATTAAAAAAAAAAATTCAATATTTAGAAAATTTAGAAATATCAATTTTAAAAAACTTCACATTTTTTAACCCCTAAAAAGTCTAAAATCGTTGGGTAGATTGCAGATAGATTTTCTAAAAAAATTTCACATTTTATAATTTGGTTTTTTATTTTTTTCATTACAATTTAGTCTTTTTACTTTTTAATTTTTACACTTTAAACTCTCTTACTTTTTTAAATACCATTTAATCTCTTTATTTTTTAAATTTTATACTTTAATCTCTTTATTTTTGTTTGCTTTTGAAGTTTGTTTCAAATGTTTGATTAAGTGTGTAAATTTTAAAAAAGTCAATGTATCAAATTATAGGGAAATTAATAAGTAGATCTAAGTGTAAAAATTAATAACTAATAAAGATATCAAATTATATGAAAAATAATAAAAGCAATAAAGTATAAAATGTATAAGACATTAAGGATCATTCATTTAGCCAATCTAAAATCTAAAGTTTAAATTTACTTCGATGATTATTGAATTATATGAATTATTCATTAATCTTAAATTAATAATATTTATTAGTTTTAAATTAATAATACCTACAAATCAATAACATATCATAAATATAAAATGAATAAAAATATAAAAGTAAAAACAAATCTTACTTTTTCTGACTTTTATCCACTTTAATTTCTAATTTTAAATTTTTTTGGATCTAAAATAACACATTAAAATTGATTCTAATTTTTATTCCAAATTAGGTTTTTGGGTGGTGGATTATGACGTGTATGGGACGGCTAATATGATTCCATAAATGATGTTGGGAGAATATTTATCGTTAGTTGGTTCTGGACCTATACTTCAAAGTTCAAGATATATATATATATATATATATCAGAAAAAAGTTTATCCATATGGAATGTTTGTAAATTTTTATTCATTTAAATTAATATTTTATTTTAAGAGTATTAATAATGACTAGTATTTAAGATTATCGTTAGAGGAATCTTTATGCATAATTATGATTTTTTCACTTCCCAAATCTAAACCTTTGTATATGTAATTCAGTTGCATTGTTAATTAAACTATCTAGTGTCGATAATACTATATCATAAATACGAAGGAAAGAAAATGATAAGGAAAAAAATTACATTAAATTAATTTTATAAATTTATAATATTCAAAATTAAAAGTGACAATTTAATTTAGTAAACTAAATTGTCACGAAATCAAACTACTTATCTAAATACTACTAAACTAAATTGTCACAAAATCAAACTACTTATCTAAATGCTGTAATAATTAGTATAATACTACGACATTTGGCCTGAAAAATAAAGATACTTTACGCAAAAGAATTATTTTAAAAGTTAAGATGGAGAAAATAGTTTTTTCTGATAAGCGAAAAAAATATGCCCTCATTCCAACCAATAAGAGCTTAACTTTATATGTGCTTGTTTAGGAATGAGTTGCTCTACTTGTCTTTGTTTTTTACCATTTGACCATTTGTCATATATATATATATATGTGTGTGTATTTATCATATGATAGTTTAATCTTGATGTTTATTTTAAAAAATTAAAATAATACTATACATATCAACAATACCTATAATTTGTAAAAGGATACAATACGTGTTAGCATTTAAGAATTGTTCACGTCGTACTTGTTAATCTAAGGACTAAAAATAAATAAATATATTTTAATTATTATTTTTTTAATAATAACCTCATATCACCGTATGATTGGATAAAAAATGAACGTTTGAAATAAAATAAAATAAATAAAAAAGAAAATGAGAGAGGATCCAACTCTGCTTGGTTATGACGTTCTAGCCTAATAGTTGAATGAAGGTCCAAGAGAAAACTCACTTAAAATTATAATTTGCGCCAAAACATGCATATATAAATTAATAATGGCATATAGAAAAGTTAAACGGAAATAAAATTGAATTTTACCAATTCCCTTCTCTTTTTCCAACAATATTACTTCGTCAAAAGTAAATTATACTTTTTTTTTTTTTTTTTTAAAGCACCGTCTTCCATTGAGTTTCATTTCCTTATCCTTATTTATGTTCATGAAATTGTTATCACTCCATATACAATATAAATTTGGTGGTTGCCACTTATATTGTACATTGTTTTCTCTTAATTTCATTATTACCAAAAACAAAAAGCACTTTTATTGTCCTAAAAAAAAGTTTATTTAATGACAATAAATTTTCAGAAATACTTTGATTAAATACTGTATATGTTAAAATATTTTGACAAAAATAAAAACTTAGCACTTCTAAAAAAAAAAATCATAACACAATAAGAGTTTAATACTAACTCATGTCCCTCTCAATTTAAATAAAAGATGCTATATTTTTGTTATATATTTTAAGAATATTACAATAAAATAATACCTTATCACAATAAAGGTAAGCCTTTTTTGGATAAAAAATTTGAAACACTAAACATGTATGTACTACAAGAAAAAAAAATTAAGTATTGTTATTTTCGAACTCGTAATCGTATTAATAATTATCGTCACCATAGGTTGTACTTTTAAGTACGTTTAAAATATTAATAATACAGTTAACAACTGTACCTAAAAATATTTGTAATTTTACTTAAAAAATTTAAGCTACGATTAACAACTCTATCTAAAACGTTTTAGGTATAGTTGAGAAACATATCTAAAAAAAATGACAACTATACAGTTTTCTAACCGTATCTAATTTTTTTTTATACGATTATCAATTATACCAAAAATATTTTAGGTGAAGTTGAAAATTTTAATTATTGATTTAAATTATTTTCAATACAGTCGTTAATCGTGCTTAAAAAATAATTTTTTTAATAATTATTTTCTATAAATATATAATTTTATGGCTTCTATATAAAATACTCCTGCTCATATTGCATACTATACCTCAGTAAGTGCAAGAATGGATTTACAATCTAAAATTGATATATTTCATTAATTAAAAATATAAACAAGCACATGATCACAATCAAGGCATGTCACCATTACATTAGTAAAAGTACACGAGTTTATTTTTCTAACCAAATTAACTATTGTTAAATTTAATTAATATCAAAATATGAAATATATAACTATTTAGTGTATCCAATATTATCAATAGAAAATTGACATATTTTTCTTTGACAATCATCAAGTTCTTCTTATATGTATATTTTCTTTTTTGTAAACTATAAAAAAATGTAATTAGATATATAACTATAACAAACTGCATGATAATTAAACAAATAAAAATATGACAATACAAAAAACTTACACTAAATTAGCTCTTAACATATATTGTATGTATATGCATAAAAATATTTTTTAACCTATACATATATATATAAGACAACATAAATGTATAATTAATTAATAATCATTAGCCTAAGTAGATATTTACTTATAATTAAAAAAAAAATACATAATATGATAAAAGATAAATTAATACTAACCTTAATAAGCCGAAAACTAAGTGGTGGCTTAAATGAACGTGTAATGGTTTGGTTTGGTACCGTATAAAAAAAAGTACTATAATATCGATATAATAAAATAAATATTAGTTATAATCGACCACGCATGATTAGAAATAATTTAAAATCAATTTAATAATATATATGAGTTTTTTTAGCCCAATGATTATATTTTAAAATCTTTATGGCGGACTATTTTCAAGTGAATTAAACCACTTAACAATACTACCATATAAGTGGATCACCTCAAGCATTGAATAATTTCTACAATTAATTATAAATTATTTAATTAAAAATAAATAATCAAAAAATTTGAACATAAAAAAATTATAAATTAATCGATAGGGAAATACATTTAACATAAAACTTGAACAATTACAAAATGTATCAATTTTAGCATCACCATCCATAATAACAATGAAATATAAAGGGGCCCTTCTCCAAGCGTACCTTAAATTAGTATCAAAGTTCGGTTTAGCTCATCCATCGTAAACAATCTTGGTATAAAAACAATTTAAAAAAAAAAAATTATAACATGATACAATAAAATCAATAATATTAGGTTATGTTTGGTTGGTTGTAATAGGATAGAAAATGTAATTAATTCTACATATTACAATGTTTGGTTGTATTAAAAAATATAATGTAATGTAATTAATTACAAAATAATAAGGAATTGGGATTACATAAGTGAGAAGAAGGAAAGGGGATTCCATTACGTGACCTTATTTCTCATGCTTAGTACTCTCTTCTCTTCTCAAGCAGATATTCTTGCGCCGTCGTCCAACAATCTGCGTTGTTCGATCTCCCACGCCATTTGCTCTCCCTCACCGTTTTCTCTCGCTCGCCGTTCTTCTTCTTCAGGTATGTGTTCACAGTTATACAAGTCTGATTTTCTTAGAGGTTAATTTTTCATGTTTCTATTTTTGTTTATATGATAAAAATTTGGGTTATCTTTGTTTGTTTCCATGATTTTGAGTGTTTGTGTATTAAACAAGTCTGCATTTTTGGGTTGCGAATTTTGCTGAAGTAGTATTGAATTGAGTAATCCCAAGTAGATCTCTAAGCGCATCCTATCATATAGAACCATGAAACGTATCTACATTTCCTTTAGGACCAAAGGGTCAGCATTAACCCATGGCCAACTTGTTTTAGTTTGCTTCGGTACTCCATTATAGACAGTGTGGTCATGAATCTATAAGAAACTTCAAATTAGCAAATTCTTCTTAATAAATCTAGTGTGTCTAGAATGCTCCAAAGCATTGTCAATCCTTAAACATGCCTAAATTAGACAGCAAAATAAGAAAAGGTGTGTCTCAAAATGGTCAAAATATCAATTGGTTATGAATTTTTCTTAAATGCTTAAGATCTTTGTAGAAGGCCATTCTGGAAATGATGTTATCTTGGCAAAGTACTTGTTGCAATTTATTGAGTTTATTCTAATATTTTAATTGGTGTACTTGTTAATATTTGGTGTATTTTCTAATTTAGTGTACTTGTTACCTGGTTGGTGTATTTGTTTTAATATGATGTTTTAATTTAAGATGTCATCTTTACACTACGCCAAAAATGGCTTTTAAGGACGGTCGACCATTTTTTTTTTAAAAGGACCGTCATTAAAAATGTGTATATAAAGTAACAATGACGGTCATAAATTTTAAAATTACGATGACAGTCGTTTTAAAAATGATCGTCATGGTAACTTCAAAATAAGGAATAAATATTTTTTATGACGGTCATTTAAATTACGATAGTCATAAAAAATTTTAAAATGAAAAATAAATATATTTTATGACGGTTAATAAAAAACGACCGTCATAAAAACCTTTCAAAATGACAATACAAAATTTTTCCTCGCATTATTATAACACACGTAAACTAACTTTAGGGTACAATATTTTTCTTCCTTAGATTGATTCAGTACTCAGTTTCACTCTCAAGTTGCTCGCTGCTCGCTACCCTTCTCACCTTCGCCGCTCGTCCCTCGCCCATCGCCTCTTGCTGCCTTCGAATTTAAATTGAAGAATTCGAATCGAACACAAATTAAATTAAATTTGTACTAAATTTGACTCAATTTGAACAATCCGAAAAAAAAATGAGCTAGGTTCGGGCCGGCTTATAGCCCAAATTCCTTCCTTTATTTTATAAAACAATCTCTCCTTTAAATGTGAATAATTCATAAGCCCTAAAGCTAATCCCATTCCCAAATTGCAATTTGCGTAGCCGACTAGCCCTGCACTCTCGCCGTCGCACGTCTCGCAGTCTCTCTCTGTCTCTCACGAGCTCGAACCCAGTTGGTATTTCGAACATCCATTCGCATCGCCCTCCATAGTTTCTGTGAGATCGAGTTCAACAAGGTGAAGCTCTTCTCGATCTTTTTTTTTTTTTTTTTTTTGCTTTTTGCTAATGCCTCTTGGAAACAGTTTGTATTTTGGGTTGAAAAGAAGTAGTAGTGGGGTTTTACTCTCACCACTATGTGAACAAAGGACAATTAGATAACTTACATTACTTTGTTGGGGTTTAAATATTCTTCCTAGGCTTGTGTTCTTACTGCACTACTAAAATTTTTTGAAATTTATCATATTTTTGTTATCAATGAGCCGATGTTCGATTTTTGGTGTATCTAACGATGGTCACGGTTTCTTGATTCATCATCACATTGGTCCTGATTTTAGGGATATGATATAGAGGATCAGTATTATTCAAATGGTACTAGCTAGAGCAGAAAAAATTAATTAAATTGGGTTCGATCTTTAATTTTGCTTCATTTTCATTGGAGCTTTTTATTTCTTTTGGTTCAAATTAATTGTAGAACGTACCAGCATTTTTCTTCATTTTCATTGAAGCTTTTTATTTCTTTTGGTTCAAATTAGCAAAGACAATATATAAAGTTTTACTTATTAATTTATGGAACGTCTAAAGAACATGATATGTAAAGTTAAAGGTGCTTGATTGGCAATGCAACTAATATTTTGCTTTAAGTGAAAACAAATGTGGGGAATTTTTCTAACTATTTGGATGAAGAAAAAGCTTGTTCAATATGCTGGTCACTTGAGAATTTGCAGCATTACTCGTGGGATCATGGGCTGGCTTAGAAACAAGGTAGTATTAGAACATATTAGGCATTATGTCATTATCATTCATTATTCAAAATATAGGAAAAAAAATAAACTTATTTTTCAGAATATACCTCATGATATGAATTTGTTCTTTTAAGGTTGTATATCAGTGAGTTACATTCCACCAGACAAGCTTTTGTTTTGTTTGTAGTCACTTGGCATCTAGTGAGAAAGAGGGCGATGAACTAAGAAGAACCTTTATGTAATAGAGATACTCAAAAACACTCAATTTTCTAAGATATGCAGACAATCTCACAATAGAATTCCTGATAAAATTATAGACCATGGGTGAGCATCTCAAAACTTCTTTTTGACAAATACCTGATTTGTATCCTTACACAACTTTGTTATACTCACTTTTATCTTGTTTGTTTCTTGCAATTTCGGTCTAGTCGGATCATATGGCTTAGAGATCTGAATTATCGAATCGCTTTGAGCTACTCTGAGACCAGAAATCTTCTTGAGGCTAATAATTGGGATACACTTCTTCAGAAAGATCAGGTACTTGACATTACTATTGAATTGACTAGTTAGTTTTGGTTGGAATGTGGATGTCAAATGCTAACTTTTTCCTTATGTGGCTCATATGGAGTTAGTTTTTCTGTTTGTATAGCTTAAGAATGAAAGAGAAGCAGGGTGAGTATTTAAGGGATGGAAAGAGGGAAAGATATACTTTGCACCTACATATAAGTACTCTTATAACTCAGATACTTACTTTGGAGAGGTTATAACCTCAAAAAAGAAAAGGAGAACACCGACTTGGTATGTTTAAGCTTGAAGAGTATATATACATATATTTATATATGTATATATATTAAAGTTTCATTAAGCTTATCATAGAGATCATTCTGACTTTTTAGAAATTGCAGGTGTGATAGATTATTGTGGCATGGAAATGGTATTCGTCAACTCTCTTACATTTGTGGGAAGTCTTGAAATTCTGATCACCGGCCAGTTTGTGCTATATTTTTTGTAGATGATGTGTTCAAGGGTTGCAATTTAAGAAGGAATTATCCGACACTAATATGACACAATTGGGATTTAAAAGCTTCACCCTGAAAAATAGTACCACCTTATGCTTAAAGTAAGTTATTGCAAATATGTTATATGAATATCAAGATTGTTTAAATTTTATTTTTATTTAATAATATTTTAGTACGTATAATTATATATGTTCTTTTTGTAGGTTAAAGCTCGACTTTCCTTAGTGGATCATAAAAAAAAATCACTAGTGAAATCAAAAGAGAAGCAAAAAAATGAGGTATAGTTTCAAATAGTCATCTAGTGATCAGTACTCTTAATTGGTAGTAGTATGAATTTTAATCAGTACTTTGTTTTGTATCTAATGTTTGTAGTGGAAGCACAAATTGCGCTATGCAAAGGATGAACTATTTCAATTGAGGCAGAAGTGGTGCATATATGTGACAATGCATATTCGTGAATAGTAGAACATATAAAGTTTTACTTTTATTTTAGCTAATGTATAGTGAGATTATTTTAGATAAATATATATTTTTCATTTTGGGTATAGACTTACTTATGTACTACGAAGACTATATATATATATATATATATATATATATATATATATATATATATATTAGCATTTATAGTTATGAGTGTCAAAAATTTGGAAATTACAGGTTTATTAATAAAGTCATTGATATTTTATCATTTATATGGTCAATATATATATATATACACACACACACACACACACGCGCCAATTCCCCGGCAGCGGCGCCAAAAACTTGATGCACAAAAACTTGATAGTCAAATTTTGTATTTGTAATAAGCTCGCAAGTGCACGAGTCACTTATAGTAAGCGACAAGTATACTCCCAAGATCGTCTCTCAAGGAATTGCGGTAGTTCTAAAACGTTATTTATTTTCCTATTTAGTCGAACAAACAATCCTAAACATTCTAACAATTGTCACGTTTGCAGAAAAGATCGTAAATTCGGAAATTAAATGGAAAGCTAAAATAGAATGCAAATAAAAGTAGTCACACCAAGGGGAGGATGATGGATGTAAATGGGAATCTATTAGTTCGCTATCCATTCATGGCAAGAACAAATTGAGCATTCAATTAAATGTTGGATTTAATGATTTTTCCGCTAAACCTAGAAAATCCCAAATCAATGGCGATTTTCACTACGATCAACTAATTAACGTCTTTGGCCCGGATCATTAACTAATCAATTGGAATTAGCTCAAGGAAATATTATAACCACCTAAACTAACACAAATCAATGCAATCAATTTAGGCTCTTATTCATAATGCACAATTAAGCAAAGATGGCGTTTCTAATGCCTAATTCTAAAATATTCTTTCTTACTACAAACTAAGGTTTGGCCTACCATTAATTCATAATAAAAAATATTAAAAACATGAACAAGAAATAAATCCAATTCATATATATAATCAAATTACAAAACTGTTCTTCCAATCATTGGAAGCAAGACTAACATCCCAAATACATAATTAAGCCAACCATAACTAAATTGGTGTCAATCAATTCAGTCATGGAGGCAAACCACAAAATCAGAGGAGAAAAAGATAATACATTAAAAATACCCCAATGAATGTTCTAGCTCCAATTCTTTGAACTTGATTGATCCTCTTTCTCAAATCCTTGGAGAAGCTTCAACAATGGAGGGTCTCCTCTTGATTTTGGGTGGATACCCCTTGGTGTGTTAGTATTTGCTTGGAGGCTCAGATCTGTGTTGGTTGGAGGCTGAAAGTGTGATGATTCATCATAGGGTTGCATTAGGTCTCGTGTATATGTAAGGGTTTTCATAATTGATGTAAGTCTCGTGCCCTAAAAGGATTCCAGTACGCGCACGCGCGCCGCGGCGCACATTTTCCATGCCGCGGCGCACAATGTTTTTACAATTTACGAGCCAAAACAGAAACTTCCTCGCCGCGGCGCACAATTCCTTCGCCGCGGCGCGCCTTGCATGTAACACTGTACATAGTATGTACATTTATGTACATACGTTGTACATACTCAGTTGGTTATCGATGTAAGGCTTACAGAATGAATGGCACCTGATGTAAGGCTTACATATTTAGACATTTTAACTTCATTTTTGCTCTCTTTTCTACATTTCTTTCCAAATCCACTTTGACCTGCAAAACAATATAATACCCTCCAAAACAAGATTATAACGAGATTAATTGCAAAATAAACACTCAAAAACATAACAAATAGTATATCAAAATAGTGTTCATCAAATACCCCCAAACCTACATTTTGCTAGTCCTCAAGCAAAACTAAAATTAAAAAGCCAAATAACAAAACTAAAATTGAAGTTAACAAAACTTGTCATGCTTTAATTTCTTTCCAAATCATAACCAGAAATTCATGCACAAATTTATCCGACAATCAAGCACATCAAGGTTCACCATTTAGATCAATTTTGCTTCACAAATCTAAATTCCAATACTAAAAGCGTATCAACATTGACTCCCCCAAACCTAGTGTTAAGAATATGAATTCGTTTCAACTCTAATCCTCACAATAATTACTCTCTAAATCACACCGATCCTATGGGTTCAAGCACTCAACAATGTATATGCGAATAGAAGTTATGTAAAGAAACGAGCTAATAGGTTCGCATATGATTAAACAAGAAAGGCTCAAAAGTGCATAACATTGATCTCATGAAAGGAATCAAATGATAGGATTTATGAAGGAATCACATTACTAATCTCATGCTTCAATTAAAATCCTCAAGCAAAAACTTCAAGTGTGCCATAGAATGAAAATGTTTTGACTTTAGGGGAACTTATTTCCTATTTTTCTCTCTCTTTTTTTTTTGTATTGTATTAACCATTCATACTTGAAGAACTTAGGGTCATAATAAACTTATTATCTCTTCTTTTTTTTTTTTTTTAGACCCACATACATATGTAATTTGTGAATGGCTACTTCTTAGCTTTTTTTGTGTTTGATATAGGAATTCCCTTTTATTTTTTTTAAAGTCAAGCACGAATGAAATAGGCAAACACTTCAAACTTTACTTAAGTCATTTAGTCTAAGCAATTCAATTAAGCACATGATCCCTCATTAAATGTTTAAAATCCTAACATTCAATGCAAAAATCTATAGAGATCATCTAGCAATTTGAAATGATATGAAAGGTGTTTAAAAGAGTAGAAGAATATTTATCTCTCCGAATAAAACGTTAAGGGCTCAACAATATTCTCACAAGGTAGTCTCCACTATTCAATTCCTATACACAAGATTTGGGTTCATCTCAGTTTCAACATCAAAAGCATGAAACACAGATTGCAAATTAAAACCGATCCTTACAACAAACCTCAAATATTTTAAAAATCAGATAAACAATGCATAAAGACTAGTTATTCATCAAAAATTGACCAAAGCATGAAAGTATTGTTACCAATCAAAAATGCAAAATGCACCCCCAAACCTAAACTAAACATTGTCCTCAAGGTTTTCAACTATACACATGTTCAGAAAAGAATTTAGAAAGGGCAAACAGAAAATTAAATTAAACTTAACGAAGGTAAAAGAAAAGATAGATAGTACCTAAAACGGTGGGTTGCCTCCCACCAAGCGCCTAGTTTAACGTCTTAGCAAGACGTTGCTAATCCACTCCTATCCACCATCATCAAAAATCTTGAAGTGTGTGACATCAATCTTCCGAGCTAGTATGTCATTAAGCGTATCCTTCCATCTCGGTAGTTGTTTCCTATGAAGCACAGAACACACTTTCTTGAGGTGGTGTGGAAAAAATTTTGGGAATGAGCAAGTCTTGAGTGCTTTTTGTGGCATGGGAGGTGAAAATAATTCCTCCTTATTCTCTATAGAAGTTTGCAAAATTTGATAGTCCTCAGCTTGACATTCTTTGAGAATTGCTTGCTCCCCATTTGCATCTTCTGCACAAAGTGGTAAATCGTCAAAAGTTTCAGGAAAATAAATATTTTCATAATTGTTACCACTTTGAAGGATTATGTCATCCTTCTCTTCCTCAATTTGAGTGGGCAACTCTTCTTGTGCTAGAATTTGTTCCGCTAGTCGCCCAATTTGTACCTCAATCCTCATCATAGAATCCTCTAAGAAATCCATCCTTTGATTACGTTTCTCTTGGTTTTCTACACTCACTTGAATAAAAGTATTCAAGGTCTCCTCCAAGGTTGGTTTCTTAGGTTGAATGGGTAGGTCATAAGGAATGAAATATGGGTTTGTATGGGGTATGGGGCATAAGATGGGTTAGTGTTTGCTTCCCAAGAAAAATTTTGGTGATTTTCCAACTCGGGAGTATAAGTATAGGGGTCATTCCAAGGTGGGTGATCATTCCAAGGTGGGTGATATCCCTCATTAAAATCGAAGTCCTGGTTGGTAGATGTATGGTGATCACTTGCAAAAGCGCAAACATTAGCATTATGTACATATAAACCACAAATATCACATACCTCCATGTTTGCTAGCTCTTGGATATCAATATCCAGCTTGATTAAGTGCTCTTTTGAATATGTTAATGTAGTGTACGAACGGTACCTTTCATATACTAACAAAAACAACAAAGAGGTCAAAGCACCACAATATATACCACAGAAAAAGCAAATAAAAACAAAAGAAATAAATAAATAAAACAAACAACTAAAACAAATGCCTCAAACAAATAAAAACATTTAAGAAACTAAAAACAACAAAGCAAAACACAAATACTAAAAAAAATCACAAAACTAAAAAGAAATCACAAAAAATAAAGAAATACGAAAAACAACTAAATAGAAAATAAATAAACACTTTAAAACGCCAATTCCCCGGCAGCGGCGCCAAAAACTTGATGCACAAAAACTTGATAGTCAAATTTTGTATTTGTAATAAGCTCGCAAGTGCACGAGTCACTTATAGTAAGCGACAAGTATACTCCCAAGATCGTCTCTCAAGGAATTGCGGTAGTTCTAAAACGTTATTTATTTTCCTATTTAGTCGAACAAACAATCCTAAACATTCTAACAATTGTCACGTTTGCAGAAAAGATCGTAAATTCGGAAATTAAATGGAAAGCTAAAATAGAATGCAAATAAAAGTAGTCACACCAAGGGGAGGATGATGGATGTAAATGGGAATCTATTAGTTCGCTATCCATTCATGGCAAGAACAAATTGAGCATTCAATTAAATGTTGGATTTAATGATTTTTCCGCTAAACCTAGAAAATCCCAAATCAATGGCGATTTTCACTACGATCAACTAATTAACGTCTTTAGCCCGGATCATTAACTAATCAATTGGAATTAGCTCAAGGAAATATTATAACCACCTAAACTAACACAAATCAATGCAATCAATTTAGGCTCTTATTCATAATGCACAATTAAGCAAAGATGGCGTTTCTAATGCCTAATTCTAAAATATTCTTTCTTACTACAAACTAATGTTTGGCCTACCATTAATTCATAATAAAAAATATTAAAAACATGAACAAGAAATAAATCCAATTCATATATATAATCAAATTACAAAACTGTTCTTCCAATCATTGGAAGCAAGACTAACATCCCAAATACATAATTAAGCCAACCATAACTAAATTGGTGTCAATCAATTCAGTCATGGAGGCAAACCACAAAATCAGAGGAGAAAAAGATAATACATTAAAAATACCCCAATGAATGTTCTAGCTCCAATTCTTTGAACTTGATTGATCCTCTTTCTCAAATCCTTGGAGAAGCTTCAACAATGGAGGGTCTCCTCTTGATTTTGGGTGGATACCCCTTGGTGTGTTAGTATTTGCTTGGAGGCTCAGATCTGTGTTGGTTGGAGGCTGAAAGTGTGATGATTCATCATAGGGTTGCATTAGGTCTCGTGTATATGTAAGGGTTTTCATAATTGATGTAAGTCTCGTGCCCTAAAAGGATTCCAGTACGCGCACGCGCGCCGCGGCGCACATTTTCCATGCCGCGGCGCACAATGTTTTTACAATTTACGAGCCAAAACAGAAACTTCCTCGCCGCGGCGCACATTTTCCATGCCGCGGCGCGCGATGTTTTCATGATTTCCAAATTGCAACCCGAGAGCCCCTCGCCGCGGTGCACAATTCCTTCGCCGCGGCGCGCCTTGCATGTAACACTGTACATAGTATGTACATTTATGTACATACGTTGTACATACTCAGTTGGTTATCGATGTAAGGCTTACAGAATGAATGGCACCTAATGTAAGGCTTACATATTTAGACATTTTAACTTCATTTTTGCTCTCTTTTCTACATTTCTTTCCAAATCCACTTTGACCTGCAAAACAATATAATACCCTCCAAAACAAGATTATAACGAGATTAATTGCAAAATAAACACTCAAAAACATAACAAATAGTAGATCAAAATAGTGTTCATCAGTGGTCAACATAGTAGTGGATTTGGATGGGATCCTGTGAATAAACTCGTAACTGTTGAGACACCGGTTTGGGACGCATATCTAGAGATAAAATAATGTCATAAATGTTTCTTGTGTTATGAGAAAAATTAATCTACTTAGATATAATGTATTTAATTTTGAATATTTTTAATAATCTAATACTTGTTTCTAATTTTTTTAGAGTAACAAAAAAGCTGCTTATTTTAGACATAGGTCATTCCCCTATTTTGAGAACTTGTCTATTATATTTGGAAAAGACAGGACCATTGGAAAAAATGCAGAGACTGCAGATGATGTTGTGATAGAACTTGATAAGGAATGGGATCAAGAGACAATAGATAAAACTGATCCATTATTTACGTCCGTAGATGCTACCAATCAGGAGCACTCTAATACTTCCTCCAAAAAAAGGAAGAGAACTACAGGAGCTAATGACTATGGACAATCTGTTGAGAGGGTTGCCTCGATACTTGCTGATAAGATTAAGAATGTTGGAAACATTTTAAGTCGATCCATATCAAAAGAAGGAGAGGAAGAAAAAACAAATACGGTTGTACAACGAATTGCAGAGAACCACATCGCTCTCCTCTAAAGAGCTTGATGTTGCTACTATTATACTTGTTGACAAACCTGCAAAAATGAATGTCTTCTTTGGGGTACCTGATGATAAAAAAGATGGTTAGATTAGAAGTCTCCTTAGGCGTGAAGGTGGTTTCTAAATAATTATGAAAAAGTGCAATTAATATATGTATATGGATTTGTATTTCATATATTTGCCTAAGTAGCCTATCCTATGTATTTTGATTTTAAACTTGATATGTATTTTTTGGTTTGTGAACACTTCTTATATTTGTCATATGATATTTGAGTTTATGAATGTATTTTGGTTTTAAATTTGATATGTATTTTTAGGTTTGTAAACACTTCTTATATTTGTTATATGATATTTGAGTTTATGAATGTATTTTAGTTTTAAACTTGATATGTATTTTTAGGTTTGTGAACACTTTTTATATTTGTCATATGATATTTGGTATTATTAAAATTTTGGTTTTATTATAATTATAAATATTAATTTCTTAATTAATAAGTTTAAAATTTTATATAATAATTATTTAAAATAATTATTTAATTTTAAAGAATATATTTTATTTGATTTAGAAAATAATAGTAAAATAAAAATTGAATATGGAGGTATTGATGTAATATTACTATGTTTCTATTCCATTACAGTTGTCAAACCAAACACTGTAATACATTACTGATTCCTTTTTTTATTACAGTAGCTAAACCAAACAATGTAATAATAATACTGTTTTATTTATATTACATTCTATTACGATTACGATTACATTCAGTGAACTAAATGTGATCTAAAAGTTAAGAAATACTATTAATTGAAGAATGAAAATAACATAATAAATATACAACTTGTATGAGTGTTCACGGTAAGCATGTAACTAGGGCCTAAAAACTATGTGATTGATTATATTAGTTTAATTAATAAATAGCACAGTTACAATACATGGAGTTAAGTGACATTGATTTGTGGGAAGAAATTTGAGAAATATATGCTTCACTATCAATGGGAATTAGGAAAATTAGAAAGCAAATTCATCCAAACTCACTGTCATCAGAACAAAATGGAACACAAAATTTTAGGCTTGTACATGCAATATTAGTTACACCAACCTTCAAAGCGGCTACCATTATCCAAAAATCTGAAGAATTAATTGAAATAAACTTCTGCAAAACTGAAATACATTAGACTGCTTACATATTATCCAAGCTCTACACCAAAAACTCCAAAAGAAATTCATGCTCCAGGTCAACGCTTCTTATATGTAAGATTAACCTCTAAAAGTTAAATTTTCATGTCACATAAACTAATTTTTAAGGTTGAAATCTTAGCACCACTTTGATTTCTCACTGACTTAACTTTTGTATGCATTACCAATGAATTTTAATTCAAATATATATCCATCCAGGCCATACAGGGAAATTCAGCATTGCCGTTCTCACTGGACAAGGAGCGTGTGGCAGAAAAAAGCAAACCAGCCAATCAACCATGTGAACCAATAACCATGGTGACAGATTATTATGAGAAATAAGACCACAAAAACAATTATGACTGGCATTCTACTGCTTACTAATTCCATATGGAGCAAAGACTTTGAAAGAGGCCTCAGTAGCTTCCTTGTAATTATCTTCGTCCATTACATTGTCCTAAATTTTAGGTTGTCACGGCATCAGCGGAGCAGCGATAATGGGACTGGAAGCTTCACGTGTGGGTGACGTTCAAGAAGTTGGCGAAGGCTATGGGTCACGTGGGTTGTGGGGGAAGAAGATAAAAGTGATAGATTGTGTTAGCCCTTTGCGTGGAGCCCTAACATTATTTCTAGCATTATTTGTTTTGCATGAGATTTAGGTACCGTTAACAACTATACTTAAAAAATTTTAAATTTTTTTTTAGATACGATTGTTAACTATACTTAAATATTTTTATTTTAAATATGGTTAACAATCATACTTAAACCTTTTAAAAAACAAACCATACCAAAAACTTTTTAAAGAACAATTTAGGTACGGTTAACTAAAAGCATTTAGGTACAGTTAACAACCGTACATAAATCACTTGAACAACTGTATTTAAAAGTTTCCGTAAATTTTTAATTTTTTTTTGTATTTTTTTTTACTTTTAGATATAGTTAACAACAGTAGTTAAAACTAATTCTTTCAATAAATGCGCCTAATTATAACTAAAGTTATTTAAATACAATTTTTTTTTCATTTTTTAATTATTGAAACGTACTTGAATAGGTTTATTATTGTAGTGATACCTTCTTATACGTTAAAACTGTCAAAAAAAAAAAAAAAAATAGAACTTGCATACCTTAGAAGCATCAAGATAAGGCTTACTACAACAAGGGAAGGCCTTCCCAAACTACTTATAAGCTTTCCCTCATGTGCAAAGAGAAAACGATATATGATTGCCTTACTATTATTGAAGTAAGGTTTACCATGATAATAAAATGCCTTACTATTATTGAAGTAAGGTTTACCATGATAATAAAATGCCTTACCAATACAGTGGAGAGTTTTGATAAGAAAAACGTAGGTATCTTTTTTTTTTTGTTACTACTTTAGTAATTTTCTCTGTTATTTCTCTTATACCAAAACACTTAAAAGATGTGCTTTAATATTTGAAAGCACTTTTAAATCTTCTATCCAACCGTTAATGTCAAAGTCGTTATTTATTTCCGTTAACATTAATGTTGATATTGAATAAATTAAATTACTTTTAATTGTAAATTTTTTTTTAATAATATTAAGGGAATGATTATTGTGAAAATGATTTAACTTTGTTCATAAAGAAAAATATAATATATTTTTAGAAGATTTAGCCAATAATATTCATTTAAAAAAATATAATTAAAGTACAAATTTTGATTAAATTATCGGGCTTTAGGCTTTAATTTCTGAATAAATTAGTATGCATGAAGACAAAAGTGAAGAAAAGTTAAGAGACATATTGAACATTTTCATTGTATCTATCTAATTGTTCAAGCAAAAATATATTTCGTTTATAGTGTTATGTATGTTTGCAGTGCTAAAAGCCAACAAATTATATATGAAAATAATAAAATTATTTAAAATAATATCCTAAAATTTAAAACAATAAAAATTATATATTAATAATATTAAATAATATTTAATTAATTAAAATTAAATATTAGACGAGTATAATTAACTAGAATATAACTTGAACAACATTTAAATTTAGGCTTATTCTTTGTATTCAAATTATTTTTCTTTACATAAAAGTGATCATTTTTTTTCTTTAGGCGTAAATATTTTTTTGAATTAAGGCTTGTCATGTCAGCTAATTAACACTAGTTGATATGACAAGTCTTAATTCCAAAAATGTACTTATATGTAAATAAAATAAAAATATAGGCATTTTTTTATAAAAAAAAAATAATTTAAATACTTTTGTATATAATAAATTTAAATTAAAATACCTTAAAATCAGTTAAGCCTTTAAAAAAAAAATCATATTTCAACTCGGATAAAAAAAATATTGCGTCATATAAAAAGCTCAATTGAAATACATTGAGATATGCATTTTTTTTTTTTTCCAACATGAATCTGTTTACTTTGATGCCGATTAACAATTAATCCAATAATTAATTTTTTTTAATAAATTCAATAATTACTTTAATATAACATATTTCAAACTTGAAAAAAGTACTTCTTTGATCTTTAAACATACGTCTTTATTCCCTAATTTTTCAATTGTTATATTTTAGTTGATATATTTTAACAGTTTAAGATGTTATTTATAAAAATAAGTTCTAAATTATTATATTTTGATCACTTTAATTTTTAAATTTTATTAAAATGAGATATTTTAGTTTCTAAAATTTAAATTAAAGTATATATATTTTTTAAATCTGAAAGTAAGATTTAAATATATTAATATAAAATTTAAAAACTAAAGTGCTAATTTAAACTTATTTGATATTAATATCACCCACCCTCCAAACTTTTTATCTAAAACAATACTAACTCCATGCACAATAAATCTATATTATTGTTCAATTGTAAATAAATATTGGTGGGTCAGCATATTTTTCTTAGACATTATCGACCAACCTATTAATGCAAGGATCCAAATTCTACGTTTTTTTTTTTTTTTTTGGAATGAAAATTAGACCTTCTTGGTTGTTTCTAATTTCTATATAAGTGATTCTTTTTTTCATTACACCACACAGGCATGTAGATATTAACATATACATAATAATTATGAGTAATTGTCTCATCAAACACACAACTTGTATTACACACCTATGGATTCAATGGGAGCCCAAAAAGGAATACTAGATTTGTGATGAATATGTTTGAGAGGCAGTCTATGTGACTTGCCAATCTGACAAGCACTGCATATGTCTATATTATTTAAGTTGGTCAAAACTTTATTCATACTAACAGCTACTGAATGTACTACAGAAGCATGAGGATGTCCAAGTCGTTCATGAAGCAGGTGTGCACTGATCGCTGCATGATGACATTGCACATGTGGAAGCAAATGGCCTCTCTTGACTTGCAGCACATCAACTGAGTTACAGAACTTGTAAAGACCATGCTCAACAGCCCCCGTTAAAATAGTATTCCTGGTCAGAATATCCTTTACAAGAAAGTAGTTAGGATAAAACTCAACACTGACTGAATTATCTTCACAAAGTTTTCTAACAGAGATAAGATTCTTCTTTAGTTGAGGTGCACACATCAGATTGCGTAAATTCAACAGATAAGAGCCACAAGATAAAGATGTAGAGCCAAGATGAGTAATAGGAATGGTAGATCCATTACCTAGGAGTATAGAGGCATCACCAGAATAAGGTGTTGAGCTGTGGAGCTGATCATAGTTGGAAGTAAGATGATGAGTGGCTCCTGTGTCCATATACCAGTTTGAGTCAGATGTCTCTGGAGCAGTGAGAGGTGCAAGCAAGGCTTGAGGACGTAAATTCTGAATCATAGAATCTGCTTGAGGAAATGTGTTGAAATCAGGATTATCTTGTTCATTGAAAGTGTCATCAGTTTGTACTTTAGAGAAATGAACTTGACGTTGTTGATCCTGTGATGTATCAGCTCCCTTGAAGTTGGTATTATTGAAAGAAGCATTATTACTAGTAGCAGATCCACTATTCTTGGACTGTGTATATCGAAAATAGCATCTAGCTGCACTGTGCCCCATTTTCTTACAGATCTGACATTGAATCTGACTATAATCACTATTCGAAGGCTTGACTTTGTGTGGAGAAGATGAATTTACACCAGAGGTGGAAATATTGAAAGAAGTTCCAGAAGAAAAATTTCTATTGTTCTTCGAAGGAAGATTTCCAGAGGGAAAAGTTTTCTTGGCATAATTGGCTTGAACAAGATCAGGATTTGGAAGATTCATTCGAATAACTTGACGTTCATATGTTCGCATTCGAGTAAAGACTTCATCTAATCCAAGAATTCGTTTCTTGTTTGTAAGATTTGTGATTAAGGATGCATAGTTGGCATCCAAGCCTCCAACAACACAAAGTAACTGCTCACGCTCACTGAGTTGGTCACCAGCTGATAATAGCATATCAATCAGATCACGACACTTGCTGATGTACTGTTCCATAGTTAAGGAACCTTTCCTCAGAGACTGTAATTGCCATCGCAACTCTAACAACCGAGCTTGAGAATCATCATTGAAGGTCTTTTCTAAGGCAATCCAATATTGAGCAGCAGTTACCTTTCGAATGAGATGTTTAAGATAGCTGGTTGTGACTGAAGAGTAGATCCAATTCTTAACAGCTGAATCTTGTCGAATCCATATCAGATAATCAGGATTTTCTTCAAAAATTTCTTGATCTTGTATCTGACCATTAGCAAGCTTCACTGAGATAACTTTCTTGAGAATTTTAGGCGGAGCTGAAAAATATTTCTTAGTGTTATGTATGTTTGCAGTGCTAAAAGCCAACAAATTATATATGAAAATAATAAAATTATTTAAAATAATATCCTAAAATTTAAAACAATAAAAATTATATATTAATAATATTAAATAATATTTAATTAATTAAAATTAAATATTAGACGAGTATAATTAACTAGAATATAACTTGAACAACATTTAAATTTAGGCTTATTCTTTGTATTCAAATTATTTTTCTTTACATAAAAGTGATCATTTTTTTTCTTTAGGCGTAAATATTTTTTTGAATTAAGGCTTGTCATGTCAGCTAATTAACACTAGTTGATATGACAAGTCTTAATTCCAAAAATGTACTTATATGTAAATAAAATAAAAATATAGGCATTTTTTTATAAAAAAAAAATAATTTAAATACTTTTGTATATAATAAATTTAAATTAAAATACCTTAAAATCAGTTAAGCCTTTAAAAAAAAAATCATATTTCAACTCGGATAAAAAAAATATTGCGTCATATAAAAAGCTCAATTGAAATACATTGAGATATGCATTTTTTTTTTTTTCCAACATGAATCTGTTTACTTTGATGCCGATTAACAATTAATCCAATAATTAATTTTTTTTAATAAATTCAATAATTACTTTAATATAACATATTTCAAACTTGAAAAAAGTACTTCTTTGATCTTTAAACATACGTCTTTATTCCCTAATTTTTCAATTGTTATATTTTAGTTGATATATTTTAACAGTTTAAGATGTTATTTATAAAAATAAGTTCTAAATTATTATATTTTGATCACTTTAATTTTTAAATTTTATTAAAATGAGATATTTTAGTTTCTAAAATTTAAATTAAAGTATATATATTTTTTAAATCTGAAAGTAAGATTTAAATATATTAATATAAAATTTAAAAACTAAAGTGCTAATTTAAACTTATTTGATATTAATATCACCCACCCTCCAAACTTTTTATCTAAAACAATACTAACTCCATGCACAATAAATCTATATTATTGTTCAATTGTAAATAAATATTGGTGGGTCAGCATATTTTTCTTAGACATTATCGACCAACCTATTAATGCAAGGATCCAAATTCTACGTTTTTTTTTTTTTTTTTTGGAATGAAAATTAGACCTTCTTGGTTGTTTCTAATTTCTATATAAGTGATTCTTTTTTTCATTACACCACACAGGCATGTAGATATTAACATATACATAATAATTATGAGTAATTGTCTCATCAAACACACAACTTGTATTACACACCTATGGATTTTCATGGTCCTTGTTTCATCAATTCATGATTATTCTTTATTTTTAATTAGCCTATCATAATTAAAGATAATAAATTTTTACTACTCCAACCGTAAAAGTTCATTACTTTTATATAATGAAAATTTGCGACTCTTTTTTAAAGGTAATGAATTTGTAGTATTCTTCTAAATAAGTACGGGTTTAAAATATACTTTTTTTGACAAAGAATTTGTGCTGCCCTTTTTCCTACTAATAAATATAACTACATTGTTATATGTAGAAAAGAAGAAAATGATATTTGGTTCTGAATATTTCACTTACTTGTATTGCTTTGTACAGATTACATGAATTTATATTAGAAATAAAACGACATAAAAGGATAGTAATTAAATACAAAGATTTCTACCATATTATGAATGATCTTTACCATATTATGATTTTATTTACTTTCCTATTTCAAAATGAATCTCAACACTCCCCCTCAAGTTGGTGCATACATGTCCCACATGCCCAACTTGTCTAAAAACTTTAAGAATACTCGATTTGATAAATGCTTTGGTGAGAATTGCTTTGTTGAAAGCCAAATTCTTTCATAGACTTTGTGAATTTGCTTGCTACTGCAGAAAGTGGGTTTTGGGTTTTCAGGGGTGGCGCGATTTGTGGGTGTGATTTTGGTCTGATTTTTGTTTTGGTCTGTGTCTGCGGTGGTCTGTGGGATCTGTTTTGGCGGATCTGTTTTGGTCTGTGATCTGCAGTGGTCTGTGGGATCTGTTTTGGTCTGTGGGATCTGTTTTGGCGGATCTGTTTTGGTCTGTGGGATCTGTTTTGGCGGATCTGTTTTGGTCTGTGGGATCTGTTTTGGCGGATCTGTTTTGGTCTGTGGTGGCACGACGGAATGTGCCGTTGTGTAAGAAATCTTTTCTCGTTCAGTAATATGAGACCACACATCATAATTTTTTTTAGTAAGTAAAATGCCAGCATTAAAGGGACTTTCAGACTGAACAAAAAAAGAAACTGATTTGGTTTCAGATGATTCAATGGAATCACTCCCCTTTTTTTTTTCCCTTTTTTTTTTTGTTTTTTTAAATATATATATATATATATATATATATATATATATGGAATAGAAAGAAACAGAAAACAAAAAAGGAATTAAAATACGATGAGGCTGAGCTGGGACAAGGCGTTAGTGGCCACGAAGGGGCTGTGCACGGCGCGGCGGGAGGTGCGCGATGGGCGCGAAGCTGACTGGTGGATCTGGGATGCGGTCTGGTGGATTTGGTACGCGGCGCGGCGCAACGCTGATTGGGTGGATCTGGGATGCGGTCTGGTGGATCTGGTGCGTGGCGCGACGCTGATTTGGTGGATCTGGGATGCGGTCTTCATATCGCTGATTTTTTTTTTTTTTTTATGGTTGATATGATTGGATCTGTTTTTATGGTTGATATGTCGGTGGTTTATCTGTTTCAGATCACTGAAAATGTTGTGATCGAGTTTCTGGGTTGATAGCGGCTATTGATTTGCTTTACGAGTTGGGTTTTGATTTCTGTTGGGTTTGATTTTTGAGGTTGATTTCGGTTTGATTTTTGTTGGATTTTTGTTTGATTTCTATTGGTGGTTTGACGAGTTTGATAAGTTTGGTTTGGGTGGTGGTGATTGTCTGTAGTGTTTGTGGGATTTTTTTTTTATTCAGAATTCTAACTTGGCTCTGATACCATGTAGAAAAGAAGAAAATGATATTTGGTTCTGAATATTTCACTTACTTGTATTGCTTTGTACAGATTACATGAATTTATAATAGAAATAAAACGACATAAAAGGATAGTAATTAAATACAAAGATTTCTACCATATTATGAATGATCTTTACCATATTATGATTTTATTTACTTTCCTATTTCAAAATGAATCTTAACATTATATATATATATATATATATATATATATATAATTTCTTATTCATTATAACTACGGAACACATAAATATAAATTATAATTCACATTCTTAGTTTTATATTCGTAGAAACGGTATGCTATTCCTAACCAAATAGTGTTTCAAATTCTGTTAACCGAATATACGCAAATAGCGTTTTCATTTGTCACTTTTGTTGAAGGTTTTAGTCTTCGAACGAAAATATTATGGCAGATGGAAAGTAGGAATTAAACCCAAAATGTTCAAGGTGGACGAGCGGAACATTTAAAGGGCCGGCCTTGTTTGATAGCATTTGGTGACAGACAGTGATTTATACACGCATGCGTTCATATTGAAGGTTGTAAGAATGGAAAGTGTCAGTTTGCAAACGTGGTTAAAGTAGTTTGCATATGATATTTCGACTGTTGATCAAATTCTAGCATTTAAACTGTGATATATATTTTTTTTATAGTGCTTTATGTAACAAATTTAATAAGAATAATTATATTGTTTTAATTGATTTTATTATTGTCATAATAATTTTGTTTGAACTAATGATAAGTTGTGGTTTAGACGGATATACGTGATGAGTGTAAAACTCTCTGTTTTTTGTTGGAATTAATATTTTTACTCGACATTAATAAATGTTATTATTTCAATAATTAAATTATCAAATTTTATATATTTATTGTGGCTATTGAGTTATGACAATAACATCACATATTATTCAATAATCATATAATATGTATCATTTTTTAAGAGAATATTTTTCCCTAAGAATTGAAACTAGCCTAATGGTACTAACGTTCAATCTTCTCTTAGGCCCTTAGCTATATTAAAAAAGATGCCTTCACTTGTGTATTTGTTCAAATATTGTATCTCTTCTCATATTTTAATGACTTAAATTATTTTATTTAGTCATTTAAATTATAAATAATATTATTTAATTTTTTAGTTTAAAAAAAAAGGGAAAAAAAGTAATATTTTTATTAAAATCAATAAAATAATAGTTTGTCTTTAATTGGCCTCTTAAAAATAATATTTTAATAAAAAAATATTAAAATAATGTGTTTTGTTCTTAATTGACCAATTTTCTAAAGTTACTACATGATACTACTTATAATCTAAGAAATTAGATGACTTAGGGGATCTTTATGATACTTTTCTTTATTTCATATATTTTACATTTTATTTTAAATTATAAATTTCAATCACACATCAAACAAATTTCATTTGTTTATTAAAAAAAAATACAAATTTTATTATTATTTTGTCAAAGGAATTAGGTAGTAATTTTAAGAATGTGTAAATCTCAAGTTATTTGAACAACTTTTAAGAGCAACAGCAAGTTACGATGAGGGAGGATGTAGACTCTACAATTTATTTGTGACTTTATGGCATTTTATTAATTCGTTGCATTGAAATAGACGTCATTCACAAGATAAGAATGACGTCCATTCTATTTGTGACTTTACCGAGGTAAACTCAATAATGAAAATGGACGTCATTCTTACCTATTGAATGACAATAATAAGAATTGAAGGATACTTTGATAAGTTATTATAAAATAATGTAAAAAGTTTGTGATGTATTTTGTAAAAATTAACAAATATTACTGCTTATGAATATTAAATTATTAGTGCTACTAGGAATGTTCATGTTCTGTTTCAATTTGGTTCATTTTTTAGCAAAAAAAAATTAAATTAAACTAAAATTATTGCTTTAATCAAACTGAAACGAACATATTACTTTAACTAAATCAAATCAAACCGTTTGACTAATAAAATTATTAAAACAGAACAATTCAATCCGATTTGATTAATATTTTTTATTTTTAATTTTTTTTCCAAATTAGTTAAAACTTGAAATAACATAAAGAAAAAAATATTTGAATATAAACAAATTAATTAATATATACTACAAATATGAATCATATTACATCATACATAAATCATATAACATCTTAAAAACAATCATATAATTAATTACAATCTAGAGCTAAATATTTTCGCAAATTCTACAATAAAATACAATAATATATTAATCAATGAATAATATATTAAAAATAAGTTAGGGAGTTAGGGGAGAAGATATATAATTAATATATATATTTTTATTTTTTTAAAGAATAATATATATTAAAAATAATGTTAAAAATAATTATAAGTAACGATTCGATCCGGTCTGGTTTCAAAATTCGTATAACCGGACCGAACTATTTGTAAAATAATTTGAAGAAACAAAAACTAAATAGGACCGTTTAATTTATAAAACAGTTTGGTCTGATTCGATTTTAATTGATTTGGTCCGATTTTTGGACACCACTATTGCAAATTAAATGTATATTTTTATCCAATTAAAAAAAATAAAATTATCAAAATTAATAAGGCTAAATATCATAGCTTAATATATATGCAACCTTGACAAGAAAAAAATTAAAATAATTAAATAATATGAACTATAATATACACATAATAAATCAAAGTATGTAAAAGAAAAAAAAAATAGACACTAGCTTGCAATATTATGTAATATAAATAACAATGAATAATTATATAATTATATATAGTGTAATAAATAATACATGGGAGATAAAAACTATAATTTTTTAAGGAACTATACTTAGAGTAAGAAAATTGAAATAGTAAAATTTATAAAAAGATATTAAAATTTTTTTAGTAAAAATTGTATAATATTACAATAAAAAAATAAATATATAAAGAATATTAAATAAATATGTATTATAATAATTGCCATCGCAACTCTAACAACCGAGCTTGAGAATCATCATTGAAGGTCTTTTCTAAGGCAATCCAATATTGAGCAGCAGTTACCTTTCGAATGAGATGTTTAAGATAGCTGGTTGTGACTGAAGAGTAGATCCAATTCTTAACAGCTGAATCTTGTCGAATCCATATCAGATAATCAGGATTTTCTTCAAAAATTTCTTGATCTTGTATCTGACCATTAGCAAGCTTCACTGAGATAACTTTCTTGAGAATTTTAGGCGGAGCTGGAACTGAAATATCAATGTGTTTGTGTAAGCCATAAACTGTAATGACATGCTGTAATTGTTCTTTCCATAGGAGGTAATTAGTTTCATCGAGCTTAACAGAAAAATTAGGGTTTATCGGTAATACTGGTAACATAGAAGAAGTGTTTGTTGTATTTGTAGCAGTTACAGGTACAGCCATTAAAGGCGATTTTTCATGAGCAAGGTCTGTATGGTTGTCGTCCATGGTAGGTGATAATGATGCGGAAGCAGGATCGTTCATTTCAATGAGAATTCGTGCTCTGATACCATGATGGAATGAAGTGAGAAAGAAATGACAGACAAGAGGAGTTGAATTGTTCAGTAGTATATCATTGTTTACGGAGGGTATATATATAGACAACCATTATGCTAAGCTGCACATGCAGTTGCAGCATACACTTGTGCTAACAGAATAACAGACTTACATGTGCTAACAGAATAACAAACGTAGCTGGTTAGTTATTCTCAACACTTTAATATAACATATTTCAAACTTGAAAAAAGTACTTCTTTGATCTTTAAACATACGTCTTTATTCCCTAATTTTTCAATTGTTATATTTTAGTTGATATATTTTAACAGTTTAAGATGTTATTTACAAAAATAAGTTCTAAATTATTATATTTTGATCACTTTAATTTTTAAATTTTATTAAAATGAGATATTTTAGTTTCTAAAATTTAAATTAAAGTATATATATTTTTTTTAATCTGAAAGTAAGATTTAAATATATTAATATAAAATTTAAAAACTAAAGTGCTAATTTAAACTTATTTGATATTAATATCACCCACCCTCCAAACTTTTTATCTAAAACAATACTAACTCAATGCACAATAAATCTATATTATTGTTCAATTGTAAATAAATATTGGTGGGTCAGCATATTTTTCTTAGACATTATCGACCAACCTATTAATGCAAGGATCCAAATTCTACGTTTTTTTTTTTTTGGAATGAAAATTAGACCTTCTTGGTTGTTTCTAATTTCTATATAAGTGATTCTTTTTTTCATTACACCACACAGGCATGTAGATATTAACATATACATAATAATTATGAGTAATTGTCTCATCAAACACACAACTTGTATTACACACCTATGGATTTTCATGGTCCTTGTTTCATCAATTCATGATTATTCTTTATTTTTAATTAGCCTATCATAATTAAAGATAATAAATTTTTACTACTCCTACAATAAGAACCGTAAAAGTTCATTACTTTTATATAATGAAAATTTGCGACTCCTTTTTAAAAGTAATGAATTTGTAGTATTCTTCTAAATAAGTACGGGTCTAAAATATACTTTTTTGACAAAGAATTTGTGCTGCCCTTTTTCCTACTAATAAATATAACTACATTGTTATATATATATATAATTTCTTATTCATTATAACTACGGAACACATAAATATAAATTATAATTCACATTCTTAGTTTTATATTCGTAGAAACGGTATGCTATTCCTAACCAAATAGTGTTTCAAATTCTGTTAACCGAATATACGCATATAGCGTTTTCATTTGTCACTTTTGTTGAAGTTTTTAGTCTTCGAACGAAAATATTATGGCAGATGGAAAGTAGGAATTAAACCCAAAATGTTCAAGGTGGACGAGCGGAACATTTAAAGGGCCGGCCTTGTTTGATAGCATTTGGTGACAGACAGTGATTTATACACGCATGCGTTGATATTGAAGGTTGTAAGAATGGAAAGTGTCAGTTTGCAAACGTGGTTAAAGTAGTTTGCATATGATATTTCGACTGTTGATCAAATTCTAGCATTTAAACTGTGATATTTTTTTTTTTTTATAGTGCTTTATGTAACAAATTTAATAAGAATAATTATATTGTTTTAATTGATTTTATTATTGTCATAATAATTTTGTTTGAACTAATGATAAGTTGTGGTTTAGACGGATATACGTGATGAGTGTAAAACTCTCTGTTTTTTGTTAGAATTAATATTTTTACTCGACATTAATAAATGTTATTATTTCAATAATTAAATTATCAAATTTTATATATTTATTGTGGCTATTGAGTTATGACAATAACATCACATATTATTCAATAATCATATAATATGTATCATTTTTTAAGAGAATATTTTTCCCTAAGAATTGAAACTAGCCTAATGGTACTAACGTTCAATCTTCTCTTAGGCCCTTAGCTATATTAAAAAAGATGCCTTCACTTGTGTATTTGTTCAAATATTGTATCTCTTCTCATATTTTAACGGGGGAGGTTACTTAAATTATTTTATTTAGTCATTTAAATTATAAATGATATTATTTAATTTTTTAGTTTTAAAAAAAAGGGGAAAAAAAGTAATATTTTTATTAAAATCAATAAAATAATAGTTTGTCTTTAATTGGCCTCTTAAAAATAATATTTTAATAAAAAAATATTAAAATAATGTGTTTTGTTCTTAATTGACCAATTTTCTAAAGTTACTACATGATATTACTTATAATCTAAGAAATTAGATGACTTAGGGGACCTTTATGATACTTTTCTTTATTTCATATATTTTACATTTTATTTTAAATTATAAATTTCAATCACACACCAAACAAATTTCATTTGTTTATTAAAAAAAATACACATTTTATTATTATTTTGTCAAAGGAATTAGGTAGTAATTTTAATAATGTGTAAATCTCAAGTTATTTGAACAACTTTTAAGAGCAACAGCAAGTTACGATGAGGGAGGATGTAGACTCTACAATTTATTTGTGACTTTATGGCATTTTATTAATTCGTTGCATTGAAATAGACGTCATTCACAAGATAAGAATGACGTCCATTCTATTTGTGACTTTACCGAGGTAAACTCAATAATGAAAATGGACGTCATTCTTACCTATTGAATGACAATAATAAGAATTGAAGGATACTTTGATCAAGTTATTATAAAATAATGTAAAAAGTTTATGATGTATTTTGTAAAAATTAACAAATATTACTGCTTATGAATATTAAATTATTAGTGCTACTAGGAATGTTCATGTTCCGTTTCAATTTGGTTCATTTTTTAGCAAAAAAAAAAATTAAATTGAACTAAAGTTATTGCTTTAATCAAACTGAATCGAACATATTACTTTAATTAAATCAAATCAAATCGTTTGACTAATAAAATTATTAAAACAGAATGATTCAATCCGATTTGATTAATATTTTTTATTTTTAATTTTTTTTCCAAATTAGTTAAAACTTGAAATAACATAAAGAAAAAAAATATTTGAATATAAACAAATTAATTAATATATACTACAAATATGAATCATATTACATCATACATAAATCATATAACATGTTAAAAACAATCATATAATTAATTACAATCTAGAGCTAAATATTTTCGCAAATTCTATAATAAAATACAATAATATATTAATCAATGAATAATATATTAAAAATAAGTTAGGGAGTTAGGGGAGAAAATATATAATTAATATATATATTTTTATTTTTTTAAAGAATAATATATATTAAAAATAATGTTAAAAATAATTATAAGTAACGATTCGATCCGGTCTGGTTTCAAAATTCGTATAACCGGACCGAACTATTTGTAAAACAATTTGAAGAAACAAAAACTAAATAGGACCGTTTAATTTATAAAACAGTTTGATCTGATTCGATTTTAATTGATTTGGTCCGATTTTTGGACACCACTATTACAAATTAAATGTATATTTTTATCCAATTAAAAAAAATAAAATTATCAAAATTAATAAGGCTAAATATCATAGCTTAATATATATGCAACCTTGACAAGAAAAAAATTAAAATAATTAAATAACATGAACTATAATATACACATAATAAATCAAAGTATGTAAAAGAAAAAAAAAATAGACACTAGCTTGCAATATTATGTAATATAAATAACAATGAATAATTATATAATTATATATAGTGTAATAAATAATACATGGGAGATAAAAACTATAATTTTTTAAGGAACTATACTTAGAGTAAGAAAATTGAAATAGTAAAATTTATAAAAAGATATTAAAATTTTTTTAGTAAAAATTGTATAATATTACAATAAAAAAATAAATATATAAAGAATATTAAATAAATATGTATTATAATAAATAAAAAGAAAAAAAAATTAAATAAAGATTTAAAGAAGCGTGACTAATTGACTATATATTTATATAAAATTGAGGAACATATATATTTATAAATACAATTAATAAAATTTATCTAAAAATTTAGGGGCGGGTACCGTGGATCCAATGGTTACGTAAATGGAGACAAACCCTTCAATCATTTAGCTTGGATTTACATTGTTTTATTGCATGTCACAATGCAAAAATATCAATCTTTCACAAATATCTCTAATTTTTTAAAAATACTAATAATGACCTTTAATTTTAACCAAAATTAAAAATAACAATTATTTAATAATATTTTTATAATATCTTCAAAATTGAAGAATGTTTTTATTTTTAGCTAAAACTCTAATCTTTTATATTTTAAATTAAATAATCAATAATACTAAAATAATAATAAATTTTTTTACATTTTATTTATTATAATAATATAAAAAATAAAAATAAATGCCCAAACAATTATTTACACATGCTTACCAATTAAGAAAATAAAATTGATACATACAATGAATCAAATTAGTTTTTTATTTATCCCAAATCACATGTAGTGAAGTGATTATTTTTACTTTTTTTTTTCTTCCTACAAATAGTTTATGGTACAATTTTTATTTAAATTTAATGACATATAATCCAAGATGTAATAATAAAAATAACATAATATTTTCTTTTTTAAATTTATAGGTGAATTGCTAATAAAACTAACAAATTGAAATAATTTATAAAAAATTCAGACCAAATTTGTTGAATATGTTAAGCATTTTTTTTTTTAATTATTTTTAAGTATATGAAAAAGTAAAATTTTAATTTATTACAAGACATCGTAAAAAAATGTAAATATTTTTTGAATTTAAGTAACTAGTTAATCAATTTTCTAATCAACAAATATCAACAATGAAAGAAATTTTTGGACATCTTAGAAAATAGAAAAAAAAATTAAATTAATGGTGAAAGAGTGAAGAAATATGAGTGACAAGAGAAATCAAAAACATTAGATTAATTTTTAATTTAAATAAATCTTTGTATTTCTATATATTTATTTAGTGTAGATTTTTATTTTTAACCATACAAATATAGTAAACAAATAAATATATATATATTTTTTACCTTTTTATTTTATTTAAAAGGTATTTCAATAATTTAAAAAAAATTGAAAAAATATGTGAGAGACAATGGATGAAAAAGTTAAAATCATTAATGATGGGGTTTATTTGTGATAATATGTCTAACCTTAATATCATAAGAGATTTTTTTAAAAAATATATAGGATATTTGTAAAGAAAACTCGAATCTTAGCCCAATGAATATTTTTTTCCTGTCATAATTCCTTTATACATTAAATTTTATTTTTTATTCTCTTAATAAAAAATATATATTGTTTTATGTCGTAAAAAAATAATATATATTTTTTTGAAAAAGATAAAAAAAAAAAAAAAAAATCATCCTAATAAATGGGTCATATTATCATATATGCCAAAAGAAAGTTTTACATTTGAATACTTTATCAAGTCTTAACTTTATACAAGAGAGTTTTACATTTGAGTACTCTAATCAAGTCCTAACTTTATAATCAGTTGCATCTGATACAATGTTCATGATTGGAAGACCACAGATGAGCAGTTACTGTGGGAAAAATGTTGAATAGACAATGATAATATATGCTCACATTTTTTTTAATAATTAATGTGATCTATCTCGATAGCTAAAAGTTGTAATGAAATATTGATCACTTGGATGATTGCTTATTGGGTTAAGCTTTTTATAAATCTTGTAATTTTTTAAAATGTCTATTTTAGTTATGTATTTTTATACTATTAGGATTCTGTAACTCTTCAAAACATATATTTTAGTCTTCAATTTTTTAAATTATATTCTTAAGATCTTGTAATTCATTAAAAATTTTAACAAAGTCCAAATAATCCTTTTTTTTTTTTTCAATGATAAATTCGAAATTTTAAAAAATAAAATAAGTAAAAAAAATCAAAATTTTAATTTTTTAATCTTCTTCATTTTTTTAATCCATTTTAAATTTAATTTTTTGTATTTACTTATCTTATTTTAAAATTCAAATTTTTAATATTCATACAAAAAACATTATTCTTTGCATTTTATTTTAAAAAATTCTAAATTTACCCTTTAAAAAAAAGATTATTTGGACTTTATTGAAAATTTTGAAAAATCATAGGACTATTAAAAATTTGATTTTTAAAATAATATAACTAAATAAAAATTTAAATTTGAAATGGATTAAAAAAATGGAGAAGATTAAAGAATTAAAATCTTGATTTTTTTTTTTACTTATTTTATTTTTCAAAATTCAGAATTTACCCTTAAAAAAAAAATACTATTATGACTTGATTTGAACTTTTGAAGAATTATAGGACCCTAAGGATAAACCAAAAAAGATATAAGACTAAAATATAACTTTAAAAAAATTACATGACCCTAAAAATATATGTTAAAAGATACAATATTGAAGTATACATTTTAGAAAGTTATTAAACTTATAAAAACCTTAACCCTAATTATTCTTACCTACATATTAATGTCTTTTCTTTCTCTTTCAAGAAATTACTTCATATGTAATTTTCTTGTTTTGTATTATTTTAGGAGTGGTAATTTCAAACACGATCCGAACACGATACGATACGAATTTTTTTTAATTCAAATTAATTAATAATTTTTTTATGTGTCAACTAATACGAAAACTCGACATGATTAACACGAAACAAACACGTAACCAACACAAATAATATGAAATGAACATGACACGAACAAGATTAATACAACACAATTTCCACCCCTAATTTATTTTATGGGCAAACAAACTAAGTGTATTGCGTGCTCTTTTGGGTCGTGCGAACTTAAGAGCGTTCTAATTGTGAGAATTACTTAGAATAGTGCTGTTTTGTAGTATATTACTTTTTTAACTTATGTAACTAAAAAGCAGAGTTTTGGGAAACGAATTTTACAATTTTGTCCCTATGTCATTTATTTTTGTTTTGCTATTACAAGGATCTTCGTGAATCACCAAATTTCATTCATCTTGTGGCTAGGTCATTTTCTCCCTCAGCTTGGATTGCTCCCTCGTCTTGCGCTGTGATTTACACGATCTCCCTCAATTCACTTCAGGTAATCATCTCACTCTTAGCTCACATTTCTCCCTTGTCTCGCACTAATTGGTTTTCAAATCACCATTTTCACTCAGCTAGCACGCCTAGGTCTTCGTTTCACTCTCAGTTTGCATTTCTCATGATTTCAGCTTTTGCTTCCTCGTCTCGCGCACTAATTTACACGATTTTACTACTAATTTAGCTAGCACAGATATTATACCTCCATTGCTAATTTTGCATTTTTATTACGCCTGCTTGATTTACTGATTTAGAGTTCTTACTATAAAATTTTGTTCTTTGCAATTTATTAAGTACAACTTTGGTTCAAATATGAGGCTTTTTCTCACATGTATATTACGAAAAATTACAAGATTAAGAGGCATATTTGGTGCTAAACATGATAATTACAATTATGTTTTCACATAATTTTTGCTATAAGATAAAACTTAAGATGAGTTGCGTCAAGCCTAGTTAATTTGACAACTCTAAATAAAAGAAAATAATGCAAAATATGCTCACTCCATTCAAAAGACCTTTGTTAAAGCTGGAGGATTAAAGAAACAATAAGGAAACAAAAAAATTGCTTATATCTCTAACAATATTGTAAATAAATACAAAAATATTTTACTTTTGAAACATAAGACATTAAGAGGAAAAAAAAAAGGAAGTATATATGTATCTTCTTATTGATCATGATCTTATCTTGAAACACAATTATGATATGATGATCGTGCATTAGATATCTTCATGAAATTAACTCTTTTCCGTTTCTTTTGTTTGATTCATTTAGGTCAAACTTTCTATTTAAACTAGTTGGTTTCTTCTTTGCATTCATTTCTTCATCCATTTCATTCAATTCAAAATATATTTTTCAGGAATTCAACGACAGGTTTGTTACATTTATCCTTTGTTTGTTCAATTCTTAAGCAAAAATAGGTTTGTTTTTATTTTGTCTGTTTTTGGCAAATTAGTTATTTCCCTTGTGATTGTGATTCAGTAACAAAATACACAACATAGGTTATGTTATTCGTCTTGATAAAACCAACTATTATATGTAAATATAACAGTTTTGTTTAATTCTTATATTTTTTGTAGGATGGTTAAGAGAAAAATTAAGGATTCTATATCACCAAAGAAGCGTAAGAAGAACAAGGTGCTTATTGATGATGCATCTTACAAGGTTGTAATTTTTTTGTTGTAGGTAATTTTTTTATGTTTTGTGTTGTTATATTCATTTATGTACTACTTTATAATGAAAACATATATATATGTATTCACATTAATGTAATGTGTACATTATCTTTTATTTTTGCATATAAACTGTACATTCAGATTCTGTTATACAATCTGATATTCTATGTATTCTTTATCCTTATTTATAATTTGTATGTAAGATTTACATTCTGTGTAAATAACTGTACGTTATCAAGAACTACGTTGTAGTTGTTTTTTTTTTATTATTTGACTGTACATGTCCTAACATATTGATGTAATGTGTACATTCATATTTATAATTTGTATGTAATTTGATGTTATGTATTCAAGAATTATATGATTGTATTTTTTTCTCATATCAGAATGTCTATTGACATATTAATGTAATACGTATATTTACCTTTATTTATGTATGTAAGATGTACATTCAGTTTCTGTTCTAAAATTTAGAATATGCTTAATTTGTATGTAAGATCTACATTAGTTAGATTGTAATTAATTTTTTTCTCCTCTTATATTAGAATGTACTTGTACTGACGCATAAATATAATGCATGCATTCACATTTATTTTTACATGTAAATTGTACGTTCAGTTATAAAATTTTACATGTTATAAAATTTGATTCTTCTTAATCAGTTGTTCTATGCATTTTTTACATATTATTTATAATTTACATTTAATTTAATGTATTCAAGAAATAGATGATTGTATTTGAATTTTTTTTGGTCTCATATTAGAATGTATATCAACATATTAATGTAATGCATACATTCACATTAATTTTTGTACGTAAGTTGTACATTTAGATTCTATTCTACATTTTTGAAACTATTAAATGTGCTTAATTTGTATGTAGAATATACATTAGTTAGATTGTAGTTGATTTTTTTTCTCTTATATTGGAATGTACTTGTACTGACACCTAAATGTAATGCATACATTCATATTTATTTTTATATGTAAGCTGTACATTCAGTTTATATTATAAAATTTGATTCTTCTTAATCTATTTTTCTATGCATTCTTTACATATTATTTATAATTTCTATTTAATCTGATGTATTCAAAAACTAGATGATTGTATTTGATTTTTTTTTGTCTCATATTAGAATGTAATATAATGCGTACATTCACATTAATTTTTGTATGTAAGTCATACATTTAGATTATGTTCTACATTTTTGAAACTGTTGAATGTGCTTAATTTGTATGTAGGATATAAATTATCTAGATTGTAGTTGATTTTTTTTTTGTCATCTTATATTGGAATGTACTTATACTGACACAAAAATATAATGCATACATTCACATTTATGTTTACATGTAAGCTGTACATTCAATTTATGTTATAAAATTTGATTCTTCTTAATCTGTTGTTCTATGCATTCCTTACCGTTAATTAAATTATTGATTTATTTTGACTCTTAACATTTCATTAATTATATTATGTAGGGTGGATTTCTTGAATATGATTATTCATTTTGTAATATTTTGTATCTTAGGGAGAAGTTTTTGGTTAGATGTGGTAGTTGTGCACAATCTGATAAAGTTATTAATCGTATTAAAGAAGTACTTAGGGCAGAGCAACTACATAGATTCAAGGATTCTTGCTTTGGTAAATTTGAGGACATGCCAAAATGTCGTTTTAGTGCACAACTTGTTCACGCTATTCTTTCACGGAAGTGCAAGCCATGTAAGTCCGTAAAAGAGATTTAGTTTCGAATTGGTTCCAAAGTTCTACGATTTTCACGTTCAGAAATTTGGGTCATTTTGGGTTTGAATCTTTCCGTCGATTCTGAGAGCAACGATTTTATTGAAGAGAAGTCTGATTTCATGATGAAATATTTTAAGGAATTTAATTCAATAAAATATTTGAAATTTCTTATCAGTTGTATTGGGAAACCTTTTTCTGCTTATAGTACTGGTCGAAAAAAAAGATCAGAAAAATTGAAGTTATAGAAAATGAATATAAGACTTTGAAATCCCAAAAATTGAAGAACAAGAGTGTATTTGCTTGAAAAGGGAAGCATAGTGAGACTAATTTTTATTTTGTTAGTATTTCTGATGAAGATGGTGTGATGCTATGTTTGATATACTTTTTCGAGTGTGGGCTTGTTGGAAAATTAAAAAAATGTACATCTTTGTAAGGAAGTAGTGTTTTTAGCTAATAATTGGAATGATTTCAATTATTACTGTTGGGAAAACTATGTGTTTAACTATCTTTTTGATAGTTTAAACAAAGATTATTGTGAAATGCATGATGTTGTGCATGAGTTAGAGTTGAGAAAGGGAAATGGACTCTTAAAAGCGAATGAAGATAGGGTACGTTACCTGATGTTCTGCATGAGAAGTTCATTGCGTCTAGGAAGGTATTTAGTTCATCAAAGGAATCGTCATCAAATATGTCTTCAATGATGTCGTCCATTTATTTGAGAAGCTTAGTGGTGAACTACTAGTAGGTCTAAGTAGTTTATGAGAATCAATTAATGTTATGCACATGGATTTGAGTGCAAGAATTACAGCTATTGAAGTTTCTGTCAATGGTATTCGTGTTGATAGGGAGCCTATTTTATCAAAGAGCTCTAATCTGGTAGATATTTTTGGGTATTTCAATTTTTTTTAGTTTGTATTTAATTCCAATTTTTGAATATAAAACGTAAGGTTGTCTTGCAAATTTGTCTCTTTTTTGTTTGTAGTTTCAGAATGGTATGCAATACGATGCAACACAAGGTTGATACTCCTACCAAAGAAAATCCTTGTGTTTTGCCAAGATGTATTGTGGATGACATTCCATCATTGATCTTGGTATTGACTTTAGTTCTCAGTCATTTGTTAGGACTCTTTCTATATCACCATCTATTGCCTCCCAATTTGATTCAGACACTTGTGGGCAATTAGATCGACTTGTTGAAGTTTATAGATCTGGATCGAAGTTAAGGTTTGACTTTAGTTCTTTTTATTTTCTATTACAAAGGGGGAAGAAAACTATTATACCTTCCAGAGTTTTTTGTAGTCCGTATTTCTGTCCATTTAAGAAGAGTCTTCGTATTGCTAATGACAGAATTGAAATTCAATCTTTGCCAATTAATCAACCTTTGACATCTATAAACGATAGTATGAGTGTTGTAGAGATTGTGAAATTGGATACGTCTCTTAAGTGTGTTGCTGTTTCATACATGAAGCTTCCTACTGGATGGGTAAAGATGTTTGAAACATGGTTAAATGGAAAGAGTGAACCGTAAGTATTTTATATTGTTTTGAAGTTTTTTTTTTTTTTTTTTTATGTTGATAACTTTTTTGTGTTGTTTTTCAGTGCTTTTGTACGACTTCATTATTATGACTTCATTGCTGACAAGAATGAATTCTTTGGATCATTGAGAAAGGCTCGTGGATGGCTGACTAGTGTTGTAAGTTTTGTCTTTTATTTATATCTCATATGTGGTATTCTTTGGATGTATTAGTTACATGTTGGTTGTATTAGTATGTAATGTTTACATTAATGATTACTGCTGTTGTTATTATAGTAGGTTGACTTAAAATTTCTTAATGTAATACATAAATTCACATTTATTTTTTCATGTAAATTGTACATTCAAATTTTGTTATATTCTGATTACTTTGATGTTTTATGTATTCTTTACCTTTATTGGATTAGAATGCACATTAGAGTTGATCAAGAATCACATTATAGTTAGTTTTTTTGTCTCTTATATTGGATTAGAATGTTTATATATTGACATATTTTAATGTAATACATATATTCACATACATTTTTGTATGTAAGCTGTACATCTAAATTCAGTTATAAAATTAGATTCTAATTATTCTGATGTGCATATTAATGAAATGTGTACATTTTCATTTATTTTTGCATGTAAGCTGTACATTCTGTTATGTTTCGATATATATTAATTTGAATTTTTTCTAACTACAAATTGATTGTATTTTGTACGAGTTTCGTGCTTGGAATGATTAACATCCTTTGATTTTTGGAAAGAAGAAGTATACTACTTTGAACACATACTTTAATTAAGTTTTTTTTTGTGTGTGAATAGTTTAGGTTGTTTTATGTGGTTTAAACATATGTTAGATTATTTGGTTTTTATTGTATTTGAAGAAGTATAATATTTTTTTTTTGTTTTGTAACGTAGAATGAATGCAAAAGAATTCTTGCTCGTGGTGAAGACTGGAGTAATGATATCATTATGCTTACAGATTTAGTTATGTAATTCAATTTGCTACTTCACGTGGACCATTTTGTCATAATGATTATTTGGCTAAAGATTGGAAACAACTTGAGGTTGTTTATTGTCATGTGAATGTAGATGACAATCATTGAATTTGTGGTAGAAAAATACAATCATTTAAGTATTATGGTCCCTCACATTTTGCATTTCTTGAGTTATCATGGTTATGGTGAGGGTACCGTTTCTATCCCAAATATTACTTGGCCTATCTTCGTTCTTCATGGTGTTCTCAAACAAACAAATGGGTATGGTTTTTTCTTTATTTTGTTGTGGTTAGTTTTGTGTATTTTGATTGTTATTTGTTAGTTAACTAATGTTTGGTTTATTTTTTTTTTTGATATGATTGTGGTGTTTGGTACGTGAAGTTTATCGAGTTTTCAATTTGTGGATGGTCGTCAGATATGATCGACTCATTAGCTTTTTGGAAGATAAGACAAAGAATTTGTGCTCAATTTTTTTGTAACAATGGACAGCTTGATCCAAGTTATCAGTTTTTATATTTTGACCTTTAAATTTTGTATTGTTACAGTTTTAGGTAGCTTGTACTTGATGTAGATGTTTTTATTTTTGTGACTTTTTAGAAGGTATCAAAATTTTGTTATTATTAGTTGATGTAATGGTTACATTTTGAATGTAATGGTTACATTTTGTTTTAAATGTAACAACTTTTATAGTACTAGGATTAATTGTAAAGGAGGTTTCAATTAAAAGAGCAAAGATGATAAATCTGTTTTTGTGTTTTTAATTAATTGTCAAAAAAATGTGTAAAAATGGCACTTGCAGTTCACACAGCTAGAATATTAATTTGGTAATGAAAAATTATAGTAATATTCTACAAGTTTTTCAAATGCTATGTGTAAGTATTTTTATATGTAAAAATAACATTCAAAAAAGAAAATTTATGTAACCATTACATTAACTATTTTGGTGAATTGAGACTATTGTTACGGTCTATGTTATAGTAATGAAGATAAGAAGGAAAATTGGGAACTCTAGATTTAAAAAATAACATATCAAAAAAGGCTATTGCCAAAATAAAAAGAAACAAGTTTTTAGAAGACAAAGTGACCTAATGATAATTTGCAATAACCACACCTAACCATGAAAATCAGTGAGGAAAACAAGTTAACAAAATTGCATAAAAAATTTGGTGAGATATTAAACCCAATACCTAGAAGAGATTGTAATTAATATCCAAAACTGAATGAATGCATTACATACCTAAAAGACTATTTTTTGTATGTAATCATTACATATAGAAAATCAAATGAATGCAAGCATTACATTAACTATTTACACTACTTGATATATGACAAGAATTATTTTTGTCAAATTTGGTACAATAGAATTGTGTCTACAATAGTAGGATGTATGTGCTCAAATTTTGTATTTTGTTTGTATTAGTTACATTTTTTATCCGAGTTATTAGTTTTTATAATTTTGACATTTAAATTTTGTATTGGTACAATTTTTTCGTAGCTTGTACTTGATTTAGATGATTTCATTTTTGTGACTTTTTAGAAGTTATCAAAATTTTGTTATTATTAGTTAATGTAATGGTTACATTCTGTTTTGAATATAACAATCTTTATAGAACTAAGTTTAATTGTGAAGGAGATTCTAAGTAAAAGAGCAAATATTACAAAAAAAAAAATTTGTGTTTTTGATTAATTGTGAAGGCTTTCCCCATGCTATTCAACAAAACTATCAAAAAATGTGTAAAAATGGCACTTGTAGTTCACACAACTAGAGTAAGGTCAACTTAATCTGAGTTATTAGTTTTTATATTTTAACCTTTAAATTTTATATTGTTACAATTTTTAGGTAGCTTGTACTTGATGTATATGTTTTCATTTTTGTGACTTTTTAGAAGCTATCAAAATTTTATTATTATTAGTTGATGTAATGGATACATTATGTTTTGAATGTAACTACTTTTATAGAACTAGGATTAATTGTAGTTCACACAACTAGAGCAAGGTCAGAAAGATTTCGAGAAAAAAAAATTGAAACATGGTTGAATATATTACTAGTATAGGATGAAAATAATAAGCATGAGAAACTTGAAGCCAATTATGGAAGCCATAAATTTGTTTTTTTTTTTCTTGTTGCTTAATTTATACAACAAAAACATGTTCTGAAGATAACAAGTAGAAAATCAGTTGGGTAATAAAAAATTGGAGTAAATTATATTGAATGAAAAATTATAGTAATATTCTACAAGATTTTCAGATGTAATATGTAAGCATTATTGTATGTATAAATTACATTCAAAAAAGAAAATTTGTGTATCCATTACATTAACTATTTTGGTGAATGTTAGTGAGACTATTGTTACGATATATGTTATAGTAAAAAAGATAAGAAGAAAAATTGGAAACTCTAGATTTAAAAAATGACATATCAAAAAAAGGTTATTGCTGTAATAAAAAGAAACAGGTTTTTAGATGACAAAGTGACCTAATGATAATTTGCAATAATCAAATCTAACCATTAAAATCAGTGAGGAAAAAAAGTTAACAAAGTAACATAAATATTTGGTGAGATATTAAATCCAATACCTAGAAGATCGTAGTTAATAACCAAAATCTTAAACTTAGGATACTCTATGTAATATTTACATGTGGTGATTGTTCAAAATTTTGGACACAAAGTTAACTACATGTAGGCATTACGTACAAAAAATTGTTTGGATGTAAGCATTACATTTACTATTTTGGTGAATGTTAATAGGAATATTGTTACTGTATATGTTAAATACCTGCTTATATCACATTTAGTATTAAAAAAAAAACAATTAATCCCAAATGCATTAAGAAAATATAATATGCGTTAAGAAAATACATTAAGAAAAAATTTAATGATTGTATTTTACTAACTCTACCAAACTATTCTTCTTTAAATGAATTTATTATAATATGCACTTCAAAAAAATGGCCAACAAATGCCATTTTCGATGTATCATTTAATCGTAGTTGTTCACTCCTAGGTGGAGGATGTATTTTTTTTGACTTTTTTGTTTTCTACTTTCTCTCTTTAGTCCTTCAAAATCTCCAAATGAAGGCTTCCTTTTCTTTGTTATTCTTCTCCCTTTGGATTCTTCATTCTCTTGCTTTTTTTGTTGCATTGGTGGGAATACAAGTATTTCTTTAATTGGTTTTGGTATTACTCATTTCTCTTCATTTCCCGATGGAAAGATTGATGCTTGATATGCAATATTCAATGTACTTGAGTGATAGTATTTGAAGCACTTTGTATGTATGGGCACCTTCCTTAGCAAGTATATTGCAATAGCATGGCTACAGAGTAGTTTTAGCAATTGAAACTTTCCACAAGTACATGTGTTAAGACTAAAGTCAACAATGTAACTTTCCATGTCCTTTTTAACTTCCACCAAGTTAGTGTTGATGTCAATGGTAGTAAACTTCTCTGCTTTTATTTTTCTTTTTGATATTTTCTTCTTAGCCCAAGTTGTTAGTATGCCCATTTTAGATGCTTCTGTCCTCCTTTTCGAAAACCAATTTTGCAGTAGCGATCTTATTTCTTCTAGCAAGCATGTGACAGGTGTGTCTCTTGTATTCCTTAATATTGCATTTATATGCTCAGCATTATTTTAAGTCATAATGTCAAATCTTATCTTTGGTGTTGGACATTGTGATCTTGCCCAAGGTAGGAAGTTTGTTATTTTCAAGTATGATATTGCTCGTTTGCTTTCTTCTTCAATCATATTTATATTTTCCTGGAACTCATTATCTGTGTATGCATAAGCTGCCTTTTTGAAGTACTTGTTGACAACTTTGCTATAGAATGGGGCTAGATTTTGCTTCAGTAGCAATAGCAATAGTGTGCTTCATTCTCAAAAACTGTTGAGACTGCAGATTTTATACCTGCATTTCTATCTGAAATGATCACCAATTCTTCTTTTTTTCCTATTAGTAGTTTCAATCTTCGAAAGAAACATTTCCAAGCTTTCTTTATTTCAGCATCTATTAGGCCAAAAGCAACTGGATAAATCTATTGTAAAGGAATAAATAATTTAATATTCTTACAAATTTTATAGAAATGAAGAAAAATTGGGAACTCTACATTTTGAAAGTTGTATCAAAAAAGGCTATTCATAGAAACAATTTTATAGGATTGTTTATAATAGAAAAGGCTATCAGAAAAGTAACTTTCATACTTGTCAGGTTTTACCTATTAATTAACTGTTATGAATTGAATATGACATATTAGGATTTGAGATGCTATTTATTACCTGATTGTTTCCATCCTTTGTTACTGCAACTAGTAATACTCCTCCAATTCATTCCTTTAGGAATGTACCATCAACAACAATAACGGGTCTCATACAGTTCATAAATCCTTCAATACATGCTCCAATTTCCATAAAACCATACCAAAAATTTTTGATTTCTGTATCTATTTTTATTTCTATGTATGAGTTTGGGTTGTTTTTTTCTAGCATGTAGAAAAATGAAGGTAGTTTCCCATAGGAATCTTCAGGACTACCCTTTACAATCCTAACTACCTCCTTTTTTGCCATGAATGCTTTTCTATAACTTATGTCCATACCAGTTTCACTTTTAATGTCACTCATTAAGTCTTTTGGTCTTAATTTCCTACTTGTGTCTTTGAACATGTCTTTTATCTTGTCAACAATGTACTTGTAGGATGCATTTTTATCTGTTTGTTGATCATACTTTTCTATACATTGATGTTCACACTTGTATGTTGTTACTTTGAATGCATTTGATTCCCCAATCTTTCTTGCTGCCATCTTCCATATGCATGTATTATCTTTGCATTTCAATCTTACATAAGTCTTGTTTGAGCTCTAGGTTATATAATTCAATTTTTGTTTTACTGCATACTTGGATACCATTAGCTTTAAAACATCCTTATTTTTGTACACTTTTTCAGGGTATATTTCTTCAGTTGTATCTAAATTTGTGGAGGAGGTGGTGTCATTATTTTCTTATAAATCGCTTGTTACACTGATAACATCTGCAATTTGTTGCCTATTATGTTGGCTAACATACAAGACAACGAGTGCACCAATTTCTTTACCAATAGTTTGGTTAAAAGAAAAATTCAATGTCTCTATTGTCTAATTGGATTGACATATCATCTTGAGGTTGATATCTGATTTTAATCATAGACATTCAATAATTTCTTTCTTCACTTCTTCAATGTTTATATTTTTGTTTATGCAAATTCTTTTGGGAAGACCATTTATGTATTTATCATTTCCTTCTTCAAAAATCCATTGTCCTCCATGCATAAGTAATATTGATAACTTTGGTTCACCTAATACAAAAGCATTTTTTTTTATTTGTGTTATACTATAAGTTCGAAATATATATATGTATAGAGGCATTAATAATGTAATGTATACATACATGTTAATGTTGTATGTAATTTGTACATTCACATGACTTACATAGGTTTTCAAAACAGCAAGAACATATAAACACTACTATGCAAATACATAAAAATTAGCAAGAGTCAGGAAGATGTAAACAGTAAATACATGACTAAAAATTAGTAGTACAAAATAATTAATATACTGAAAAATTGATAATATGTAATTTCTTTTCCTATCTCCATTATTGTCCAAACACAGCAATATTTTTCATTTTTTTTTGTTAGTAAAACAATATATTATATTATTGAAATGCATATTTTGTTTATGTTATACTATAAGTTTGAAGTCTATATATGTATAGAGGCATTAATAATGTAATGTGTACATACACATTTATGTTGTATGTATCTTGTACATTCACATGACTTCCATAAGTTTTTAAAACAGCAAGAATATATAAACACTACCATGCAAATGCATAAAGATTATGCAAGAGTCAAGAAGATCTAAACAGTAAATACATGACTAAAAATTAGCAGTACAAAATAATTAATATATTAGAAAATTGATAACATGTAATTTCTTTTCCTATCTCCATTATTGTCCAAACATAACAAGATTTTCATTTTTTTTCTTTGTAAAACAATATATTGCATTATTGAAATGCATATATTGTTTATGTCATACTATAAGTTCAAAGTCTATATATGTATATAGACATTAATAATGTAATGTGTACATATACATTTATGTTGTATGTAATATGTACATTCACATAACTTTAATAGGTTTTTAAAACAACAAGAACATATAAACACTACCATGCAAATGCATAAAAATTAGCAAGAATCATGAAGATCTAAACAGCAAATAAATGAGTAAAGATTACCAATTAGATATTAATTAGTTAAAAGTAGGCAAATGTGAAATGTGTATGCATAGTTTCATGTCAGCCAAAGAGAACAAAAGAGGCTACTTATTTGATATTTAGAAAAGGTATGAATTACTCAACACACTATAATAACATGAAATTCTCAAGATGCTTTTGGCCTTGCCAAATTAATTAAGCATGGTGTTTTTAACACCATTATCAAAAGATACTTGGATGTAAGTATTGGAGTGAGATAAAGGTATACCACTATACTAAAGAGCCTGTCTCGTAATCACAATATTATAAATCAAACAAAAACAGAAGCAAATCAACAGTTGTTCTGGATAATAGTCACAAACTATTAATAATCGATTGATACAAAAAATCTATAACATTATCTTTCACTGTTTTCCATACTCATCTACTTAATATACCGACATGTATCATGATAGAGTTGATTCTCAAATTGATAACAGTTGCAGAACATGAATATAATTTTTTCAAATTTTAATTAAGTAAATGCAATGCCAGATAAGAATAATTAATGTAATTAGTTCCAGTTAAGAATAATCAATTTTAGAACATGAATATAACACTTACTTTTTGTAGGAAAGTCTCTCTGATTTGAAAGAGCTGTTGACATGGTGGAATTCATGGATGAACGAACTCAGCTTTGTTAGTGTGTAATAGAGGCGATTTTGGTTTGCGCTGATTAAGGCGTCTGTGAGAGGGACGAGTTTGGCTGATGGAGGACTCTGAGAGGGAATGGAGGCTGCTTCAGCACTAAGCGTGAGGCGTGAACATGAGAGAGGAAGTTGACGCTAGAGAAGAAGCTACGAGTTTGATTCCCAAGACTCATATTCAAGTTGTAAGCGAGGGTAAAATTATAATTTTGAACTATAGCTAATAACTATGCGTTTGGATTCATATATTTGCTATTTACGTATAAAGGCACTAATCTTCTGAAAGTTGTTTATTTAGGTAGTTCATTAGTTCTAATTGTCAACGAAGTCCAAATCATTGTTGTGGCTCAATTTCAAGAAATTAAAAGGCTTTTACTTTGTAATTGTTATTTTGGTTGTAATGCATCATACATGATGCATACATATGAGTCGAAGAGTTGATCATAAACTTTTGTCTACTCGTTCGGTGCTATTTGCTATTATTTAATTGACCCTTCATAATTAATAAGAGATGCTTCCCTATTTTAATGATATATCCTAATATAATTTTTCATTATTTTTGTACACTTATTATTATAATTGATACATTAGTAATATTTACATTTAAAAAAATATATTAATTTGATGCAATTTTCATATGTGACTATTATATGCAATTTTAATGAAGCATATTTTTGGCATTGTTATCTTTTCCCTCCCTTACGATGTTTTTTTTTTTTTTTCAATCATTTTTAGCATTATCAATCATTTTTTCCTTCTTCTACAATAGAAAAAAAATATTTTTTATACCATTTTTGGCATTTTCATCGAATTTTTTTGTCAGTTCCTTCCCTAAATAGAAACAATATTTTTGTACCATTTTTGGTATTTTCAGCCAATTTTTTCGACTATTTTTTGCTCTTTGTTTTTAAATGTTATACTCTATAAATAATGCATTATCATAATTGGTCAATATTTGCTTAATACCTTCTTATTTGAAAAGTTCATATTATAAAAATAAAAAAATTAAGTCAAATTATAAAAAATTAAATAATTTTATTTAATCACGAAAATGTAAAATAAAGCAAGATATTTATATTGAAAAATAAAACAAGAAAAAAGAAGATGCTATAAGATAGATATTGAAAATAATTGAGAGATTTTAGCTAATTACTAAAATAGGTAATACTATGCTTTTATTTTTTGTTCAACCTATTATATACTTCTATTGGAAAAATATTTTTGGGATCAAAAATTATATTTTATAATTAAAACTTATCAGACAATAATGCATCAAGAATGTATTGACCAATTATAGTAAAACATCTTTAATGGAGTATGAATCAATTAAAAATGTCTAAAATGATTGAAAAATATTATTTTTATTGGAGGAAGAAAAATAGATAAAAATGTCAAAAATATCCTTAATCAAAATTATAGTACTATTTTTATGTAAAAATTGTATACAATTAATATATTTTTTAAATTTGAGTATTATTAAAATACTCATTAATCATAAAGATAAAAAGGATACTAAAAATAAAATTAAAGTGTTATTAGGATCGCAAATCCAATAAGAGGTATGATTCAGATATGTAAAATTGTGATACAAAATAAACATTATTCATTCGATTTGTGTACTATTGCGGATTAGTCCTCAAAATTAATTGAGTTAAATTATTGAAAAAATCTTAGAAATATAACCAAAAAAAAAACACCCTTTAAAACTTAAAATAATAAAATTAACACATTTTATATTTAAACTTATATTTTTACAATTAAAAAAATGACTAATATGTCATTTATTTTAATACTCATTCAATTGAAATTGAAAGATAATAATTTAGACTCGTTCAATATTAAATGTTTAATATTTCATATTTAAATTAAACGTTCAATATTATTAAAGTATTAATTTTATTATTATAAATTTTAGGGTTGTTATTTTTTATAATTTCTCAAAAATTCTTTAAAACTAATTTTTTTAACTATATTTAAAAAAAAAAAAAAAAAATGAGTACTGCTCTGAACAACTTCAAGCAGGTTCTTTAGTTGCCCAATTTCGACGACTAGTCAACTACCGTTTTGAGTAATAAACTATCAAGTTTTGATGAAAAGGAGGCCGAAAGTGAAATGCCCGTGGGCTCTTTCTTTATACCGACATGGCTGAGACCTGTGAGCGCATAAATATTATATATAGATATTTATATTTAAAAAAATAAATTTTAAAATAATTAAATTTCATAATTATTTATAAATTTAATTAATATTATATTTAAAAAATATAAAATAATTCTTTTAGTATTTTATATTATAAAACTAATATTTTAATATTATGACATTTTACCTAATATTTTATATTTTTAATTTTCTTCTTTTTACTATTTCACATCAATTTTTTACTTTCTTCAAATTTTTATAAGCTTACCACTTAATTTTTTTTTTTTAGAATATTACATAAAATATAACTTTTAAAATTAATAAAATAAAAATAGCACTATTAATTTAAATTGTGTTAATTTAAAAAAAAACTAATATTAAACGAACTTAAATTAATGATTATAGCTTAACTTAAATGACGTTTAATTAAACGATATTTAATGTGTAATGATAAAATAAATTTATTTTATAGTAAAAATATTTGGTTTAAATATAAAAGATATTATTATTATGATTATAAATTTTAGATGTGTTATTTTTTTTTAATTTAAATATAAAACTTTTTCGTCGTGATTAAAGTTATCAGGTACATTCTAGTTGAAATGACGTATGGTTTTGAACTTTTGCTAATTTGTATTGAAATTAAAAGCAATCGAGAAAAAAATTAGAAAATTAATGAATTGGATAATGGACTATTCTTTTTTCATTACCGTCTTTTGACTTTTTTAAAATAAAATTGAACCCAAATTAAATTGTCTAAATTTATAATAAAATTTATATCTAGTTAAGTTACTTAAACATAAAAATCTAATTTTTTTGGAAAAAAAAATTAAAGTTTTTTTTTTATTAGTAAGAAAATTAAAAAATTTATCACTTAAATTATAAAAAATTCTCATAAAACATAAAAATCTAATTTCTACTTATACAATTAATTTTCTCATTTTGGATCGGAGATACGAATAAAAAATTGCTTAAAAAAATATATGTATTTATAACATGTATGAGAAGACAAATAACAAAATATAAAAAAAAACTATTAGTAAACTTTTGATTATTGTTAGAATAGTTTTGTATATAATATATTTTTGAAAAAATAATAAAAATAATACCCTTAAAATTTATAATAACAAAAATAGTACTTATTGTGTTCAAATTTATATTTTTACAATTAAAAAAATAATTGATATATCATTTTTCTTTGAACATCAGTTCAATTGGAATTAAATGACGACAATTTAGACTCATTCAATGTTGAAGTTCAACATTACACGTTCAAATTAAAAGTTCAATATTATTAGAGTGCTAGTTTTGTTATTATAAATTTTAAGAGTGTTATTTTTGATAATTTTCCTACATTTTTTAAAAACTTTCTTTATTTTAACTAATTTTATTTTTAATTATTTTAATAAAAGAATATCTATTAATTTTTTATAATAATAAAAAAAATATTTTTATTTATGTTATACAAAAAATTAAACATATATTTTTTCTCTAATAAAATGTTAAAAACAATTTTTTTTATATAAAGATGCATGAATTATACTATACAATAAATATTTTATTTATTTATTTATTATATATTCTTTCTACTGTATTATTTATTTATTTATTTAAAAATAACTTCCTTTATTTAATATATATATATATATATATATAATTTCCGATTATTTTGTTAGAAAAATCGTTTTTTCTTGTTTTAAGCAAGGAAAACAAAAATTGCCTAGCAAAAAAAAAAACAAAGAAGACAAAAATTAAATTGTATAATCAAAGCAAACGAAGATCTTGCTGATCAAGAAACCAATAGAATTTTGACTTTTTTTGTTTTTTTTGTCTCTTACTCTTACACTGGCGCTATTTTAAATAACTTCATTCGCTCTTCGCTCTCATCTTATCTTTTCCTTGCGTCTCAGATTGGTTTGAAACAAACAAGCAACCAAGCAAAAAGAATTGGTCCAAATGGATCGTTCTCCATCATCCCCACAAGAACGAGATCAGAACAACAACCATAATACCAAAAACCAACATCATTTCTGCGATAATTGTAACGATTCCACTGCCCTATTATATTGCCGAGCTGACTCAGCCAAACTCTGTTTCTCATGTGACCGTGATATCCACTCGGCTAATCAGCTCTTCAACAAGCACAATCGTTCACTGCTTTGTGATGTTTGTGGTAAATCCCCTGCTTCAATTTTTTGTTCTACCGAGAACACTGTTTTGTGCCAGAACTGTGATTGGGAAACTCATAATTTGTCGCTGTCTTCGTTTCATGAGAGACAGCCACTTGAGGGGTTTACTGGTTGTCCTTCAGTCACTGTGTTTCTAACGATTCTTGGGTTTCAGGATGTTGACAAGAAAGCTCTGCTTTTGAGTGAGGAGAGTGGTGCTGCTGGTTATGGGTTTATGGATTCGGCATATGGGTTCTCGGATTTTTTGGTTTGGAACACTCCCTCTTTCGTTAGTCTTGATGATTTGATTGTTAACAATTCAGATCATAATTTTCAGGCTATGGGGGTTCCTCCTCTACCTAAGGTAATTTTCAATTTATTTTTTTGTATTTATTGACCAGAAAACAACAATAATTGGAATTTGAAAACTTGGTAACTCGCCTTAACCTTTAAGTTTGATTTTGAATTTTGTTGTTGAATCAGAATCGTCATGTTGCTTGTGGGCAACACAAGGAAGAAATACTTAACCAGCTTCGAAGTCTAGCAAAAATAGAACAGAACCTGAACAGTGATAATGTTGCAGGAGTGCCTGAAGGAAATCAACATCCAGGAGATACAAATTTAGGTTTGGAGTATGATGAAAAACCAACTAGCTACCTTGCACATGAGGTTACAATTCTTCTTTTCTGTTTTTGCCTTATATTTGATTTTGTTATCCTCTTCTCTTTATCTTTCTACTTTTGGGATATCATGTTAATTTATAAGAAGACTTGCAATTAGAGCTTCAAAATAGACAAGTTTCGTGTTCTTGTCTTGTTGTTTTCTCTCCCACTCACATAAAAAATGAAATCAATTTAAAATGTTGTAAACAGGCAGGGAATGTGGTATTTTGAGGCAGCTGATTTTGATAAGAAGATTTTGCTTTCAATTGAGATAGCATGAGATGTGATGAATTATGCGAATATCCGTTTCCAATTTCCAATCAACAATGGGTTGATTTATAGGACATACACGACACGTACTTCACAAGCAATACATTTATCAAATTTAAAATGGATACGCTTTGTGGTGATTAAATTTTCATAAGGGTATTGAATAGCTACACATAAACAATTTGTGTGGAATAAGGTAATCATGAAACAATGCTGGCCCAGTCTAGGCACATCCATGCCCAATCCCAATGGACAAACCTTAGATCTGCCCCAAGCTCTATGATCCACCCGTCTTTCCTAGTCCTTGAGAGCCCCTCCTGGCCCTAGCCTTCTTTGTCAACTGAGTTGTGGTTTGAATTTGATTCTCATTGGAAGAGTAATAGGTTCAGGAGTATTTTGGACGTCAGCTTTAAACTAGAAGAGAGAGGTCTAGATTTTACTTTGATTTTGAGTATTCATGTTGCTGTTAATTGATAAGTTTTTTATGCTGTTAAATTATCTCTGATCTTGATTGTTTCTGTGGTAAGTTGATGAATGCTTCATCATATGAAAAATGAAGTACCCTTTCTCATGCAGGCATGTTCCAACCACTGGTGCGACGATGCTGGTCAGACTATTCAACATGATTTTTTTACTACAACCTCATTAAGTAGCTGTGTTCAGGAAAGCTATGCAGACTTTGACAAACGTTCGGGCGGTGGTGACAATGTAAGTTATAGCAATGGGGTTAATGACAGGCAATCATATCACCCTATTAATTCCAAAACCCTGGTAGATAAAGGGGCTAAAAATGAGTTAAACAGCCAGGAGAGAGAGACGGCAATTTCAAGATACAAGGAAAAGAAGAAAACAAGGAGGTATATTACCCCACCTGTTGCCTGTCTTCATATTTCATTGATACTGATTCCATGCCATCTATAAAGTTCACGCTACATTCCCCCTTCCCTGCAAAATATCACATGAAAGAACCCAATCAGTACATTCTTAGTGTTTTTCTTGTCTGTCATGCTATACAAGATGAGTTTTTGTATCATTGTTAGGATAATTTTAGAATAAATAATTAAATATATGTACTTTCTTCTAGGCTCATTTATGAACAAGTTTGAGGCCTATTTTAAATGGTCTATTTCATTCAAGAGTTGCTGGAGTTCTTTGGCTGGAATTGGCCAATGTGGTTGATGTTTACATTTAGAACTCTAAACTTCTTGTAAAGCTTAAAGTATTTGAAGTCTTCGGTTTTGATTTGGCCAGAATTGTACATGCCTAAAATGTCAACTTCCACAATTCTCACCTAGTGGTATAGTGTTCAGCAGTATTTAACTTGTTATCAATTAATTTAGCCTATTCGTATGATGTCATGTTACTATTAGTAGCTGATTATTGCCTTCAGAATTTACGTAACTGACTTCGATGTGGATAATAACAGGTATGATAAGCATATCAGGTACCAATCACGGAAGGTTAGGGCAGAAACCAGGACAAGGATTAAAGGCCGTTTTGCAAAGTCTGATTGTTGAAATACTGGTGTGTAGTTTGCTCAAATATATGTTGTTTGCCTACATCACCTTAATTATTGCAGTGTTCATATTTCATTATTAAATTTAAATGGTTACTCATTCAGTATCCCATTGAGGATTCATCATAAAGAAACATAAACGAAGTATATAGATTTGCATTGTCCAACTCAAGGCACCGCATCCCATATAAGCAAATGTGATATGAATTTGTATGCTTCCCAGCTCCTTTTTGGAGCTGTACGTGCCTAATCGAGGATAAGAGGATTTCAGGTTAACAGGAGAACCCATTCCTTGTCTTACTGAAGATATAACACTGCCTCTAATCTCAAGCTGGTTAGGACATATTTCATATTCTTGAATATCATTTTTTGTTAGTGTATAATTTTCTAGAAAAAAAAATATTGAGGAGAAGATGAACTTCAATCAAGAAGATGAACAAAGTTTTTGAGGATTCTGTCACACCGAATTGAAGGCCATATTCATTGTATGAGAGGCCTCAAAATTCATTAATTTCCATTTCTGTTTGTCCACAGTTCTATGTAATTGCTCTTTACTTATTTGCCTTAGAACGTCATAAAGAAATGGCATCTAGTAGGTAATAAACAGGTATGATGACTGTACCAGTCAATTACCGGCTGAGAGCAGGAGAGGACTTTTGAACATCTTCTCCGGCGTTCAAAGTGAACAGCAGGAGAGGACTTTTGAACATCTTCTCCGGCGTTCAAAGTGAACAGTATGCAGTTTATAAATATCGAGAAGAGGTTGTTTAGTTAGTTACATAGTTTTAGTCTACAAAACATATTTTCCTCTGCCACCTTATAATGTGCCTTCGTACCTCTAAAAGCCGTTGTAGTAAATGTTTCTTGTTCAGTCCTAAAACTTTTTTTTTCTGTCAAAAGAACTTTAACTGGATCTAGAAGCAGTAACAAACAAACCGTAGTATGTATCATAATAGCTTTTGTAGTTTAGGTTTGGATGCCAAGTAGAGTGTTGAAGAATATAAACATGATAGGTCTTTTTATATATATATATATATATATAGAACATGATAGGGTATTAGGTATATGCTTCCTTGCATGATTTCTGCAGATATTTTGAAAGATCATGATGTACGAAACATTGCATCCCCCTCCCCCTCTTTTTTGACAGGAGAGCATTGCATGTTAAAACATTGAGATTTTGTTAGACCTCCAATACGTTTCACTTACGCACGCAGAAAATTAGAGTTGTTGGTGCCTCTCAGATAAGTAGTTATTTTCATTTCCTGTGTTATTTTTATTTTTCAGTAATATGTTATTTTAAATATTTGTCCTTAGTGGAGTTTATTATATTTGTTGTGGTACTGAGTCTGTTTTGTTTGGATGGGTAGTGTCCACATAGGATTCTGTTAGAGAACCTACACGGTGTGGGAAAATATAAGGAGTGAAAGGAGAGCAAGCCAGGGCAGGTGATTTGTATGGAAGTTTTTTCTTTGGGAGAGAAAACAAGCCTCTCGAATAGCTTGTAATCCATGTTTAGTCTTACTGTTGAATATTAAAGTTTTTATAATAACAGTTTCATTAATTCCAACTCTGTTTGTTGTTTATATTTTCTGAGTTCATATCAGATTTTCACTCTATCAACACATCAATTGGGACAATATTTAATCTTTTCAACTTTTAAAGTCTTGATCTTATTGCATTAGTGCTGCAACTTGATCGACATACTCGAGGTCATGGGTTCGACCGGTAAAAAAGTACGTAATGGTTACTAAAGGAACTTAGATCCGGAGGCTAAATTACAGCTTGTACCCTCTATATGGCAGATAATCGATGATAGGCAGCCACCCTCCCTCCCTTCAAGTGAGGTTTATTGTGCCAAAAAAAAAAAAAAACCAAAGTCTATTTGTTAAGGAAGGGCTTTTTAACATTATCATTTTCCACTAGCAGCTGCTGAAAGTGGAGAAGATGGTTGCTTATCAACTTTTCAAAACTTAAAAATGAAAGAGTACATAAATTCTGTCAATTTTTGTTTGTTTCTGGAGAATTAGCAACTAATTTTTATAAAAATTAATTTTGAAATTTTTAATAATTTTCATATAATAAATTTTTAATAATTTTCATATAATATGTAAGTTTGAAATTTTTCATATGATACTTGGTACTCATCCTTTTAAAATTTGATCAAATTGGAGGAGTTAGAGAACAAAACTAGTTAAATTTAAATGTTAATACCAAATTGATTAAATCAAAATTAATTTCACTTTTGTTACAACTTAGAACTAAGTACTAACTAGATTAAATTGGAAGTTATGATACTAAATTGAGGATCACATGTAACTTTCGTATATGACATTTTTTTACATGTAATAATTTAATTGTTTTAAAAAATATTTTGTAATTAATTTCAAAGTTGCATACTTTGTTATCATCAAAATCAACAATAATACCCTAACAAAGTATTCACAAGACATGTTGCATTTTATTTGACCATTTATCTAAAGACTACTCTAAATGAGCCAATTGAGCCAATGTAATGGAAATTACTAACTTAAACTTAGTTTTTTAAATAAGACATTTTTTTAAAAAAAAAAAACTAGATTATTTAGGTGCTGACTTTTTATCTTATGATGAATAGGACATTCAATTAATTATCTATGATGTTTATAATATTGTGGATTCAGTACTTTTGTCGTGACATTACTAACCAAAAATATATTCCACATGCACTCTCTTCAATTTAAACTTCAATTTCCCAATATCTAGATAATACAAATGTTCATCGAACAATATATCAAATAGTTGTCCTTATCAAAAGTAAATTACATATACATGACAACTTTTTTCTTAAACAAACTATGTTTATTTTATTCCATACGATAAATTTTAACATTCAAATTACAGAAAAGTATTATAAAAATTACTCAAATTAAATTATTTATATTATTTGATCTCTTAAATTATAAGTAGTATTATTTAGTCTCTTAATCTTAAAAAAAAAAAAAGACCACTTAAAGACAAAATACATTATTTTAATAATTTTTTAATTAAAATATTTTCTAAAAGATCAATTAATGATAAGTTATATTATTTTAATATTTTTTATATTGAAATATTAATTTAAAAAATAATATTTTAATTAAAAATTTATTAAAAATATGCATTTTGTCCTTAATTGGCTCCTTTTTCTAAAACTAAGGAACCAAATGATACCACTTATAATCTAAAAAATCATGTGACATAAATAAATAATCTAATGGACCTTCATGGCCTCTTTCACTTCAAATTATTCTCAAGAATATTTTTGAGCTATAACAATAGCAATATCTTATTGTAAACTTCTCAATTTTCCTTAGTATATTTATTAGGGGTGGGCATTCCTTTTAAAAAACAGACAAACTAACTTAAGTTTAGGTCCAAATTGAATCTTTTTTTTTAGGTTGGTTGGTCCGATAAGTCTAAAATATTAAAAAATTGAATTTGTTGGTTCGGTTATAGGTTCACCAAAAATAAAAAACAATAAAATCGAACCAACCTACACTTTTATAAATTAATATTTTTTTAAATATTATATAATAAATGTTATAAAAAATAAATAAAATAAAATATTAATTAATATTATACAAATATACAATATAAAATTTCTAAACAAATATATAGTATGTGTAATCAGGATTTTGAATTTGGAAGGGTGAGTAGTGGAGCGTCAAACATGAAGAAATATAAATATTGAGATATCATTTCATTCCCATATGACACATATTGATGGCTTTAAATTTATCAAGCATTAGATATGAGCAATGATAATAATTCTTACAACTGATAGTACCACACCTGTATGCTTTAGCTTTAAAAAAGTGTTGTTAAGGGTAAAATATTGTTTGCACTTTCTACTGTATTTTTTATTATGATAATAATTTTTAAGTAAAATTATAGGTCCAAAATCGTTAAACCAATCTCCCTCAAACTAACATTATAGATCGGCTTGAAGATTGATTTTTTAAGGATTATATGTCGGTTAAGGTTTTAAATTTTTTAAAACCGTTAAAATAAAATTAACTTGTAAAATGACTTAATAAGTAGGCCTACAGGATCTACGATTACCCCTAATGTCTATATATTACATTAAATTAATTCAAATTTGTTTTTAATGATAATGATAATAAGATTTGAATTTAATAAACATGGTAGTATTGTTATTATGTTTATTTAAACAATGGGATTAAAATAATAATAAATTTTTTAATGATAAATTTTTTTTATAAAAAAATTTACTTTTAGATGATGAAAAATAAAATAATAATATAAATAGGTGAAGAAAATATAGCATTATAATATATTTCTTTGTGATGGAGTTTTTTTGTTATTAATAGAATGTTATCTTATTATAAAAAAAAAAATATATATATATATATATATATATATATATATATAATATATAAATGTTATCCATTTCAAATTAGCTTGGAAACCAAATTATGTTCATTTCAACAATGAAATTAAAATAATAATAAGATTATAAATAATAAAAATTAAAAAAAAAATATACTTCTAGATGATAAAAAAATATATATATATAAATAGGTAAATAAAATATAGCATTATAATATATTTTTTTGTGATGGAGTTTTTTGTTATTAATAGAATGTTATCCATTTCAAATTAGCATGGAAACCAAAAAAAAAAAAAAAAAACAAAATCTCATTACCATTTCTGAAACTATCAACGGAGTATCATAAATGTTTAGCAAAAAAAAAATTATCTTAAATTTGTATTATAAAAGTCGGTGACCTTTTGCTTAGATCTAGCGCAGTTTTCATGGGGCTGTTATATCTATATTAATATTTTAATGCTTATTATTTTTAAAATTATTTAATAATATTTTATTAATTTTCCAGTTATTAAAAATATATTTTTTATATTAAAATAAACATTAATATTATTATATTTATTTATTATAAAAATATTATTAACATTTTAATTCACTATTTAACAAATCTATTACTATATATAATAATAAGGGGAATTTGCTACATTATATTTACTTCATAGATTTTTTATTTATTATTATTTATGTAAAATGTGTTGCTTTTAGATAAATCACCATCATTTATTTTATATTTTTTGTTAAATTTTTTCAGAATAAAAAAAAAAAAAAATAAAGAGTTTTTTTAAGATATTTTTTTATTACTGTTATATCTTTATTATTATTAAAAGTTTATTTCTATCTTACATATTTATATTATTTTTAATACATACTAACTTTTTTATTATCTATTAATATCTTTATTATCTATATTTAACCATACTTTTTACTAAAAGATGAAGTTCTCTCTTTATTTATTTGACAAATATTTTATTTGACATTTTTTACTTTATTTGTTTAAACTCGTTTGCTAGTTTTTTTTTCCTCTTATGTAAAAAAGATTTCTCTTATGCGATACATATTTAGGGATCATTTGGATTAAATTTTTATAACAATTTTATTATTTTAATATATCTATTAGTATATATATAAAGGAGAGTTTGTAATTTTATATTTATTTAATAAATTTTACTTGAAAATTTTTATTTATCTAATTTTATATTAAAACAGGGAGCTGACTCCTTATATATTTGCAAATATTTTATTTAAATTTTTTTTTTTTTAAACTCATTTTTTAGTTTTTTTCCTCCCTTATATAAAAAAGAGTACCTATAATATAACTAATTATATTAATAATATGTTAATTGATGCATGCATTAAGTTATAATAAAAAAAATTATTATAAAAAACGTAAATGAGTTTCAAAGTAATAAAATTGCCAAAGAAAAATTTAATACGTATGAACTCTAATTATTTATTATCTATAAGTACTCTTTTGGATACAAGGAAGAAAAAAAAAACTAAAAAATGAATTTAAAAAAATTTTAATTTTTTTTTTAATAAAATATTTGTCAAATTTATAAGGAGTCAACTTCCTATTTTAACATAGAATATATCAAAATAATAAAATTATTAAAGAAAATTTCAATTTGAGTGATACTTAAATATGTATTTCATTAAAGAACTCTTTGTGTTATAAAAGAAAAAAAAAACTAATAAATTAGTTTTAAAAAATTTAAGTAAAAAATGTAAAACAAAGTATTTGTCGAAGAAATAAAAGAGTGAACTTCCTCTTTTAGTATAAAGTATAGCTAAATATAGATAATAAAAAGTTAATATATATTAAAAATAATATAAATATGTATAAATATAAATAGATTTTTAATAATAATAAAGATATAAAAGCAATAAAAATATACCTTAAAAAACTCTCTATAATTTTATATTATTTTTTTTAAGTTTTAACAAAAAATTAAAATAAATAATAGTCACACATCTAAAAGCAACTCATTTTATATAAATAATAATAGACAAAATAAATAAATGAAAAATTCATCAAATAAAATAAAAATCAAATAAATACAATGGAGAAAATCCTCTTTATATATATATATATATATATATTTACTAGATAGTGGATTAAAATGACAATAATATTCCTACAATATAATAGTGTTGTTGTTTATTTTGGTATAAAAATATACATTTTTAATAATTTAAGGATTAATAAAATACAACTAGATAACTTGAAAAATATTAATAAAAGGTTAACACTGGCTCCTTTATTTTTAATTAAAATGGTTGTAGGGTTTAAGAAGATGATGCTATTTTTATAATTTAAAGTATTAAAGCGTTAGATATGTTTTTTCCTAAATAGATTTTTGATCTCTTTGTTATTATAATATTAGATTAATATCGGTTCCTTTATTTTTAACTAAAAGTACTTTACAAATTCATTTGCTTTTTATTTATAAAAATAAGGTTCATTTGCTTTTCTAAAAAAGCGTTTTAGGTTATTTACTTTTTAGTTGTACACTGAAACTTAAATTTTTAAATGATCACGGAAGTCACTTTGGCTTCTTAAAATGAAATTTTGGATTAGTTACTATTTTAAAAGTAACTTTGGGTGCACAATTTAAGGATGGGGGGTGTCATATTAGTAACATTAGTAATATATTTTAGTCTATTAATTTTAAAAAATAGTATAAATAATTTATTTGTTAATTATGTGATCAATTTTATGTTAAAATAAACATAATAATACTGGAATAATGAGATTATGAAATTGAAAAAAATTACCTGATAATATTTTAGTTAATCAATAAAATTTATAAATTAAAAATAAAAAAAAACTCATAGAAAATAAAAAATAAACCAAGCTTAGTCTTCAAAATATCTTTTTGTTATATTTAAAACCTGCTTTGCTAGATAAAGTTATACATGAGATGTAATATAAGATTATTAAACAACTAGAATTCACAATATTATTTTTTTTATTACTAAAATGAATGGTTGAGATTTGAGAAATACATTCAAAGTAAGAACTTAAAATTGAAAAGAAAAAAAAAAAAATTGATCTATCATGCAAAATTTTGAGGAGCTAAATTCTATTATTTTTAGAAAGCTAAAAAGATAATGGATGCCCTTAGGTGCTCTAAATGTTAAAAATTACTCCATTCCAAAAAGTATTTCAATGCACAAATTCAAATTAAATGGACTAAAGTAATTTTTTTAAAAATTAAAAATCTTCTTCTATCATACTTAAGTAGAAAACGGACTTCTAAAATCTGCATCCTACTTTTAATTGCATTATTGTTTCAAAATGTAGAAATTTAAGTTTAATTAATACAATAATATTATAAAATTAACAAAATTTTAGGTGTATTAGGCACATTCCCATCATTTTAATTTTTAAATCATATTCGATATTGTATTTGATAGATTAGATTATAGAAAAAAAAAATAACAAAAATAAGCATATCTTAAAACTTATAATAATAAATATAGCATCCATTATATTCAAATTATATATATGTCTCCAAAATTTTAAAAAAAATTATATATTTTTTTAACGCAGTTCAAATTAAATTATAAAAATTTAGACCTATTCAATATTGTTAAAGTGCTCATTTTGTTTTTATTAATTTTAATGTTGTTATTTTTGATAATTTTTTTAGATTATTTTACTAACAATGATTTCTAAAATGTAACATGTTCGTTATTATAATGGGATGAAATTTAAATAAATAAATAAATAAAAACATTCTTGCTTACGCGTCCTGGATTTGGATTTAAAAAAAAAAAAAATACCTATTAAATAGTAAAATGAACATGTCTATTTCACTAGAACAAATAGACGTCATTATCTTTCATTGAAGATAGAGACAATTGCTCAGGCGGACGTGTTTCCACTTCCCACATGAGTGATGGAGCATTGCTTCATGTAATACTACGCTATTCATCGAAGGAAAAAAGTTATGTAAGAGTCAGGTTTGGTGTAATTTAATAAAGAAGTAGGAAGGATGTTATGATCATGTAAATTAAATAAAAACAACGTTTAAGTTTTTGTAATAAATTAATCATTATTTTTAAAATAAATAATAATATATTATTAATAAAATATAAAATTAATATTTTTTTTTTCAGGAATAATAAATAACATCTCTAAATTTTTAACTTTTTAATAGAACACATAAATGATGTTTTTATAAAATTAGAAAAAATTTACTTATCATTACTAAATTTAATGATGGCTTTATCACTACTTATATGGCAAAATTTAATTAAATTTATGTCATTAAATTTTTAATCATATTTATTGGTTTATTTATATTTTATCGCTTTACATGTAAGTTATGATAGAAATTATGACTCATTTGAGTAGTATTATTAAATGAGTAGTGTTATTTAGCATTACTAAAAAATTAACACTAAAATTTACTTTGACTAATAATTGAGAAATTGAGTCAGATTTATTATTTGTTAATAATGTTATTAAATTTGTAAAAATATTTTTAGAATAACAATTTTATTAAGGTTATTAGGGTGATAATAAATCACTAAAAATAATTTTATAACTTTATTTATAAAAATAACATATGATAAAATATTATCTAATTTTTAAGTCAACAATTAAGATTGAATTTTAATATTAATTTTATGAAATACTTATGTAATTAACTATAAGGTTGCTAGACTCATGTATTCTTTTGTGTAAGCAACAGAACTCCCAACGCTCTTTTATCCTTTAAAAAAGTGATTATATATTAGTACTTATCAAATGGAGGCTTATTTCACTTCATTCATCATCCATATTGATACAAAAGTTGTTACTATTGAAGAGCTTTCTTGGGCTATATTTGACTATAATCCAACTTATTTTGCATTAAGAAAAGTTTAAATATTACAAATTTATTATATATTTTAAATAAGACGGCAACATATGAATAGAGAGTACAATTTATCCACAAAGTTTTAACAAAGGAAACTATCTTGATAGTTGTGTAACATTTTTGTATATAAAAACATTATATATATTAAGTTGTTATATAAGGTTGATATTTTAATAGAACCCTAATTTCATTTTTGGTAACATTTTTACTCTTCTTTTTCAAGAGATACACAAATTAAAAAAAAAAAAGTACTAATTTAGTATAATTTTTCAATTTATTGGAAATTTTTCAGATGTAACCAATACATGTGCTTTTAATAAAGGCCATTTATGCTATTTTTGTCTTCTCCTTCCCCTAGAACATTAACATCTTTTTTCCTGTCATTTTTGAGTTTAAATACATGTTTTAATGCTTTTTGACTCATTTTACCACCTATTTCAACCTCTCTTCTTTCTAGTCATTTTATTTTACACTATCTTCAACCTCACTTCTTCACTTTTATTTTGTTTTGAAGATGGAAACAAACCTCACCCATGGTCCTTTCTGAAACTGTTGGTGTGAGAACATCACTTTTGTATTTTAGGAATACCACCGAACTTTGGAGATTATAACAAATATATCATCAAATTTTCATTTGTTGCAAGCATATCTTAAAATTTTTCTAATGTGACATTAATTAGCTAACAAAGGTTAGCAACAAATAACAAGAGTCTGCACGTGTTACCCTAAAATCCTTTGACCCCCAAATTTTACGCTACTCAACTCTAATTTCATTCCTATCGACCGAATCAAACTAGAGTTAGTGCACCTAACAAATCATACGCAACGATCTTTAGACCATAAATTCCTTTTCCTAAAACTAAATACTAGGTTAGAAAATAAATAGCAGCAAAGATGAACATAAAGTATTTTTTTTTTTACTAGAAAAAGATGAAAATTGTTTGGTATAAAGAAATAAAGCACTTTGTTACCATTATATGGTCTACCCTAGCCATGGGACCTACTGATTAAAGCCAAACTAGAGACCAAGAGCCCGATCCAATATGTTTATCCAACAACAGCCCCTGAAACCAATGCCAGCCCGTGGAATCGATCTCGGCTTATACTTAGTACAAATGTACTCTCTGACACCATGTTGACATTTAAGACATTTTGCCCATCACCTTCATTGCATCATGAGTTCCTTGCGCACCCCTTTGCTTTATGAGCAACCAATGGGCCAATGCCACGTTGGTGAAATTACTAATACATATATACATGAAGAGTTAAGCCAAGAAGGGACTTTTGGACCATTATTAGTTGTAACCATCTTATCAAGATTCTCTCAAACAAGCATAAAGCTTTCCTTGACATTAAAAGATCAATAAATTCTCTAGAAAAATCATCAAAAGGATGATTACTTAATCACTATTGATCTTTGAAAAAATCCCAATCGATGTGTACACTACAACAATAACTTATTCAAGTACGATTGTATAATTAAAAAATTAAAAATAATTATACTTAAATAACTTTAGATATAGTTGGTTGCGTATTTAAAAAGAATTAGTTTTAAGTACCTAAAAAACCACAGGGATTTTATGGTACAATTTAAAAAGAATTAGAATTAACATCCGTACCTAAAACAAGTTATTTAGGTACGGTTGTTAACGGTACCTAAAAGACTACAGGAATTTTAGGGTACAGTTTTTAAGTACAGTTAACAACCGTACTTAAATCTACGGATTTTAGGGTACGGTTGTTACTTGTAAGTTTTTAAGTACATTAAACAATTGTACCTAAATGTTTTCTAAGAAAACTTGCAAGTACGATTAAATCTTATTTAGGACAAATTAATTAAGGCTCCACGCGAGAGCTTCACAAAGTCTCACAACTTTTTGTCCTCCCCCACCCAAGCCCTTCATAACCCACACAAATTCCAGCACCGCCCACCAACCTCATCCCTCTCTATCCGTCGCCTTCCAACACCGTTGCCATCAGCCTTGTCCGGCATGTATCCACCACCGTGAAGAGTTCCCGGCGTTATTTTGCTATTGGTTGTCCAAAAGTGCTTTTACACTTGATACATAATGGTATCATCTTTTGTCTTTCACTTGTGTCCTTTTCCTTTTAACTTAAGAAAATGGCTGTGCTTTTACAATCAATATGTTGGAGACTTTCTGTAAAGTGTTGATATTTCATAGAGATAAGTCGACTATATTTGAGTTATACAGTAACACAATAATCATCTATGTGCTGCAGATTGCTTTATTCTTAGGGAGGCATTCAATCTCAGGTGTGATTCTGATTTCCAAGTACATAGGATTCTTAAGAAAAGTCCAAAGTCTAAACTCTTGGCTCTCGTTAGTTACTTTTTCTCTCAACTCATCTGTCCCAAAACCTCCAACTCATAACCCAAAGCTCAGGAAACAAAGCTTCCAATAACAAATATGAGGCTTAAAGGTTTTTATGGTAATACATGTAAGGCACATGTTATTTGTCATGAACCTTCATCAGTTGATTGACGCCGAAAGTAGTTTGTCATAAAGTTTGCAACAGATGAAAGTTTGATGATATATTTATTATAACCCAAAATTCAGTAGTATGAAAAAAAAATTACTCATTGAATAAATGTTTGCACATTCATGTATTCATACACACAGCTATCATTGACGGGCTCCAATTTACGACATTTAAGTATTCACAAACAGCAAATGTTAAGACAACTAACATTTGATTTTTTAACCTAGTCTCCCATAATGTAATCATGGCTCCGCCTCTTTCGATGTGTAATGTGTTAAGTGAGTATACAAGTGCATTCATATCTCTAAAAGTGATATAGCCTTTTTAGATTGTATGGTGAAATTGACTTACCATGTTCTCACTCATTTCAAAGTGTGTAATGTTTATCTTTATAAAAAAAAATATTCCTCTAAAATTGACATTGCCTTCAATTACTTTTTATTGGTGAAATTAATCATAAAGGATAAAGATAGAAGGTTGGAATCTGTATTTAATGGGGGGAAATTAACATTGCTTTAGAGATTGAGCAAAATTCATGGGAAAAAAAATATGAATCATTATTTGATAGCAAAAGAGTTACTATAACTTCTTTGTTCAAGTTCGTAACTTTGTACTTTTATTTATTTAAAAAAAAAAAAAGTTCGTAACTTTGTTTTTGAAACACTGATTGATTTTGAAAATTAAAGGAAAAAATCTGCATCAATAAAATAAAAAAGAAATCAAAGAAATAAAACAATTGATCATGAGAAATTTATGTTAAATTGCATTTCTGATCAAATGTTTGCCCATCCATTTACAAGTTTTATCAGGATTAGGATTTGAATCCTAAAAACTCGGAAGATTAGGATAAAAAAGTAATTCTGAATTTAGAATTATATATTTAAGTAAAATCAGATCAAATTAAACAACTTACGTTTATCAATCACCATTCACAACTCTTCCTTACGAGAGAAATCCTTGCACTCGAATAGTCGACTCTACAATGGAGATTACTCATAAGAAACAAGACTTCCAATGCTCACCAATTCTTATTAACAACTCTGCTCCTCCATCTACATCAAACCCAACAAACACTACAATTATTCCGTTAGAAGATGATGAGATTTATAATTACAAGAACCAGTTAACAGAGAAGAGAAAAAAAATTCTTCTCTAAATTGCCATCTGGTTATCACTTTTGCCCCAACGATGAAGATCTTGTCTCCTATTTGCAAAACAAAGTTTACAGTCAGCCTTTACCCTTTCATCGTATCAATGATGTTAATATTTATTGCCATAATCCACAGACTCTTGCTGGTAATTATGCACTTTTTTAATCAATTTCTTTTTAATCTTGATTATTTTTTTAGTCTCTTTATTCCTTAATTGTTGGTTTTTTTTTTTTTTTTTTAAATTGAATTGTTGGTGTTTGTTAGTATTTATATATTATAACCTTGAATTAGAATGTGTTTGAAATTATTTTCCCCTCTGTGATCTTTTGGTTAATTATTTGTTCATTAATCTTTTATTCTTTTTCTTGGAAATTAATCAAGAAAACGATCAGCTGATTTAATCATGAGTTAATGAAAAGAATATTAATTATAATGTGTATGTACTGAGACTAGAAATCCTTTTTTAAAAATACTACATAACAATTTATGTCTAAGTATGGATGATAATATAATTTGGATTATAGTTCATAAACAAGAACGTGATACAAATTATTTTTTTGTTCAGAATTAGATATTAATTCCTTAATTTGTGTTTGTAAATGTATCGTGTTTTCTTATCATTATAATAGATATTTTTGCTTAAAATAACTTAAGTCCTATAATATTAAAATAACTTAAGTTCAACAAACACTTTTTAATTTATTTTTATTTAAATTTATAATATTAAAAATATTTGAATTTGTACCATAAAATACGAACAAACACTTTTTTATTTATTTTTATTTTTGTAATATTAAAAAATATGTGACTTTGTGCCATAAAATTGACACACCTTTATCATGTTGTGTTTTGTTAATAATTACTAATGTTTTATTTACAGCAAAGTTTGCTGAATTTGAAGAATACGGAAAATTTTACTTTTTCACACCAAGAAATAAGAAGTATAAAAATGGAAAGCGACCAAACAGAGCAACTGTGGGTGGATTTTGGAAAGCTACAGGAGCTAACAAATTCATAAGGTCTGATGAGGCTTGTTGGGCAGAAGAAGGCTTTAGTTTTCTACAAAGGAACTCCTACTTCTAACGAAAAGACTAATTGGATAATGCACGAATTTCGTATACTTAATTCCCCTCGAGTCATTAAAACACATGAAGCCGACATGAAGGTACGTATATACTTGTGTTGTTAATTATATAAAATACAATTTAATATTGATTCACATATACATATCATGTCAATTAAATTGTGCACATTCTTATATACTTTACAGTTGGATGATTGGGTACTCTGTAGAATCTATAATAGATTTGAAAGTCAATCCAAGAACAATAAAAGGAAGAGTTCAGTTGAAGACAATGAAACAAATACTAGAGCATCTAAGTCGGTAAAAATTGTAAATAATAGACAATTGAAGATGATAGAGATGAGTCCAAGTTTAAATAATGAGGCAAGTACAAGTAGAATGGTTCAGAATACAAATCTAGATGATTATGAGTGTTGGTATCAACAATCTAGACTCCTTGAGACCAATGTAATTGATGCTAGACCCGTAAATCAGTTTGATACTGGTTTTCATCATCCTGATTCAAGTATTGAAGGGAATTATCAAGGGATGGTGCACCAAAGTAATATGTACCAGCATGAACAGAATAATAGTGTGTTGAATTCAAGGGATTCCAATTTAATTTTTGGAGATTTTGTTGCTCAGAGGATAATGTCTTCTGCCTACAGAGAATCGTGGCAGCTTTGAATCAAACAATTTTCAGTTTCAGGAGCAGCAAGAACAGTTTCAGTGTCAAGAATCTAGACTCCATGATGATTTTGAGTGTCGATACCAACAATCTAGACTCTTCGAGACCAATGTAAGTGGTGCTCAAGCCATGAATCAGTTTGATACCGATTTTCATCATCCTGATTCAAGTATTAATGGGAATTATCAAGGGATGGTACACCAAAGTAATATGTACCAGCATGTAGAGAATACTAATGTGTTGAATTCAAAGAATATTGTACAGGAATCTAATTTAGTTTTTGGAGATTTTGATGCTCAGAGGATAACGCTTCTGCCTACAGAGAATGGTGTCAGCCATGAATCAAATAATTTTCAGGCTTCAGCAGCTGCAGGAACAGTTTCAGTGGCAGCAAAAGTTGGAACAATTTCAGTGTCAGCAGCAGCAGTTTCAATGGCAGCAGCAGGAACAGTTTCAATGGCAGCAGCAGCAGCAAGAACAGTTTCAATGGCAGCAGCAGCAGCTGGAACAGTTTCAGTGTCAGCAGCAGCTGCAGCTGCCCCAACAGCAGCTTGAATGGCAGCAGCAGCAGCAGCAACAGCCCCAACAGCTGCGGGAATGGCAGCAGCAGCCTAATTTGCTGCACCATCCTAGTCCCACACAGTAGTTTAGAAACTGATATGTGGAATATGCATGTTATAAATATTAGATACAAGCATTAGGTTTGTTGTTTTGTTTTATATGTGTTGTCACATATGGTTTCGTGCTTAGTTTTAAGGAGATTTTGGGATTATCAGCCTAAGGCTTGTAAGTTGAGTTTTACAAGGGTGTGTGGTTGTTTTGCTTGTGTCGTGTTTTATTATAACCTATGTCAACTGTGTCATGTTTATTTTCTTATGTGCGTTATTTTTTTAGTGCAAAAATTCACATGTTTTTAATATTATAAAATTGATAAAATCATTCAAATTTAATTGCTTAAATTTTCATTATTATTATTTTTTTTATTTAATATAAAATGTTATAAGAATTTTATTTATTGTTTAATTCTTTTTCTTAAGAAGTTTGACATAACCTAAAATACATAATATATGTTTGAGTTAATTTTTTCTTCTCTTTTCCAAAATAATGGGTTAAAAGAAAGTAGATAAATAAAGAAAGAGAAATACTGAAAGATAAAATATAAGATCATAATATTTTTATTTATGGTTAATTTTTTAGATTATAAATTCTAAATAAGCTAAAATACACATTTCTTTTTAAAATAATGGCCATATTATGATTAAAGAAAAAATTGGACAAAATCCAAAAATTTTCACTATTGTTATTTTATTTAATTAATTATAATTAACATATTATATTATATTATATTATAATTTTATTTTGCTCTATAAAAAGTAAACTATTATAATAGAAAAAAATAGAGCAAAATAAGTCTTATAAATTTTTCATTTATTTTCATTATTTTTTTTATTTTTTTTAGTTTGGAGTCTCAAAATAAGTCTTAATGAGTTTTTTTTTTTTTTTTTCACAATTAAGTAGTTGAATTTTTAGTATTTTATTTATAAAAAAAATTAAGAATTTATTTTTTTAATATCAAGCAAAATTATAAAAAAATAAAAATAAAAAACTAAAACATATAACTAATGTTAATTTTATTTTTTAATTATAATTATTATATTATATTATAATTTTTTTTCGTATTATAAGAGCTTACTTTTTATTTTACATAAATGTTAATTATTTCATAATTAAAACTTACTTTTTTACGTTTGTAGTACAAATATTTTCATTATTCAGATTATTTTTTATTTTTTGATAGTTAATCTTTTCATTATTTTTTTATTTTATTTTTTAATTTGAGCATGTCAAAATGAATCTTGATGTTGCTGCACTTATTGAATTTTTAATACTTTATTTTAAAAAAAAAATTAATAAATATATATTTTTTAATATCACACAAAAATATAATAAAAAACTAAAACATAAAAGTAAAATATAGTGCTAAATACATACATTTTACCAATTATATATATTATTATAAGATGTAAAAAATAAAAAATAAAAATCTTATACAAGGAAGAAAGTTATATTGAAGGGAGTGTATTTTAGGGTAGGAATAATTAATATCTAAAAGCAGATACTTTATACATATTGATGACATTCGTTTAGGAACAACCTCCTTCGGGGAAACTAACCTGTAAAACCAAATATAAAAAAGATTTCCAATAGTTAAACCGCCTTATTTTTTCAGAAAGTGAAAATAAAATTAACAAAATAAATTATATTAATAAAAGCCTTAACAGTGATGGAACTATGTTGGGGCTTGGGATGGCCGGTCTCCTGACTCACAATATTATTTATATACATGTATAATATAATAAAAAAAAAAATATTAAATGTATATTTTTTTTATATAAAATTTATATTATATTAATTTTTTATTTTTATTTTTTTTTGCATATTTCAATTTTATCATTTAAAATTTATTATAATTGTGAACGTTTCATACTCCTTCATAAAATACCCAATTAAATTTTTATATCTACAACTATTGTTTAGTCAAATTAAAATTATATTTTTAATTATTAATTATTATGCACATTATATTGGCTCATGTTCAATCATTATTCATAACAATTATATGTATATGTGTAAGCGTGTAATCATATATTAAAAATTATGTGTTTAGTTCATTTTATGTAACTAATAATATGAAAGAAAAATAAAAATATTAAAAATTTATATTTATATTTTTATGAAATAATATATATTTATATATTAAAATAAATTTTATTTATCATTTGCCCCCTTAACATTTTTATTCTAGTTCCGTGCCAGAGCCTTAATACGAAAGGCCAACCTCTATTGTCCACAAGGTCAAAAGGAAACATCAACGGGTAACTTATCATCCTAGTGCCTTGACCGACGAAGAATTGGCTTCGTAGAAACAAGCCTTAAGTAGAACCTGTCAACTGAACAGGAGAATTGCACAAGCTTGAACACGAAATTAATTTCACACTTAGAGTTATAGGCATCCATTGAATAAATAATCCAGCCAAATTAATGGACCCAAGAATTTATTCAATTAATTAATACTGACATTACCTTGATTCTTTGTCTTTTGAAATTAATTTCACCAAATGAAAGTATATTTCTGAGAATTTCTAGAAGACCATCAATAGCAGGTCGAACTTGAGCATCTCTGACCGGTAAACTCTTGACCATTATCTTAATTCCATATGATAGACACAAAATTTATAACCATTGATGATAGGTAATGTATACAACTCATATTACATACTGTATATTAATACTTTGTCAAAATGTGTACGTACAATATTATAAGTCAGGTATAATATTAGAAATCGCTGGGGTGGCTAAAAACATCCGGCATGGATTCTTTAATTTACTTTTTTTATTTCTATATATCATTAGATGATAAATTTGGTTATAAAAAAGTAACGTGTATAGGTAATGCATGTATACAACTTATATTTTATATTAATACTTTGTCAAAATGAGCAATTTGTAACAATATGGAAGTGGATGTGGAAAAATCAACAACAAAACGAAACACAATAGATTTTTACATGATTTGTAAAATTGTCTATGTTCACCCTTAAGTCGTCGTAACAACTTATTAGTATGCAAGTTTTTTTTTTCCCTCGTCAAAAAGAGGTTAAATGCATAGCTTCTTTACCTAATTATCTCAGATACACATCACTTCACGTTGACCTAGGAAATCACTTCAGGAAAAAAAAAAAACTAACTGGCACTGAAGTTCGGTATTTGCTTGTGGTAACGATAGGGAAGATTTAGCACAAGTATTTCCTATTTGCAGTTGTTGGCCAATATCAGTTACGCCACTTCGCCTTCAGGTCTCCTGTGCTGTAAGTTGTAATTAATGAAGTGGGTTCATGAAGTTTCTAAAATTAACCATTGTTTTTTCTCCCTTTGAATGAATGCTTTTAGGGATTTCAAGTTTACCCATCTAGAAGAATGAAATTGAGTTGAAATTGGAAAATTGGTTAGTACAAGCATGAAATAGATGATATTCAAATAAGTGGGGGAAATAATATTTCAATTTTCCTGATAAAACACGAAAGAATCCCTATTTCCTACAAACTGAGCTTATTATCTGCTTGGATACGTGGCATCTTATGAAGATGCAAGTATAAATGGGTAACGAGTAATTGAAAATCTTTGTACACAAGCTAAAAAAAAATAAAATTCAATTCCATGTCATATCATTAGTATCAACTATCAAGAATGGTGGTTCATTGATGTGGCACTTCGCGTGTAGTCTGATTAATTTTTAGGCCAGCTTACTCTGATAACCAGTGTGAGCTATTTGGAGTAGACATTCTGTTTGTATTACTGTTAGTTATTCCTGAGATGTGAAATTTTCTTGAGCAGGCAAAGCCAAAAACTGTAGAGAAAGTTTGCGAGATAGTAAAGAAGCAATTGGCACTTCCAGATGACTCAGCAGTTAATGGCGAGTCAAAGTTCGCTGCTTTGGGAGCTGATTCTCTTGCAGTATTGTCTCTTTGTTTTTAAGCTTGCATATTCCCTATCACTAATATCACTAATTGGAAATTTTTGATCTTCCTACAGGCATTGCTGGGTTAGCAGTAACATATGGAATAAATCTGAACGTTTTGCCGCTGCCGCTGTCTCAATAAAGTCTTCCACTCTTGACTCCACCATTTTCAGCCCCCCAGGTAAAATTTCCTGGTTCCGCCCCTGTTACATACTGTATATTAATACTTTGTCAAAATGTGTACGTACAATATTATAAGTCAGGTATAATAGAAGTCGCTTTTTGGTAAAAACATCCGGCATGGATTCTTAATTTACTTTTTTTATTTCTATATATCATTAGATGATAAATTTGGTTATAGGTAATGCATGTATACAACTTATATTTTATATTAATACTTCGTCAAAATGAGCAATTTGTACAAAATAATGTGGAAGTGGATGTGGAAAAATCAACAGCAAAACGAAACACAATAAATTTTTACATGATTTATAAAATTGCCTATATTCACCCTTAAGTCGTCGTAACAACTTATTAGTATGCAAGTTTTTTTTTTCCCTTGTCAAAAAGAGGTTGAATGCATAGCTTTTTACCTAAAATCACTTAGGAAAAAAAAAAAAAACTAACCACAATTCGTATTTGCTTGTGGTAACACGATAGGGAAGATTTAGCACAAGTATTTCCTATTTTATTTTGGAATTAACTATATACACCCTTCTTAAATCTCAAACTTTATAAATTTTTAAAAGAATTTTATGTCATTGAACTATATATAAACTTTGAAAAATTCTAACAAATACTAATGTACTTGGTCCAAACAGACTTCCTCTTATATTGATTGCATCGAACCTAATCACTAAACTTTATTAAACTTATCTCGTACCCCCAAAAAAGATTCATCATGTTTTATTCTATTAGTTGTGTGTCTTCTAAACTACCTAAAACTTGTAAATAAGTCGATCTGATTGAATATAACTCATAGAATATTATGCTAAAATTTGATAAGGTTTGAAATAGATTGATTGTATTTGACATATTTATTAAATGATCATTTATTTCAATTCTCTTGATTAAACAGGTCATGCTGGGTTAGAATTGCTCAAGTCGAATTTGAAAACAAATTAACCCGAACACAATAACTAAAAACAACTTTGTGTTGAATTCAATAGGTTGAAAATAATTAGAGCCTATGAATCTAACACAATCCACCCACAAGGTATATAGCTAGATCTTGATTGTGCTTATATGGGTTGGGTTGAAAACATGCTGACACATTTAACTCATTTAAAAAAATCAAGTTATCCACATTCCTAACATTAGCATTCATGGTAGTATCCACATTTTTTTCCACACATTATCAGGCGGGGCAGACCACCTTACCTATCAAATTTTGCCCACCTCTTCCCCCGCCCATCTATTGCCTTCAAACACCATATCACAACGAGCCCTCCACACCCAATAAGTCGTGCTTGCTAGCAGCACCAATTTGGCCTCATCAACTATTGAATTCAACAATGTATACACCGACGTACCCACGCTTACCAATATTCACGGCAGATGGTACCTACCAAAGAAAACTTTTTGATACAAAGCAGCTGTAAATTCATTGTGGTAGTTGTAATAGTAATTAGTATTTTCCTATATAAACAATGTACAAACTCATACAAATTAAGAAAAAATATATTGGAGAAACCATTTATTTCTTCAGATCATTTCAATAGTTTCTTCAAATTATTTATTTCTTCATGGTATCATAGCCAAGCCGTTGCTCTATACAAATTTGAAGTCTTAGTTCTCATAAACTGAGTTTTCTTTCTCTGAAAAATTATTTTTTTCTCAGAAAAAATACTTACTCAAACACTCATATGAAACTTAATTAAAAAACTCATTTTTGAAGCAGTATTTGTCTCACCTAATTTTACCATATTACAAAAATTTGAGCATTTTGGTTAAATTAAAGTGGAAAAAAAGACCATCACGTGCGTCCACGCGCCACCAAAAGCGAGCTGAAAAAATCACGCACCATCACACGCCCTCACGCGCCAGCTGAAGGTTGAAGACATTGACGTGGTCGATTCGCTGATGTGTCAGTCCGGTTCGTACAAGTGCGGTTCGGTTGAACCAGCGGTCCGTCTAAACTCGATTTGATCCAACGGTTCGATTTGAACCCAGTTTGACCCAATAGTTCGCCTAGACCCGATTTTTTTTTTTCCTTTTAACCCAGTTTGGTCTATTTTAGTGACCAAAACCCAATATTTTCCCCGATTTTTACCAAAATTGGTCCATTTTATCCAATTTTATTCCATTTTTATCAAAATTGATCGATTTTATTCTAATTTTAATCCAAATTGACTATTTTTTTATCTGATTCGTGATGTGTTAAAATGTGTACTTGCAAGTGTACGAATCACTCGTAGTAAAGTGATAAGCAACTTCCAAGGTCGGTCTCTCAAGGAATTGCAGTGGTTTTAAATAACTAATTTTTTAATCTAAATCGAGTTCTAATGAAAATAAAAGACTAATTAAATAGAGTTCTAGTGAAACTAAAACTCTAAGTAACTAGAATTCTAAAGCAAGTAAAACTGTGAAAAGGTTGTTTGTTTTTGTGACGAGAACAATCATACGACAATCAAACGAAAACAAGATCGCAAGTAAACAATCAATTCAATTAAATCAAATATCAATGGAGAATGTATGGACGTTTAGCTTGGTTGACCATGCTTGCATCGAAAAGGTATGGTGAGATAACATGAACGTCCTATATAAACAAAACTATCGGCTTTCCTTTTATTTACGAGACTGCCTTTGGCGGGGGTAAATCTCTTTATTGATTAACTAATTAACTGCCTTTGGCCGGGGTAAATCAAATAACAATCAAATTATGCGCAAGGAAAACATGCCAATCAAATTAATGCTATGACTAAGTTACTAAATTGAAGCTTTGATTAAGTGTTTCGAAATAAAGTTAAGGTAACGTTCCTATAACTAAATTCTCAGATTTTTCAACCTAACTACGAACATCAAATGGGCCCATGATAATTCATAATCAAATATCTAAACATACTCTTAATCAAAAAGTAATTCGTTTATTCCAAATAAAATATACCATACACAATTCTAGCAAACATGGCAACACAAACTAAACATCCATAATTAAACTAGCCGCTCATGTTCATATTAATATTCATAGACAAATAAAATATGATCATACACTTTAACAAAACGAGAAGAAGAATTAATTCTATAACAACAAGAAAATCCTAGATCTAAATACCGCTTATGGATTGGATAGCGTTCTTCTCCGTAAGCTTTATCTTCGATCGTCGTTGGCTTCCTTGAATCCTTAGAATAGTGTCTCTCGCTTCGTTAGAGTGTGGCAATGCTCTCAAAACTGATTGACTGAAGTGTTTGGTCTCAAAATTGTGAAATCAAAAAGTTGTGTACGAATTGGTCGAGTTCTATTGTAAGGGGGGCTCTAAGGGGGTATTTATAGATGTAAGGGATTCTTGATTGCAATAGGAATAGGCACGCCGCGGCATGCATTTTTCCTGCCGCAGCGCAACACAAATTCTGAAAATAATGTAAAAACCCGAGAGCCTCTCGCCGCGGCATGCAATTACCTCGCCGCGGCGCGCAATGTTTCCATGTTTCCCAGGATGCAACCCGAGAGCCTCTCGCCGCAGCATGTACTTCCCTCGCCGCTGCGCGCAATGCTTTCCTTTACTTCATGCTTACCCCCTTACATGTGTAATGGTACACTATGTAAGGCTTACATATTTGTCTTATTTAGCCCGTAACTCGTGATCCGAGCGCCGTAGGTGTCCCGTCTTTGCGTGTTTTCATCATTTGACTCATTTGACGCTAAAAACACCTGAAATGCACTAAAATATACCCGTGACTCCGAATGGATAGATTTATGAAATTAATTGAATAAACAATAATAATAAATCTATATATCAAACAATTAAGCACAATTAATCACGAAATATTAGTGCTTTTCGAGCACTCATCACAACCCCCAACCAGCTTCTTGCTAGTCTCTAGCAAGTGAAGCGACCTAAAAAAATAAATAAATAAAAACAAACAAATAAACTAACCTAACCTAAATCACTTCCGTAGATTGTCACGGTTGCATTTAGCATATGCAACAAGCCTTTAACCCCTAGGTGGCCCTAGTGGACGAGTTATAGTCTCGTGAGGGTTTCCAGTGATAATACCCGCAAACATCGTAACTAACAAAAATAAATAAAGACTCAAAACATACTCGAATCAATCCATGCATACATCTCAAAAATTGTTAACAACGAATGATACATGAAATAGTTAAACATCACCTAAGCTCAAAAACAGTCCAAACATCAAACTCATCATGGTAATCAAATTTTGAACAACCAATCAAACCACAAACCCGTTAGTTATACTATCTGATCGTGTCATGCATGCTATTCATAGATTACATTTTAATATCTCAAAATCGTGCAAGTAAAATATGAGTGAAAATTGCACTTACAAACTCCATATGCTCATTTTTCAAACTCATCTCCACTAATATATAAATCAAATTACCTAGAATCAATAGGACTTCATTAGGCTTGTAAAGTTGTGGTTAGGTGTGTGATTATGAAAGTACGAAAATGATGTTTTCAATAGGACAAGAGTACTTTTTATGTCACAAACTTATTTTCAACTTTTTCCACCAAGTGTTCTTTTTCATCCTCCTATAAATTCCATATGTCCCTTGGATCTTTTTTCTTGATTCTCTTTCTTTATTTTTCTTGCTTATTTTTTTAACCATCATCATCATCATTTTTTTTTTGTTGATGATGAAGCAAGATAAATTCAACATAATTGCTCATGAAAATCAAATATTATATTGAGAACTCTTATCACTAAGGGTAGTACAATATATGTCAATGTTGAGTTCAAGGGTATACTATGGATAACAATAATACGGGGAGGCTTGAAAAGTCCAAACGGTCCAAGGATGGCCTAAATCACTTTCTAGGTGGCATTTGTTTCTATTATTTCGCTTCAATTTGTTTTCAAATGGGTTCTAGAGCTTGTTGAGACTTAAAACATATCATGAACATGCATACATTCCACAAATCAAAATAGCTATACTAACCATGCAAACTACCACATGTACCACAAAATCCTCAAATTAGATGAATCTAACATTTATGTGCTTCGTTGCTTAGGTAAAAGTCCAACATCTCTCACATGTCATCGTCATTACAATCATGTTAATATCATAAATTTTTGGATTGACTCAAGTAAACACGACACTAACCTAAAACACTTCAAGTGACAAAAGTTAAAAATTTAAAATTGGTCATATTTCATGCTCATGGAATATCCTTCCCACCCCCAACCTAATTTCTGCATTGTCCTCAATGTTGAAAAAAAAAATAACAAAAGAAATAAGAAAAAAAAGTGTGAGAAGTTACCCCCCTTTCGTATGCGATTGTGTCATTACTCGTTATGCTCCGGTTCACTATTCCTCGCTTTTCTCATGAAGAATTTATGTGTATGAACATATATTGAACCTCAAAGTGTATGCAACACAATTCAAACTCAAACCCAATTTTAGATTATAACTAAGTCAGATGAAAACAGAAAAACATTAAACTAATCCAAAATAAATAAAATAAAAATAACAATAAAGGAAAATAAAAGAAATAAAAACAACGAAAGAGATACGATACCGAATGGGTGCCTCCATTAAGGGCTTAGTTTAACGTCTTAGCAAGACGTGACTGATCTCGTGTCAAGGGGAGTTAAATGTGTAATTGTACTGTTTATCTCCTCCCTTATCTTTCTCAAAATGAGCTTTCGTCCTCCAAGTCGAGTTTTTGTAGTTAGAATGCTTAATGCATTCTTTGTAGGCACCATCCCGACTTAAATTTATCAGTTTATCCTTCCCTCTCCATTCAATGTTTTGAGCCTCAATTCTGTTACTTATGCTATCCTGCAATTGAATGTTAGAAAGAATAGGGGAGGGTTGAAAAATTTCAAACTGTACAGTCTCTCCAAAAATTGTCATTGATAACTTCCTATTATGGACCTCAATAGTTGTCTTGGTCGTAGCCATGAATGGTCTACCAAGAATAATTGTATGTTCCTTGTCCTTAAGAAAATTTTTGTCCATCTCAAGCACCACAAAGTCCACTGGTACAATAAACTTGTCCACCTGTACTAACAAATTTTCCACTATTCCTTTTGGGTATTGAATAGAACCGTTTGCAAGTTGAAGGGTGATCCTTGTTTCTTTAAACTTTCCTAATCCTAGTTGCAAGTACACTGAATATGGCATTAGGTTTATACCTGCTCCTAAGTCTAGCATAGCCTCGAATACCCTTTTGTCTCCCATAGTGATGTTAATGTTGAAACTACCTGGATCTTTCATTTTGAGAGGTAAGTGTTATTGGATCTTTGGACTAGCAATTTCTGACATTTGATTCTCTTTGATTCTACTCTTTTTGATGATAAAGTTCCTAAAAATTGGATCATAAGTTGGACTGTTCTTAATAACATCTAAAAGAGGCAAATTACAGTTAATCTTAGAAAATAAAGCAAGAGTGTTAGAGTATTGTGCATCCTGATTTTTCTCCTTAAACTGGTGCATAGGTGGTATTGGTGGTCGGTATGGGTCCATTGACTTGTGCAATCGAAAAATGTTGGATGTTTCTCCAATTTCTTTCTTGGGAAGTTCATTAGGAGTGGTATTAGACTCATCATCTCCCTTGAGAGTTGAATTCTCACCTTCCAAGTTACCTGTACTAGACAACAAAACATTAGAATTATCAGGTAAATTTTTAGGTACCTCCTTATCACTTTGAAGGACTGTGATCGCCTTTGCTTGTTCAGGTTGACTAGGCAGCTTTCCTGTTTCTTGTTTGTACATTTGTTCCGCTAGCTGCCCAACCTGTATTTCCACTCTCTTCACTGAAGTTTCTATAGAGTTCATCCTTCCATTACAAGATTGTATGAAATTATTTAGGGTTTCCTCTATGGTCGGTTTATTTTGTGGAAATTGTCGGTTTATGTTTTGGCCTTGTGTTTGGTTTTGGACAAATGGTTGGCTATTGTTTTGTTTCCATCCAAAATTAGGGTGATTCCTCCATCCAGGGTTATAGGTGTTTGAATAAGGGTCGTTCCTAGGTCTAGGTTGGTACCCTTGCATTAAATTAGCCTCTTCAGTAGTACCTGTATAAGGATCACCTGCAAAAGAACAAACATTAGCTCCGTGTCCATATGAACCACAAACTCCACATACCTCGTGTTTTGGCATTTGATTAACATTGGAGGTTGTGATAAGTTGCACTTGTTTTGTCAATTCAGCAAGTTGCATGGCCATTTCATTGTTGGATCCCAATTCGTGGACTCCAGCTCGTCTTCCTCTAGCGCTCTTTTGTTGGGAATTGGCTCCCAACATCTCGAATAGTTCGTAGGTTTCATCCGCTGTTTTCTCACCCATTGCTCCTCCTGCAGCGTTGTCAACTGTGAATTGACATTGTAGTGTCAATCCGTCGTAGAAAAACTGATTTTGTAGCTGCAACGGGAAGTGGGGATGTGGACATTGTATCAACAGAAATTTGAATCTGTCCCAAGCCTCGTGGAAGGGTTCTTCGTCCATCTGCGAAAAAGTAGCAATTTTTGTTCTTAGATCAGATGTCTTTTGATGGGAATAGAACTTACCTATGAATTTATTGTAAACATCATCCCAAGTGACCAAAGAACCGGGTGTCAATGTCATTAGCCAAGACTTAGCTCTATCCTTGAGAGTGTATGGAAAACACCTCATGCGTAGTTAATCTTCACTAAGTCCCTGCAATGGAAAAGTTTGCACAGTAGCATATAGTTCACGCATAAAATTTAAAGGATCTTCATTAGGGATACCGTAAAAGGAGGGAAGCATGGAATAATGAATATTTTTCAATTCATAATTTCTAGCCGCCTCTGTAAGTCTAATACACGATGTGGCGGTCCCAATGATAGGTCTTGCAAACTCTTTGTTCATCATCTGCCTAGCTACGTTGTCACCCATTGTTGCTTGCAATTGTTGTTGGACTTCTTCCTCTTGAAATTGAATATCCAATTTCTTTGATCGGTGTTTGACTCTATGTATGTTGTCAATAATAGGAGAGAGTTCCTTGTTAAGTGATCTCCTACCCTGCATGCACAAATAAAAAGCAAACAAAGATCAAGGCAACAGTAAAATTTGAAAATTAAGCACTATTTTTTTGATTTTTTTATTTTCTGATTTTTTTTTTGAATTTTTCGAATAAAAATAAATAAATAAAATAAAAAAACAAATAAAAAAAATCAGAAACTCTAAAAATTTAAAAAGAAAATTATTTAAAACGCCAATTTCCCCGCAACGGCGCCAAAAACTTGATGTGTTAAAATGTGTACTCGCAAGTGTACGAATCACTCGTAGTAAAGTGATAAGCAACTTCCAAGGTCGGTCTCTCAAGGAATTGCAGTGGTTTTAAATAACTAACTTTTTAATCTAAATCGAGTTCTAATGAAAATAAAAGACTAATTAAATAGAGTTCTAGTGAAATTAAAACTCTAAGTAACTAGAATTCTAAAGCAAGTAAAACTGTAAAAAGGTTGTTTGTTTTTGTGACGAGAACAATCATACGACAATCAAACGAAAACAAGATCGCAAGTAAACAATCAATTCTCCGTAAGCTTTATCTTCGATCGTCGTTGGCTTCCTTGAATCCTTAGAATAGTGTCTCTCGCTTCGTTAGAGTGTGGCAATGCTCTCAAAACTGATTGAATGAAGTGTTTGGTCTCAAAATTGTGAAATCAAAGAGTTGTGTACGAATTGGTCGAGTTCTATTGTAAGGGGGGCTCTAAGGGGGTATTTATAGATGTAAGGGATTCCTGATTGCAATAGGAATAGGCACGCCGCGGCATGCATTTTCCCTGCCGCGGCGCAACACAAATTCTGAAAATAATGTAAAAACCCGAGAGCCTCTCGCCGCGGCATGCAATTACCTCGCCGCGGCGCGCAATGTTTCCATGTTTCCCAGGATGCAACCCGAGAGCCTCTCGCCGCGGCATGTACTTCCCTCGCCGCGGCGCGCAATGCTTTCCTTTACTTCATGCTTACCCCCTTACATGTGTAATGCTACACTATGTAAGGCTTACATATTTGTCTTGTTTAGCCCGTAACTCGTGATCCGAGCGCCGTAGGTGTCCCGTCTTTGCGTGTTTTCATCATTTGACACATTTGACGCTAAAAACACCTTAAATGCACTAAAATATACCCGTGACTCCGAATGTATAGATTTATGAAATTAATTGAATAAACAATAATAATAAATCTATATATCAAACAATTAAGCACAATTAATCACGAAATATTAGTGCTTTTCGAGCACTCATCAATTCGATCCAAAATTACCTTTTTAACCAGTTTTATCCCCAATTTGATACTATTCAAACTGGTTCTTGAAATTTTCTTTCCAGTTTTGAAATTATTGCACCATTTTTTAGGTTTTATACTATAAAATCATGACAGATGATACAAGTTCATTGCCTGTGGAGAAAACAACTCCAGTTATTATACAATCTGTTCATTTTGAAGGTGTATTTATTGCCAAAATTATTCTTACTGAGACTAATTATGATGGTCTCAAATAATAGAAATGCATATTGCAGAAAGAGAAAAACTCTCTTATAGTCATGAAAAAACTTTGCAACCTGAAAAATCATCTGCAAGTTATAACAGGTGGTATGCTGAAAATCAAAAAGTGAAGAGATGGATACTTATGTCAATGAGTCCAGAAATCATAAAGCGTTGTTTATGCATACCAACTGCTCTTGAAATTTGGGGTCTTTTGGCAAAAGCATTCTACGATGGAAGTGATGAATTGCAGGTATTTGTATTAAACCAAAAAGTCTTTCCTTCCAAACAAAATGAAAATTCACTTTCTGAATATTATGGAGAGTTGACTAAAATTTTTCAAGAACTAGACCATCGTGATAAGGTGGTCATGAAAGATCCCGATGATTTAATATCATATCAAGAGTCTATTGAAAGACCGAGGGTACATATTTTTCTTGCTAGATTAGATGATGAGTTTGAGCAGGTTCGTGGAGAAATTTTGCGAAAAGAAACCATCTCGAATTTAGAAGGATGTTACTCCTTGATTCAACGAGAAGTAGTGCGTCGAATGTCATTGAAAGAAAAATCTGGAGACTCTGACGCTTCTGCTATGATATCTCAAAACCGTTATTTTTCAAATCAGCAAGAACGAATGAATTTCAAAAAAGATGTTGAAAAATCATCATTTAAATGTACACATTGTCATCAAAAGGGTCATACCAAAGAACGATGTTTTGAACTTGTAGGGTATCCTAATTGGTGGGATCACAACTGGGACTCTATAAAGAAAAATCCAAGACAGATGTCTATTGCCACTAATGTTGAAGCAATGAAGGATCATGTTGTAAGCTCCTCAGCATCAGTAGCAACCTCAAACAATGTTGGTAAGATGCTTAAAGCTTTTCCTCCTGTTTTTAATAATACATGGATAATTGATTCAGGTACAACTGATCATATGACATTCAATTCTAGACAAATCTCAAAGCTATCTTCACACAAGACTGCTTGCACTGCCAATGGTAACACAACCTCAGTTATTGGGGAAAGCTCTTTATCTCTCACTAGTACTTTAAATTTAGATTCAATGCTAGTTATTCCCTCTTTAGAGTATAACCTTATATATATTTCTCAAATAGCCACTGCTTTATCTTGTTTTGTTACTTTTTGGCCTGACTTTTGTGTGTTCAAGGACATCCAAACAAAGCAAATGATTGGTTGTGGTGTTAGGCGAGAAAACTTGTATTATTTAGACTTGGCTTCAACAAATCATGCACTGGTAGCAAATGGATCTAAAAGAAATGATACATCAAATATATGGCTATGGCATAGGAGATTGGGTCATGCTTCTTTTGGATATTTAAAGAAATTATTTCAAGTTTATTTTTGAATTTAGATGTTTCTTCTTTAAATTGTGATGTTTGTGAATTAGTAAAAAGTCATTATTCCTCTTTTCCTGTAACCTTAAATAAAAGTCCATTTCCTTTTATGGTTATACACTTTGACGTATGGGCCCCTTCTAAAGTCTCTACTTTGGGAGACTCACGTTAGTTTGTTACATTTATTGATGATTTTAATAGAATGACTTGGGTCTGTTTGATGAAGTCTAAAAGTGAGGTAAACCTATTATTTAGAAAATTTCATAAAATGGTTCATACTCAATATAATACACAGATTCAAGTTTTACGTAGTGATAATGGAGGAGAATATAAGAGTTCTGAGCTTCAAGAATACCTTAAATCAGAAGGAATTATTCATCAAACTACTTGTGTTGATACACCTCAACAAAATGGAGTTGCAGAAAGGAAAAATCGACACTTGTTGGAGGTTGTCCTTGCCTTATTGATTGAAGCTCATATGTCATTATCTTATTGGGGAGAAGCACTTACTTTTGCTGCATATTTGATCAATCGGATACCTTCTAATTCAATTGACTTCCAAACACCACTACAAGCCATCACTAAAGTAATTGTTGCATCATGTGTTCCCAATTTACCTCCCCATGTCTTTGGGTGTGTAGCATTTGTACACTTACATAAACAGCAACGTAGCAAGTTGGATCCACGAGCAATACGTTGTGTTTTTATGGGACATGCTACACAACAAAAAGGGTACCGTTGTTATCATCCTCCAACAAAACAAATGATTACCACCATGGATATATGTTATTTTTCATGAAGATACAATGTATTTCTCTTCTAAGCCTGAATTTTAGGGGGAGTACAACCATGATGAAATTCAGACTTCACATATAAATTGTTACCTTATGAAGAAAGACAAATTGTATGTGATCAAAACACAAATAATTTGAATTCAGATGGTAATAACTCCCAAAATGGAAGAGATTCAAGGGAAATGGAATCAAGCCCTCGTCAACTCCAAGATCATCAAGCAAGTTCATTACTACCACTAAGTGAATACGAGTTTTCTACTCCACAAGTTGCTGATATACCTAATCAATCGTTTGCAGAGGATGTTTCAACTATTGAACCAACCAGAAAAATACTTCCACCACGTCCTAACAGAGGTATTCCTAAAACCATGTATGAACCTGAGATTTCTAGTAAAGTCAAATATCCCATGAATAGCTATGTGTCTAAACGTCATTTGTCAAAATCAAACATGTCATTTGTGAATCAATTATCTGCTGTATCTATTCATAACAGTGTGTAGGAAGCTTTAGCTAACTCAAAATGGGAAGAAGCTATGAATGAGGAACTAAGATCCTTGGAAATAAATAGAACTTGGGAACTTTTCGATCGTCCACCAACAAAGAAAATTGTTGGATGTCGATGGATTTTTTCAGTAAAGTACCAAGCAGATGGTATGATTGAATGCTATAAAGCAAGATTGGTGGCAAAAGGATACACTCAGACATATGGGATTGACTATACAGAAACATTTGCACTTGTAGCCAAAATTAACACTGTTCGAGTCTTGATATCTCTAACTGCAAATCTAGATTGG